>OY755241.1:68297358-68897358 GCA_963576725.1 Azorinus chamasolen | reverse complement strand
ATTTTATAAGCATTCAGAGCAGACCCTGATCAGATTATTCTCACAGGACCTTGATCTGCTCTGTTTCCAAAGGTGTTAAAAAACTGAGCAAAGGGTTAGTCAACACTTGCTAATCACAAAATATAAACCTTTCTATGCTTTTGCAAACAGTACACCCAGATCAGATGGCTCCTGTAGGAACTGTCGGACGAGGGTCTGCTCTGTTTGCTTGTGAAGTAATATAGATAAATAATTCTACATTTGTTTGCCATGGCCAAAAATTCACGTGGTCATGTGCCATTATAAAAGAATAATCTAATTAACATTCATTATGTCATTTTTACATGAACATTCATGAAGTAAGGGTTAGTTTGAAGATCTTTACATTATGGTTTATCAAATTAATGCTAGTTTGCAACTTCCATTTTAGCCTGCAATGTAACAAACAGCTGGAGACCGGACTGTTATCATGTGTGCAACTGTAGTACTGGCTCCCTGTACTGTCACAGTGAAGTGGGCTGTATTTGTGCAACAGGTATTTTTCCAACTATGTCTTAATAGAGTTTTATATATTTATCCCAAAAAAAGTTCCTAAGGCAAAATTTGATAAATTTTTATGCCCCTTGATTAAAAAAGAGGTTTATATTGTTTTCACATGCCCATCGATCAGTCTGTAGGAACCAATTGTTTCTGATTAATTGATCATTTGAGGTTAGTAGATAAAAGGTCAAGATTAAACTTAAAGCATTTGCTCTATTAATCACAATAGTTTCAAAACTACATAATTATAAAATTTACTTTTTTTGCTAGTAAATGCTCCTTTTCAGTAGATTTATTTAAAGAGGTTGGATCTAAAAACAGTGTATGAGGTAATGGGTTAATGGTCAAATGTCTAAACCAATAACTTTCGTTATACCTTAATTTGAGCTATCAGGAAGGTAGTACTTCACATATGGCATGCATACTCATCTCATGAAGCTGCAATGTTTGAGTGGAGCCGTGTCAATGGAGTCAGGGATATATATTTCACAAACATGTGCAAAAGTATGCACATGTTTCAACTGCCCTGTAGCTTCAGCTGTCTTAGCTACTATGTCTTGCCTTAATTAACATCTACTTCATAATCACAGATTCCTAATAGCTAAAAAAAGATTGCATGTTTCAGGCTGGACAGGTTCCCTTTGTGATACAGACATCAATGAGTGTGATCAGCAGCCATGTTTGTGGAACCAGCAATGTCGTAACTCACCAGGTTCCTACTCCTGCAGTTGTTTAGCCGGGTACCAGCCAAGTGCACAAGAGTGCACAGGTATGAAGAGAACCACTTTAATACATGCAAAACAGTTCTCAGTCCTTTCAACACCTATTGTCTACAAACCTTGTCATCTGCTTCTCTTCTTTTTTTATTATGCCCCTGTTGACGATAATGAGGGGGTATTATGTTTTGCCATGTGCATCCGTCTGTCTGTCCATCTATGTGTCACGCTTTTATGTGCAGTTCCATTGTCTTATATCTCACTAACCACTGTAGCTATTGGCATGAAATTGCATATACACATTAACCACCATCCATACTTTCATTACGCACCCAACCCATGCTACCCACAAGCCCAAGGTCAAATGACTTAGGAATTTTACATGCTGCTAGGCAAGCACCACCACGGGGGCATCGCTGTGTCTTACAGACACAATTTTCTAGTTTCTATTAAAGTAATAATGTCAAACAGTTTGGATCCTGATGAGAGGCTGAGTCATTGATAATTTAGCTGTGAAAGTACCAAAGCTGCTGACATCTTCGTTTGTAATTCATACAAAATAGTCCATTGAATGTAAAAGAGTATATTTTGCAAGAAAAGTTTGAATGACAAACCATGTAGACCCTGAAGGCTCCTTTAGGAGCTTTCCGGTATGAGTCTATACTGAATGACATTCATAGGGTTTATATACAAAATTAATTTAACCAAAATTTAGTCACGTATGTACATGCAGAGCAACAGATAAATGAGCAATATTTGAATACTAAAATTGACCTTAAAATTTATCCACCAAACCCCAAATTGTGATCAGTCTTTAGAATCGTATCTTTGAGACAATTCTAAGTAGTGGTCACAACATAATATTCGATGGAGAAATAAAGAAGTTACTCTTACGCATCTTGTTCCATGCTTATAAAACATTTTAGTTGAGTCTAGTTCGTTCTCAAGCTTCTGATTGGTCAGATTTGAGCCTTGGCTCAAATCTGACCAATCAAATGCTTGAGAACGAGCTCAGACTCAACTAAAAGCTTTATAAGAGTGTACCCTGGACCTCTGCTACATGCATTCTTCAGAAGTTTATCTTCTATTACTCTGTTTATGTATGAGTTATTAGATGAATATTATCAATCCTATTTGGTGTTTCAGACATTGATGAGTGCACTACAGGGACTAGCATATGTAACCAGCGATGTGACAATACCCCCGGCTCCTACATGTGTAGTTGCAGATCAGGGTACACTATGATTGACGGCTCAAACTCTACCTGCATCAGTATGAATATAGCCAACGAAATTATCAACTCTTTTGCACTTTAAATATTTGCAATTTACAGATGTTCATTTTCCATTTTCAAAGCAAATCTTTCCTCCATGACTTTATTGGCTCATCTGATTTATTGCTTATGGTGAGTAATTGTGACTACTCACAACACGTGTTTGCCATCCAACATCTGACTGTCCATCTATCAACTAGTACATTCAAATGCATTTCCACTGAAAACACTGGCCCTTAACCTCATACCTATTCATGTGAGAAACAATATTAATATAATATTAATTGGACCAATTTACAATGGCATGTAAATACAGGATGTTTTGGCTATGGCAGAAACTGTAGAATCAGTAAACAAAATAGACTCTGATCAAATGGTTCTATAGGAACCATTTGATCTGGATCTACTCTGTTTGCAGAGGTGTTAAATTTAAGGTGTCCTAAAATAAAGTAAAGGGCTAATGAGACTTGGTATAGATAATCCTTGGATGGTTCCCTATCAATTTTGTTCAAAGAATTGCTTTACATACAGAACTGTGGTTTCTATGGCAAACAATATTAAAACTAGAAAAACCTATTTGGATCAATTTTAGTGTAATTTGGCAGAAATTATTCTTTAATGTAAACCTTTACCAAGATTGCCTGAACCATTGTGTGAATTGTTAGTTTCCATATGGATCTGGACATAGCGCTAAATCATAACAATCAATTTCAAGTGGTGACAGAAGTCAAACATCAGAGTTTCATAGATTAAACATTAATTGTTTAAAGACTGCCATATTTTTTCATTTCAGATCTTGAGGAGTGTTTGCTGGGTATTGATGACTGCACACAGCTCTATGTAGACCTGGATGGAAGCTTTCTCTGCACTTGTAACTTGGGCTTTCAGCTTCTACCAGACAAGAAAACTTGTGAGAAAGGTCAGAAATTTTACATTTTGTAACTTGCTCTTTGTTGTCTCTTATTTTTAGCCCCTATCCTAACTCACATATGCCAACAATTTAGCAACTGATTCAGATTCAAGCTGTTTGTCAAGTTAACAACAATTAAAAACCCCAAGGATATTCAGAAAATGAACATTTATACATGAATTGCTACAGTTCCCTGCCAAAATAGAATTTATAATGATGAACAAACATTAACTCTTTCGATGCAGATTTTGGAAGTAGAATAGTCCATACTTGTTTATTGGTAGAATCCATACAGTACTGTTTGAGCGGGTAAAACTTGTGAAGGGATTTTGAATGACAATCAGTGCAGACCATGGCCAAATGGCTCCTGTAGGAGCCCCAATTTTGGCAGTTGTTATTTAACAGTAATCATAGCTAAACTATTAACACTTTACTTCATAGATGAACCTTTTAATGCCTTTACAAACAGAGTAAAACTATATGAGAGATATTAATGAAACTTCACAAAAATGTTTAATGCATCAATATCTGATGCTGAGTTGATTTTGAGGTTAATTTGATTTTTCGTTTCGGAGTTATGGCCCTTTTACTTAAAAAATAATGCAAATATATGCATATAGTTTGTCTGCTGTTTTCTGGCAAAACTGTTTAACACATGTTTAATGCATCAAGACCTGAAGCTAAGTTGATTCTGAGGATCATATGATTTGTTGATTCGGAGTTATGGCCCTTGCACTTAAACAAATAATGCAAATCTAGGCAAATGTGAGGATAGCCATAACTTTTTCATTTGAAATGATATTTACTTCATTTTTTATATGGTTAAACCTTAATGTGAATTTTCACATATATTGTGAGGGTTTTGATATATCATTTTATTCTAAAGTTATGGTCCTTGAACTTTGTGTGCTCGTTGCTTTGTTTGTCGGTCAACTTTTAGTTTGTCTGTTGTTTTCTGGGAAAACTATTAAAATGATATAAATGAAACGTAACACAAATGTTTTAAGCAACAAAATTTGAAGCTGCATGAGTTTATTTTGAGGTTCATTCAGTTTGTCTTTACAGAGTTATAATAAGATATTCACTTCATTGTTTTAAAAAACAGTATCACCTTAATATGGAAATCAAGATCTGAAGCATAGATTAGAAAATGTAAACACTTATAAGGCATGTTGAATCAGAGAAAGTTTGCAAGTGGGCGTATTATGTACCGTATGCGGTACTCTTGTTTTTTTAGTTTTTTTGTTTGAACTATTTCAGAAGGTACTGATTTGCTGTTAGGCCTAGGCCTGGGCCTGTCATTGATGCTGATATTTGTGGTTATGTTTATCGCTGTCCTGTGTTACTGCTGCAAAGTACAGAGGGCTGCAACATCATCAGCCACAACAACAAGTGGCTCATCAATTTTCTACACTGATTCGTGAGTATCAGTGAATCAAAATTGGGTCCTTTACTCCATAGATACACATTTTACTGCATTTACAAACAGAGTAGACCCAGATCAAACTGCTCCTATCGAAGCTGTCTGATCAGGGTCAGTTCTATTTGCTTATGGAATAATATTGACCTGAGTGCCAAACAGTGTGGATCCTGATGAGACACCAAGTTGCTCAGTGTCTCATCTGGATCCAAGCTGTTTGCAAATGTCAATTAACTCATTCCCTCCTACTAATGCATTTTCACGCCTCTGTAAAAGTCATTTTTGGAAACCATTGTGATAAATAGAGCATTTGCTCCATAGGACCAAATGCTCTATTTTTATACGCCCACCTAATAAAGGTGGTCGTATATTGTCGTGGCCCTGTCTGTCCGTTCATTGGTTCGTTCGTTCCTTCGTTCGTCTGTCAACATTTTGTTTGTCGGCTGTTTTCTGGGAAAACTGTTTGACAGATATTAATGAAACTTCACACAAATGTTTAATGCATCAAGATCTGAAGCTGAGTTGATTCTGAGGTTCATTTGATTTTTCATTTCAGAGTTATGGCCATTGTCTTTAAAAAATATGCATATAGTTTGTCCGCTGTTTTTTGGCAAAACTATTTGACAGATATTAATGAAACTGCACACAAATGTTTAATGTATCAAGATCTGAACCTGAGTCGATTCTGAGGTTCATTTGATTTGTTGTTTCAGAGTTATGGCCCTTTTACTTTAAAAAATAAAGAAAATACATGCAAATAGTTTGTCCGCTGTTTTCTGGGAAAACTATGTGACAGATATTAATGAAACTTCACACAAATGTTTAATGCATCAAGATCTGAAGCTGAGTTGATTCTGAGGTTCATTTGATGTTTCGTTTTGGAGTTATGGTCCTTTTACTTAAAAAATAATGCAAATACATGCAAATAGTTTGTCCGCTGTTTTTTCGGAAAACTATGTGACAGATATTAATGAAACTTCACACAAATGTTTAATGCATCAAGATCTGAAACTGAATTGATTCTGAGGATCATTTGATTTGTTGTTTCAGAGTTATGGCCCTTGTCCTTAAAAAATAATGCAAATAGTTTATCCGCTGTTTTCGGGGAAAACTATTTGAGAGATATTAATGAAACTTCACAAAAATGTTTAATGCATCAAGATCTGATGCTGAGTCGATTTTGAGGTTTATTTGATTTTTCGTTTCAGAGTTATTGCCCTTTTATTTAAAAAATAATGCAAGTTTATGCATATAGTTGTTTTCTGGTAAAACAGATATTAATGAAACTTCATACACATGTTTAATGCATCAAGACCTGAAGCTAAGTTGATTCTGAGGATCATTTGATTTGTTGTTTCGGAGTTATGGCCCTTGCACTTAAAAAAATAATGCAAATCTATGCAAATTTGAGAATGGCCATAATTTTTTTCATTTGAAATGATATTTACTTCAATTTTTTTATATGGTTAAACCTTAATGTGATTTTTCACATATATTTGATATCTCATTTTATTCTAAAGTTATGGTCCTTGAACTTCGTGTGTTCGTTGCTTTGTTAGTCGGTCAACTTTTAGTGTGTCTGTTGTTTTCTGGGAAAACTATTAAAATCATATAAATGAAACTTAACACAAATGCTTTAAGCAACAAAATTTGAAGCTGAGTTTATTTTGAGATTCATTCTGTTTGTCTTTACAGAGTTATGGCCGTTGCACTTTACAAAAATCTGCAAATATGAGAATTAGCTTTAACTTTTTTTTTAAAAAGATATTCACTTCAATTTTTTTTAAAAATAGTATCACCTTAATATTGAAATCAAGATCTGAAGCACAGATTAGAAAATATCAACACTGATAAGGCATGTTGAATCAAAGTTTGCAAGTGGGCGTATTATGTACCGTATGCGGTACTATTGTTTACAATGGTTTCTAAACTACACAATTCTAATATTTTCCTTTTCTCTAGTAAATGCTCCATTTTGGTAGATTTATTCAAAGTCGTTGGATCTAAAAATAGTCTATGGGAGATTGAGTTAAAGTTTGCCTAGCATGGCCATGATTAAACAAGAACCTGCTTGATAGATTAGAGGAGTCACAAATGAGACATGTTAATTTTTCCCTTTTCCTGTTCAACATTTATGTATGAAAAGCTGACATCATGAATATTTATTGGCTGAATGTTTATGGTAGCATAATTATGTACACATGATGTTTTGTAGAGACTTTAGAGTCATTTCATAAGCAAACAGAGCATACCTTGATCAGATGGCTCCTGTCTGATCTGAGTTTACCCTTTCTGCAATTGGGTGAAAAAGTGTTTATATGAAGGAAAGGGTTAAATCAAACTGTTCTATTCTTGAAGGTTGATAAATATTTGAAATACATTTGTACATATAGGTCTTGTTAGATACCTGGGATGAAAACAAGAACTTTTCTTTTTTCTGTTTTTCTTTTATTTTATTTATTTACTCATGTTACAATATCTGACATGTATACACATACATTCAATACATACATATATAAACATTCAAATACATATACTCAACCTATTTCACAATGTATCTATACAATTTAATACATATTATTTTGGCACATAGATGTTTCAATAATTTTTTCCCCTCACATATTATGTCGAAATGCAGTCAGGAATAAAATATCTTACAAATGTCCAAAGATTCCTTTCTTCACTTTTAATACTTGACGATTCATATATTTCCCATGACAGCCGTAAATAATTCCTTCATTAGAAGGCTTAACCTTTTTTATTTTGCACAGGTAAATATATATTTTTACTTCCAAAAATAAAACTTCTAATTTGAGGTCTTTTTAACATGATCCAAGCAATATACTCATGCTGTCAATTTTTATCTCAGGATCATGTTGCAACACTTTATTTGAAATGAAATTTAACACTGGTTTGACTTCACAACATTCCCAAAATAGGTGAACTATGGTTTGTTCTTTAGATCCGCAAAAAAAATACATAACTTGTTTTCTACTATTTTCATTTTAAATAGCAGTGAATTTGTTGGTAATATTCTATGCATTATTCTTGTTTGTAGCCATTGGATAGACGTATCTCTTGTACAATTAAACACATAGCTGTATACAAATTTCCAGGTTATATCTCTATTTTCAAACATGGAAGTCCACTTTATTTTACTAGTAGGAACCTCATCATTTTTAGATAGAGTGTTATATACAAACTTATACATATCCTTTCTTGTTAATATTGGATACATGTAACAATTTACAGTTGGAAAGCCAACAATAGAACCATGATCTTCTTTTATAGTGAAACCGTATTTATCAATAAAATATTTGATAACATTCTTCAAGCTATTATAACCAAGCAAATTCATTTTTCGTCCAGTAATATGTTCTAAGTGTGTTAAACTTACGAACTTTCCTTCATTGTCTATAATATCTTTTACATATTTAATACCTCCATCATACAATGCTGAAAAAAATATTGGTTTCTTACCAATAAGAAAATGTTCATTATAAAATATTGGCATATTATAAATGTCAGTAAGATCATCGAAACGAAACTTTTTTATATACAGTATATATGTTATTAATACATCAATCCAAAAAAAATTTCTTTTTTTAAAATTAGTTCACAGAACAATTTCCCTGTGTTTAAGAGTTTATTCATATCAATCGGGCTTCCTAATAACTTGTAACATTTGCCATTATTATACCCCCCTTTTGAAAAAATGGGGGTATATTGCTTTGCACATGTCGGTCGGTCGGTCTGTCGGTCGGTCGGTCGATCGATGGTTTCCGAACGATAACTAATAAACGACTTGGCCTAGAATCTTAAAACTTGCTGTGGTGGTTGGTCATGACAAGTAGATGATCCCTATTGTTTTTGAGGTCACTAGGTCAAAGGTCAAGGTCACCATTACCTAAAATGGTAAAATAGTTTCCGATCAATAACTGCTCAAGGGTTTGGCTTGGAATCTTCAAACTTGCTGTGGTGGTTGGTCATGACCACTAGATGACCCCTATTGATTTTGAGGTCACTAGGTCAAAGGTCAAGGTCACCATGACCTTAACTGGTTAAATGGTTTCCGATCAATAACTGCTCAAGTGTTTAGCTTAGAGTCTTCAAACTTGCTGTGGTAGTTGGTCACGACTACTGAATGGCCCCTATTGTTTTTGAGGTCACTAGGTCAAAGGTCAAGGTCACCATGACCTTAACTTGTAAAATGGTTTCTGATCAATAACTGCTCAAGGGTTTGACTTAGGATCTTCAAATTTGCTTAGGTGGTTGGTCATGACAACTAGCTGAGTCCTATTGTTTTTTAGGTCACTAGGTCAAAGGTCAAGGTCACCATGCTCTTAACTGGTTAAATGGTTTGGGATCTATAACTGCTCAAGGGTTTGGCTTAGGATCTTCAAATTTGCTGTGGTAGTTGGCAATGACCACTAGATGACCCCTATTGTTTTTTAGGTCACTAGGTCAAAGGTCAAGGTCACCATGCTCTTAACTGGTGAAATGGTTTCCGATCAATAACTGCTCAAGGGTTTGGCTTAGAATCTTCAAATTTGCTGCGGTAGTTGGTCATGACAACTAGATGAAGGCCCTGGGGTCAAAATTGGCCCCACCCCAGGGGTAGCCAGTTTTCAATAGCACAAAGTGCTCAGGGTGAGCTTTTGTGATCGCCTGATGTCCGTCGTCCTGCGTCGTCAGTCGTCAACAATTTGAACCTTTAAAAATATTCTCCTCTGAATCTACAGGGTTCTCAGCTTTCATCTTTGGCACATAGTATCATCTTTAGGTCCTCTACAAAAATTATATAAATTATGGCCCTGGGGTCAAAATTGGCCCCGCCCCAGGGGTGGGCAGTTTTCAAAAGAATCAAATAGTGAAACCTTTGAAAATCTTCTTCTCTGAAACTGGAAGGCTCTCAGCTTTCATATTTGGCACAGAGCATCATGTTCAGGTCCTCTACAAAAGTTATATAAATTATGGCCCTGGGGTCAAAATTAGCCCCCACCCCAGGGGTGGGCAGTTTTCAATAGAAACAAATAGTGAAATCTTTGAAAATCTTCTTCTCTGAAACTGGAAGGCTCTCAGCTTTCATATTTGGCACAGAGCATCATGTTCAGGTCCTGTACAAAAATTATATAAATTATGGCCCCGGGGTAAAAATTGGCCCCGCCCCAGGGGTGGGCAGTTTTCAATAGAAACAAATAGTGAAATCTTTGAAAATCTTCTTCTCTGAAACTTGAAGGTTCTCAGCTTTTATATTTGGCACATAGCATCATGTTCAGGTCCTCTACAAAAGTTTTATAAATTATGGCCCCGGGGTCAAAATTGGCCCCGCCCCAGGGGTGGGCAGTTTTCAATAGAAACAAATAGTGAAACCTTTGAAAATCTTCTTCTCTGAAACTGGAAGGCTCTCAGCTTTCATATTTGGCACATAGCATCATGTCAAGGTTCTCTACAAAAGTTATATAAATTATGGCCCCTGGGGTCAAAATTGGCCTCGCCACAGGGGTGGGCAGTTTTCAAAAGAAACAAATAGTGAAATCTTTGAAAATCTTCTTCTCTGAAACTGGAAGGCTCTCAGCTTTCATATTTGGCTCAGAGCATCATGTTCAGGTCCTCTACAAAAGTTTTATAAATTATGGCCCCGGGGTCAAAATTGGCCCCGTCCCAGGGGTGGGCAGTTTTCAATAGAAACAAATAGTGAAATATTTGAAAATCTTCTTCTCTGAAACTGGAAGGCTCTCAGCTTTCATATTTGGCACAGAGCATCATGTTCAGGTCTTCTACAAAAGTTATATAAATTATGGCTCTGGGGTCAGAATTGGCCCCGCCCCAGGGTACGGCAGTTTCCAATAGAAACAAATAGTGAAATCTTTGAATATCGTCTTCTCTGAAACTGGAAGTTTCTCAACTTTCATATTTTGCACATAGCATCATGTTCAAGTCTTCTATAAAAGTTTTATAAATTAAGGCCCAGGGGTCAAAATTGGCCCCACCCCAGGGGTAGCCAGTTTTCAATAGAAAAATATAGTGAAAACTTTGAAAAGTCTTCTCGTCTGAAGCTGGAAGGTTCTCAGCTTTCATATTTGGCACATAGCGTCATGTTCAGGTCCTCTACAAAAGTTATATAAATTGTGCCTCTTGGGTCAAAATTAGCCCCGCCCCAGGGCAAACTAGTTTTCTATAGAAACATATAGTGAAAACTTTGAAAATCTCCTCCTCTGATTGTCGTGTGAGTGCTTCAGGGCCATTCTGGCCCTCTTGTATATCTTTGCAATGTTTTATATTTAGGAATAAAATTTCAGCACATAGGATAAATATATACGGCGAAATAGGATCCTCTTGTCTACAGCCTCTTTTTACATTGAAGAAATTTGATAAAAAAACATTTATTTGTACACAGACATCTGTGTGGTGTAAAAACAAATTAATCCACTTTTTAAACATATCACCAAAACCGAAAAAGGCTAGTGTTTTCTCAATGAATTGAAAAGACAATGAATCAAAGGCCTTCTCAAAGTCAATTAGCATTAATAAGCCTGGAGTATTATTGTCTTCACAATATTTCATAATATCATACACAAGCCTAGTATTTTCACCGATGTATCTGCCTTTGACAAATCCAGCTTGATCTCGAGACACTAAAGTGTTTAAGACACTTTTCAGCCTATTGGCAATACATGTACTACCGGAAGCTAGTTTGTATAAAACATTAAGCAATGTCATCGGTCTCCAATTTTTCAAGAATTGTTTTGGTTTGTTTTCTTTTGGAATACATGAAATTGTACCTAATTTAATATTTCTTGAAAATTTATTAGTTAAAAAAGCACAATTTAAAGCTCTTACAACAAAATGACCAATTTTGTTCCAAAACACTTTAAAAAAAAATTGATGTAAAACCGTCGCTTCCAGGACTCTTGTCATTCTTCATATGTTTTAATGTATTTGCGACTTCTTCGAAAGTAAGCAAACCTTCCAAGCTGTTCTTTTGATCCATATTTAACTTATTAAATTTACAACCATCTAATTCTCTTTCCAAATAAATCTCTTTTTGTATATTTTGTTCATTATACAGGCTCTCATGAAAAATACTTGTTTCATGTAATATTTCTTTTTGATCAAAGATTAATGACCCATCTTTTTCAATAAAATTTATGTTTTTACACGTTGAAATATGTTTTTCTAAATTACAAAAGTAGTTTGTGGCCTTTTCACCATCGTCTATCCATTTAGATCTGGATCTAACAAAAGCTCCTTTAAGTTTTTCTTTTCTATAATCTTTGCAAGTTAATTTTGTAACAAAAGTAACTTTTCCTTATTTTCCTTCGTCAAACACGACTCAAGGTTTGCAATTTCATTGCGTAAACTGTCTTCTGTATTTTTATTTTCTTTCGCTCTATAACTTGAGTAAGATATTGATTTACCTTGTATTTCCATTAACAGAGTTTCAATAAATAACTGATCATTAATAACAAAATGTATATCAGATCTCTTCATCATAAGTACACTATCCAGTTCATATACTGGTGCACAATATTGTTGAATAATATCATCTATTTTCTTTTTTATACAGTAAACATATTCAATATCATTTAACAAAGAATTATTAAACTTCCACAGTCCTTTACCATGAGCAATATGTGAAAAACACATTTCTAGCCATATAACAGAATGGTCAGATGTATAGCTGGCATCAACATCACATTTTCTCAAATACTTATTCAAATTATTGGTAATTAAAAAGAAATCAAGTCTACCTTGTTGTAAAGGCGAATGTCTTCTCCAAGAAAATTTAGTATTATCTCCATGTAATTCTCTATATGGATCTATCAAATTCCTGTCGTTAACCTGCAATAAAACCTTTGCTCTAGCTTTGATGTTATTATTTGTCGTTTTGTAGCCTTTATAGTCTTTGTAAGGATCTAAGAACTTGGTATCTTATCTGGGTGCAAACTGTTCTAACCCTTCGCTTGCTAATCACGTCAATATACCTACCTGTAAATAGTGAAGACCCAGATGAGACAGCTCCTGCAGGAGCTGTCTCATCAGGGTCTGCACTGATTACCAGTTGATTGTGCAACCAGTGCACTCCACAGCAGTGATTGTACAGCGAAATACTTGTACAGATTGAAGATATATGTAATTATACAACAGGGCATGGGTAACGAAGTAGAAATGTGTTTAAAATTCAGCAAGAGAAGGATTAAATTAGCGGCAAAATGAAAAGAGTTCCATAAAGTATCATCAGAGAATGTGAACAGTTAAAAGCTACTCATGTCATGTTATTTCTTTTACAGTTCTAGATCGTCAGAATACCCCAAAAGATTCAGGTCAATTAGCTCACCATTGACAAGTAATTCAACAGGTTTGACAGACTCCACAACTACCGAAGCTTGGGGATCTGGTGCCAGTGGCAGTACATACTCTAGAAGTGGCCATGTTGTCCCTGCTTCCATGATTAACTACTATAGAAGTAGGCATTCTGATCTAGAGGCCCAGCCACCTGAGCTTTTGCACCGTAAATATGATACATGTACCTCTATAACAATTAGTTCCTTATATAAGTTAATTTAGTTTGAATACATGGATAATCTGTTCCTAAATAAATCTCACATTAGAATTTTTTTTTTACACTCTATCATTTATATCGAGTTTTGTTTTAAATCACTTAGACTTTCACATCTCCATTGTCCAAAACTTTTCTCGTTTTGCTTGCTACATTAGGAAATTCCATTGAATGGAAGTTTTCAGCAAAACCTGAAATCTGCTTTATCCCTATACTCCTTGAATATTCATGTAAAAAATAATGACACCATAAATATCAATTAATAGAATTTTTATAATTGTGCATGAACACAGGAATATTTGGCCATGGCAGAAACTGACATTGTTAGTTCAACAAAATACATGTGTCACAAGATCACATATAAACCCTGTATTGTTTATTTTCCTCCAGTTGTGTAGCTCTTGTTTCAGGTTTTCAGCCATCTCGTGTGGCCCGCAGTCAGCCATCCTCTTCAGCTTACAGCAGTGACTCCTCCTCCAACTTCCCTTGGCATGTGTTCTACAAACTACTGGATCCCAACTTCAATGTAAGATATTTAGATATCTAAATGGTAGACTGTGCAGTCTCTGTGCGAAGCTGAGTTAATTAATTTACTCCACCTTGATAACTTTAAACTTTTTTCTTGTTTAATATTCATGAAGGAAATAATATCTTCATGAACTATTTTAAAGCCTTATTAACAAAGGAATTCTTGACTGTCGCAGAAAGTGTAGAATCATTCCTATCTAATTCCATAAGCAAACAGAGCAGACCCTGATTAGATAGCTGTTTTAGGAGCTATATGATCTTAGTCTTCTCTGTTTGCAAATGTGTGAAAATGCATTTATATCAAGAAAAGGGTTAACCGTTTACCTAATGTAATAATAACAAACTGAATATTAATTAGTTGAATCCATATACAGGAAAACCTCTCTATAACGGCCACTAAATTGTGTTAATTAGTTGGTATTTAGGGAAGGTGGCTGCTTAAAGCAAGATGAAAGTAAAACAGAATGCTCCTATAGGAGCGTTCTGATTTACTTTCACGTTGCTTTACGCAGTCACCTGTCTTTAACACAAAATACTTGATGTCATATAGTGGCAATTATAGAGAGCTTTTACTGTAATTGCATGTGAATGTAGAAATTTTTGAAAGCTTGGTATGGCAAAAGCTGTAGCATCAGGTCTATATTATTCGATAAGCAAGTACAGCAGAGACCTGGATCAGACAGCTCCTACGGTAGCTGTCTGATCTTGATATTCTCACCAAAGGCGTTAAAAGATGTCTCTATCAGGTACAGTGCTCCCTCTCTACAACGACACCCTTTGGGATACGATGATTGTATGTGTTGTTTGATTGTATGTGTTGTTCAGAGCGAGTTGTTATAGGGAGGGAAAATCAAACATAATTAGCTTGTTTGCAGATTCCCAGATAAGGTTATTTCGAGAACTAAAACCGTTATGCCTCAATTAAACCCTATGCTGTGACCACTCTTTAGAATCGTCACAAAGTGACGATTCTGAAGAGTGGTCACAACTTAGGGTTTGATGGAGGCGTAAATAAAATACGATGGAAAAAAGTTGTTTCTAGAGCCTTGTTGTTTCGGAAACAGTGACATGCGTTGTTGTAAGGCGGGAATCGTTATTGGGAGGGCCGTTGTAGGGAGGGAGCACTGTACAGAGTTAAATGGAACAAATGGAGTAGCAGATATATAGACTGTGATCAGACTGCTCCTTCAGGAGCACTTTGATTTGGGTCTACACTATTTGCCTGAGTTTACCTGGCATACAATGAAGAATATTTGGGGTATAGTAACATGAAAAGCATTCCTTATGTCTTTGTAAACCAGCTGCCACAGATGCTCTTATTCTAGCTTAACCTTTTCCTCCATGAATATTCATGTGAGAAATAATGACATCATGAATATTAATTAGATTATTTCTAATATTGGCACAGGGGTACAAAAGAGTGTTGACCATGGTAGAAACTGTAGAATCATATCTATATCATATCGCAAGCAAACAGAGCAGATCCTGATCAGATGGCTCCTATAAGAGTTGTCTGATCTGGATCTACTCAGTTTGCCAAGGCACAGAAAAGTGTATTTATGGAGTAAAGGGTTAAGATATTATTGTTTCTTACAAGAATACTCAGAAAGAAAAGGTTTAAAGTACTTTTTCATGTCTTTGCAAACATAGTAGACCCAGATCAGAGCCGTCAGATCAGTGTCTGCTGTTTGCTTATGAAAATATATTAGACCTGACACTACAGCTCCTTTAATACCAATAATCCTATGTACATATGCCATTGTTAAAATTCAGCTAGTACATTTTCATAATGTCATTGTTTCTTACATGAATATAAAACAAGGTAAGCATTTAGTTATCCTTAATCAAATACATGTTACGTATGTAGATTGCCAAGGCTATGTCTCATTGAATCTCAGTCTCATTTCTTTTTCACAAAATGTTCAAAAGATAGTTGACTAAATTCAGCTTTGATGGATATTTTTTTCAGTTTCAGATAAAACGTCCTCAAATTGATCCTGTTCCCACAGAGATATACAATGGAAGGGTGAGTAAGAATAGATGGTTGAGCAAAATCTGCAATGCCAAAAGAAAGCTGCAGACTCAGTTTTATTGATTCTGGTCATGTTATTGAAAGTGCAACACAACTCATGCCTACTAGCACTGGCTTAAGCAGTATTCAATTTTAATAACTAAAAGCATTGAAATTTATAATGCCGTCGGTCAGTAAAAATAAAAATGAAGTTTTTTGGGGTGACATGTTTTATGATGCCTTTGCAAACAGAGAAAACGCAGATAAGATGGCTCCTGTGGGAGTCATCTGATCAGGGTCTGCTCTGTTTATGAAATAATATCTCTAGATATGATTCTAGTTTCTGCCACGGTCAAACATTTCTATACTCGTATTCCATTATAAAAATTCAGCTTATTATTATTCACAGAATAATTATTTCTTACATAATAATCAGTTAAAGGGCAGAACTTGTTAAAAATAAATTTTGAATATATTTTATCAATTACAATCTCCTTTATTGATCTATCTTTGTTTAATGCCTTGAATTTATTCTTTGATGCTGCCGTTGTTATTTTGCAAATATAGTTAGTGTTGCCATAGCTAAGCTTCACGGAATATCATTGATCAACATTCTACAATTTTACCTTGGCCAAATGAATGTTATGTTCATATGGTATCATAAAAATGAATCATTATATCATAATTTCTTACTTGAATATTCATCACAGAAATGAGTTACATCAATGTTGAGTTGGATTAGTTTAACTAACCCTTTTATTGATGAATTTTTAAATACATTTCTCCTTCTTTACCCATGTCCTGTTTTATTATCCCCCACCGCGTAGCGGAGGGGGGTTATAGGAATGGCCTTCGTCTGTCCGTCCGTCCGCACTCACCAAAGGGTAGTTGTGTGACTTTTTCTAACTAGTCGCACAAGTAAAATCATTAACCTGGCCATCTCTTGTGACATTAACCTGGCCATTTCTTGTGACATTAACCTGGCCAGTTGTGGGACATAGGGTTAGGGTTAGGGTTAGCTTGCAGATCATTCTTTTCCAAAGTTAGAGCCAAAAATAGTTTTTCTTGTGGGACTAGTCCCACAAGAAAAGATCAAAGGAAAAAGTCACACAACTACCCATTTGTTAGCATGTCCGTCCGTCTGTCCGTAACAATTTCGTGTCCGCTCCATATCTCCTATACCCCTTGAAGGATTTTCAAGAAACTTGCCTCAAATGTTAACCAAGTTGAGACGATGTGCAGAACATATGTGGCAGATATGTCGGCTCAAGGTCAAGGTCACATTTGAAGGTCAAGTGTTTTAACCTTCAATTTCCATTGCATTTTTGTGTCCGCTCCATATCTTCTAAACCCTTTGAAGGATTTTCATAAAACTTGAGTCAAATGTTAATCAAATGAAGACGATGTGCAGAACACATGTGACAGTCATGTCGGCTCAAGTTCAAGGTCACATTTGAAGGTCAAGTGTTTAAACCTTCAGTTGACATTACAGTTTCGTGTCCGCTCCATATCTTCTAAACCCTTTGAAGGATTTTCATAAAACTTGAGTCAAATATTAAATGAATTGAGACGATGTGCAGAACACATGTGGCAGTCATGTTGGCTCAAGTTCAAGGTCACATTTGAAGTTCAAGTGTTTAAACCTTCTGTTGACATTACAGTTTCGTGTCCGCTCCATATCTTCTAAACCCTTTGAAGGATTTTCATAAAACTTCAGTAAAATATTAAATGAATTGAGACGATGTGCAGAACCCATGCGGCAGTCATGTTGGCTCAAGGTCAAGGTCACGTTTGAAGGTCAAGTGTTCTAGCCTTTAATTTCCATTACATTTCGTGTCCGCTCCATGTCTTCTAAACCATTTAAAGGATTTTCATAAAACTTGAGTCAAATATTAACCAAATTAAGATGATGTGCAGAACACATGTGGCAGTCATGTCGGCTCAAGTTCAAGGTCACATTTGAAGGTCAAGTGTTTAAACCTTCAGTTGCCATTACAGTTTCGTGTCCGCTCCATATCTTCTAAAACCTTTGAAGGATTTTCATAAAACTTGAGTCAAATATTAAATGAATTGAGACGATGTGCAGAACCCATGCGGCAGTCATGTTGGCTCAAGGTCAAGGTCACGTTTGAAGGTCAAGTGTTCTAGCCTTTATTTTCCATTACATTTCGTGTCCGCTCCATATATTCTAAACCATTTGAAGGATTTTCATAAAACTCGAGTCAAATATTAAACAAATTAAGACCATGTGCAGAACACATGTGGCAGTCATGTCGGCTCAAGTTCAAGGTCACATTTGAAGGTCAAGTGTTTAAACCTTCAGTTACCATTACAGTTTCGTGTCCGCTCCATATCTTCTAAACCCTTTGAAGGATTTTCATAAAACTTGAGTAAAATGTTAAATGAATTGAGACGATGTGCAGAACCCATGCGGCAGTCATGTTGGCTCAAGGTCAAGGTCACGTTTGAAGGTCAAGTGTTCTAGCCTTTAATTTCCATTACATTTCGTGTCTGCTCCATATCTTCTAAACCATTTGAAGGATTTTGATAAAAGTTTAGTTAAATGTTAACTAAATTGAGACGATGTGCAGAACACATGTGGCAGTCATGTCGGCTCAAGGTCAAGGTCACATTTGAAGATCAAGTGTTCTTACCTTCAATTTCCATTATAGTTTCGTTATCTCCTATACCCCTTGAAGGATTTTCAAGAAACTTGCCTCGAATGTTAACCACGTTGAGACAATGTACAGAACATATGTGGCAGTCATGTCGGCTCACGGTCAAGGTCACATTTAAAGGCCAAGTGATTTAATCTTCAATTTCCATTACATTTCATGTCCGCTCCATTCCTGTACGAAAAATCCTAGACGGATTCCACCCGGATTACAGGCGGACAAAAAAGCCTTTGTCCAGGCGGAATTGGAAGTTTTAGTCAGATGAACATTATAGAGGCGGATTACTATCTTTAGTAACAAAATGAGGCGAAATATTTAAATTAGTCCGGGTCATGTGATCTAAAATGTCCGGGTGGAGAAAAAAAAAATCCACCTGGACATTTGACTGGATTTCCGGGCGGAAATGTAAGATGTGTCCAGGCGGATATTCACATTACAGGCGGACTTCCGAATAGGTGTCCAAGCGGACAGGTAAAATGTCCTGGTGGACATTCACATTCGTCCAGGCGGACATTTATGTTTGTCCAGGCGGACATTTACATTTATCAAGGCGGACATTTACATTTATCCAGGCGGACATTTACATTTATCCAGGCGGACATTTACATTTGTCCAGGCGGACAAAACATGCCCCTCCGAAATTTGTCCAGGCGGACAGAAAGGATTAAGGCGGACATTTTTCCTGTTTGAAAGGGGGGGGGGGGGGGGGGGAACAGAAGGCGGACATTTTTCCTGTTTGAAAAGGGGGGGGGGCAGTTGGACAGACAGACAGACACACAGATTAGAGGTATCAAATACACTGGTCCATGATTGATCATCATTGCTGTGCACTGAAAATAATTAGGAGTAGCCCAATGTCAAAAAACAAAAAAAATAACCAAATTGATAATTTTGAAACTTTATTATAATTTATACCAAAACCGTTTAATATACTGTATTTTACAAAACAAAGGGTCTTCTTAAATGAGTATAAATAATGCACTTCACATAAATGAACATAACTCAAATATTTATCCGAATCAAACACTGTTTAAAAAGGCATAAAAAGGTGTATATAATTATTATATGTTAAACTAGCTGCAATTTCTAATGACAGTCCTTGTCATTTGATATACAGTATTAATCAAAACCAAAAAATAAACAGTATATATTGTTTTTCCAACACGTCACAGACACATCGCGACATCGTTATACTACTGTTGTGTAGATCTCTTCAATTTTGTCCTTGCGTATGCAGTCAGTTCTGTGATGGCATCATTTAACTTGCTGTCTGCTACAGGCTGCATCCCTCTCGACCTGGTCCATACAGTAACATAATCTGTAGTTAAACGAAAAGGGACATTCTTCATAAATCATCAGTGGTCTACATTTTAAAACTTTTCTTTAATGAAAATTAGGGTTGAGCTTAAGTATAATGCTTAACCCATTCCCGGCCCATATGCTATTTTAGACCTAACCTCTTTGAATAAATCTACGAAAAAGGAGCATTTACAAGAGAAAAGGAAAAGGTTGAAGCTGTTCATTTTTGAAACCATTGTGATAAATGGAGCATTTGCTCCTATATTTGGAGAGAATGCTCTATTTATCACAACAGTTTCAAAATTTGACACTTGTAGGGGTGTAGAAAGGTATAAAGAAAAAAAAGTCACTTTGTCTTATGAGATCTACTGTTCTGTCTTGTGACTTGTTCAGAAAATATGAAAGAGCCTATGCATTTCAGTTTATTGTTTTATAATGATGTCGTTTTAGAATTTTGACAGCAACGCATGAAATGGTGACACTACAGTGCTTTAACCAATTACCGCATAGGCTATTTTTAGACCCAGCCTCCTTCAATAAATCTACCGAAAAAGAGTATTTACTAGAGAAAAAGGGAATTTTTTAAATTGTGCATACTCATGTGTGAAATAACAATCCATTTTATAGAAAGGCAAAATCAAAATTACAGTTAAACCTGTCTTAAACGACCATCAAAATACGGTCAATTTATGGATCTGTTATGTAGGTGGTGGCTTAATGCAGGTCAAGAGTAATGCAGAAAGCTCCTAGTGGAGCTTTCTGTATTACTTTTACCCTGCATTAAGCAACCATCTGCTTGTTTAATAAATGAATGGCCGCTTAAGGCAGGTTCCACTGTAATATCAGCAACATCAACAATTCATTCATTAGCAAGATAAATAAGTGGCATTTAACCCGTTACTTAATAGATACGCTTTTGCAAACAGTAGACCCATATCAGGCACCTGCTATAGGAGCTGCATGATCAGGGTCTACTCTATCTTGTTAAAGGAAAATTAAAGATGAGATTCTACACTTCTACCTGTGGCAATTAAATAATTTAATTGTTTCAAGTATTTGACTGAAAACATTTCATTCAATACTCATTGTGGGTTGAGTTTTGAATGAATATTCATAAAGGAAAGGGTTACAAATTACCTTTGCAAGCCTTGCTCTTAGTTGTATCAAGCAAAAGTCGAGTATCTCCTGGTTTGGCTTTGATGATCCTAAGACCCCCGGAGATGGCCTGCTCCAAAGTGTTGAACCCACCTTCAGAAATGACAAAAAGCAAAAATGAAAATAAGCAGGTTTTGTATACATAATGCAGCAAACACCTACTGAATACATAGTTATAATGAAATATGGAAAGTGGAACATTGTAGCCATTTTAAAAAGTAAAGAGAAACAAATTTTATCAAATTCCATTAGCAAACAGAGCAGACCCTGATCAGACGGCTCCTATTTGAGCCATCTGATCTGGGTCTACTGTTTGCAAATGCGTGAAAGCACTTACTATGAGGGAAAGGGTTATTCTACAGTAATGTTCTGCTTGACAATCAATCCAAAATTAGGAACACTTGTATAAAAGAAAGAAATATTTTAAATCATGATTCAATCGATACGTGGTCTGAAATTAAGACTGGTCTGCTATTTCGAAATCTGACCACTAATGGACACTATTAACTAAGAACCAGTTTACGGGTCTTATATTAGTCGCATTTTTACACCTCCCTGACATAAAAACCATTTTGGGTTGACAACATTTGACTGTGGAGAAAAAACATGCAATATACCTTGTAGCAGTTTTCCCATCAGTGTAAATCCTGGTCTGTTGTTTGTTTTGGACACTTCTCAGAATCTTTCTGGTAACTTTCACCTCTCCCATCAGTTTAACATTCTAAAGAAATCAAACAGAAAATCTAAAACGTTGATTCCTCTATATACATTCAGCCATTTCTCTGATCAGGGTCTGTTCTGTTTGCTAATGTAATAGATCTGTTTCTTTACTTTCTGAAATGGCTACAATGTTACACCTTCTATATTTCATTATAAGTATTTTGTATATGAATATTCAGTAGGTATTGAACTTTGGAATAGATTCTAAACATAGAAAAGGGACAGGGTTAACCCCACCATGCACTACTGTATTTTCAAATATTGTTCTATAATTAGAGAAAGAATTTAGATCTAGATCTATTATCATTTTCTGTAAGTTTCCAGCAAAATTCCAACTTATTATTATTATTATTATCACACACAGATAATTACCAAGGTGATGGAGCTCATTTAAGCACTACCTAATCTCGGTATACACTAACAATCTTAGCCTTAGAAGCAGTAAACACATTTTCTGCACCAGAGATTAACAACTATTTAACACTATCATATTCATATTTATGGAGATCCTTGCAATATTAATTCATGCACACACTATTTTCTCAATTAGTAAATCTGCATATTGATATGTACAGAACAACAAATATATACAAAAGAAGTTCTCTTACCTCCATTTGAAATGATTGTTCCTGTGAATGGTTTTCCTTTCCATTTTAGCATACTTCACTTGCATCCCCTTTCACAAATTTCTCGCAAGAAATGGTCTTGAGTGATTATTTTAGCACAGTTAAGTATTGTCCTCAGGAAAGTAAACACAGGCAAACATATTTGCACTAGATTCTACAGCATTTAATGATCAAAAATGGAGTTATACCACAGCACAAGTGTTCAGCAATATGGCGGAGAGGCAGATGAGATTTGAATTCCTCAACATCTGCCAAAATCCTCATGCAGATTACGTCATGTGGGTCAGAGCTAGCAACTGGGAATAAGGCACCAAAGGGGAGACATTAATGTAAGTATACCTGCTGTTAATGATTTCAGACATTTTATATCAAGACAAGGCTTTAACATATCCTTACTAACGACAGATTCTAATATTAAATACCAGAATATACCTCTACAAATGACTGATAACACATTGTTTAGTTGAACTGTAAACTTTATGTAGAACTCTCACCCTTAGTGAGCCCCAGAGACTCCAATCCCAGGAGCCAACAAATGCTTCTGGGAATTTCCCCAATTTGAGAGATAAACAAAAATACATATCTTTAACTTGATCTACATTGATAACTGGATCCAAAATCTAAACACTCATACTCAGGTTAGTACACTAAAAGTATGTAATTCATTTCACTGCTGTAAACAGATTTATCTATTGATGTTTATATAGATCTACTGTAGGTCATTGATGAGAGCGATATCTATCATTTGGACTTTGTAAACATAGATCTATGCCAATCAAGCAAATCTTGAAGCTGCAGAAATCCTGATACTGTAGTCTAGAAGGCATAGCTATATTTCCTTATATTTTCTGTAGGCTACATGTATATTTTATTTTATTTATAATGCTCCATAAACAGCTCTGTACAAAATTCATAAATTATGTTGGCTACAGTTGACATTTTTTTCTTTCAGGTGGATTTAGTAAAAGACTTGATTTGAAGAATGTCTCAGTAGGGAAGTAAAAGTGGCCTATATAGCTTGGACCTAAAGACTGAAGGAGAAGATCATGAGAAAGACGAGAGAATCCGATGAAAATGAGGTAATACATGTAAAGTCAGGTGGTGTTGATATATATTGTTGTGTATAAATTAATTGAAATGGATGTCTCACTGAATTTTGGAAAGTCAGAAAATCTGAAAATCCCAACACAATGGAAATGTTAGACAGTTAATAGTAAAATTACTTTAATTAAAGTTGAAGATCAGAACTTAAATGTTATATAAAATAATTATTTTTTATTCATCACCACATATTTAAAATGGACAATGGATTGTTGATTACTGTAGGAGCTGTCTGATCTTGGTCAACTCTGAGTGTTGGCATATGAAAATATTTATATGCAGGGATTATAGGTTTATCAAGGGAAATGGTAACAATGAATTGAGAGATATTGATATTTATAAATGAGAATAAAAGAGTGGATCCAGATGAGACACCTCCTGCAGGAGCTGTATTGTGTGGGTCTGAATTGCCTTTAGAACTTGTTTTTTTCTTTCAGTGTCAAAAGTAATGCAGATTCTCATGCAGGTCACAAGTAATGCAGAAAGCTCTCTCCTATTGGAGCTTTCTACATTACTTTTATCCTGCATTAAGCAAATACCTGCTTTTAAGACCCTTGTGCACTTTTAAGACCTCTATAAAGGAATGGTTGCGCAAAACAGGTTCTACTGTAGATTTCAGTTACTGACCCCTTGACCTTTGACCTCAGTAACAGAAAAAGCATTTCAGAGTGTTATATCCTATAACCTTTGACTTAGATAACAGAAAGCTTGTCTGAGCCCAATCATCCATACTTTTTTCCTTAAAATGACGAAACTATAGTGTACAAATGGAAGACAGAGTGTTGCACACAGGTTTAATGTTACTGTGGCTTTGACCTCATTCATTAGAATTTTTTTCTTTTTTTAAAGGAGGGCCAGCAACTTCAAGATCTTACACAAGCAGAGGAGGAGGTAGAGGAAATGTGACCATTCCAAGAGGTGACTACAGGAGATGAAGTTGATGGACACCAGGAACAAAATGAAATTGACAATTGCCAAGAGTTTGAGCAAGTTGAACCAGACTGCTTTCCTGATATTGCTGAGGACATCTTAAATGATTTTCAAACTTTTATCCAATCAGATAAAGATGAAACACCATTTTATGGAGGAACAAGTGCAATTTTTAGAACATTCATGCTACTTACTTCATTGTTCATTTTAAATCATAACCTGGCAGGTGATGCAGTGCACCAGTTGTTGCAAATATTTAGTTAGATTCAGATTTTTTTTTTTTATCTTAGTTGACAGTGACTATGGAACATATGTATCTGTCACAGAAAGTTTTGCAACTACAGAAAATGTATTGCCAGTTAATCATATAGTCTCTGTAAAAAGATCTGGAAGTCTACTCGTAATACCCATTTCAGATAGTATTCGTTGGTCTTTGCTTTGTAGTTGAAGTTGTAAATAAAGGAACTTGCATTTGCAGGTTTCCAAATACTTTTAAATTCTTTATTTTCTATGCTAGTGCCATACATGTTTGCAGATACAATGTCATATAAATCAGACCAAGATCATGTTCTAAAAGCCTTCCAACTACTGCACTCTAGAGATGAAAACAAACATTCATGCATGTGTATTGTAGAAATATTATATACTGTAGAAAAATAAATTAGATGTAACTTTAAAATGTCTGGGTTTCGTTTGCTATTTTATTACTTAGAAAAACTTTGCCCTTTAACCTGACATCTGGAGTTTGCAAATTTTCATTCAGCATCAAAAGATCTGTAAAAGCACCAAATGTGAAAACACTATTACTTGCAGTTCAAATGTTATATCCAAATTTAAATTTGACTTTTGGCTTTGGTGACCTTAACTAATGACCTGACATTTCTGATTATTTTTAGAATAGATTCATATTAAGCCTCAATAGATCTATGCACATACCAATTATGAAGTATCAATTGCAGTTCAAATGTTATAACCTAAATTAATATATTATAACACCATTTTACACCTTATACAAGCAGTGTAGACCCAGAAGAGACATTTCCTGTAGGATCTGGGTCTATACTATTTACCCATACAATCTGTTTTGATAAAGGTTCAAAAGTATGAATACTTTGCCTCAAAAGAAACTAAGAAATTTTTTTGTAAGTATGAATTTTCCACCTCTAAAAATTTTTCTAAGTCTGAACATTCCGCCTCAGTCTGTAGTATCCGCCTCTGAAAATTTTATAAGTATGAATTTTCCGCCACTAACGAAATTCTAAGTCTAAACTTTCCGCCTTTTCCTTTAAATCCAGGCGGACATATATTCTGTCCAGGCGAACAAATAATTGTCCGTCTCTAAGTCCGTCTCTGTAAATCTTGGATTCCGCCTGGATCAGATATATCTTCACACGGAATTTTGTATAAAAGTCCGTGTCCGCCTCGCGTCTAGGCGGAATTCAGCGATTCCGTCCCGATTCCGCCAACAATCCGCCTGGATTCCGCCAGGAATCCGTCTGGATTTTTCGTACAGGTATCTTCTAAACCATTTGAAGGATTTTCATAAAACTTGAGTCAAATATTAACCAAATTGAGATGATGTGCAGAACACATGTGGCAGTCATGTCGGCTAAAGGTCAAGGTCACATTGAAAGTCGTGTTCTTACCTTCAGTTTCCATTATATTTGTTTCCGCGTCCTATTTTCTTAACAACTGGAAGGTTGAATGTCAACCACGTTAAAACCCATTGTATCACCTTAAGGTCAATGTCTTAATTTAGGTGGCGGCGGTGGGGGATATAGCTGTCCTTTGGACTGCCTTGTATTTACATATATTTTCACTGTGTACAAGTATTTCGCTGTGTAACCACTGCTGTGGAGTGCACTGTTTGCACAATCAACTTGTAAATAGTACAGACCCTGATGAGACAGCTCCTGCATCTCATCTGGGTCTTCACTATTTACAGGTAGGTATATTGATGTAAATAGCAAGCGAAGGGTTAATCTTGTTGTTACATGACTGACTTATGACTGACTTTAACTTAAAGATTGAGATGAGTTGTTCACAGAGTCACATAAATATGCATACTCAAATACTAAAATCGTCCTTTCTCCACCAAACCCTATGTTGTGACTACTCTTTAGAATCGTCTTGAAGAGAAGATTCTTAAGAGTGGTCACAACATATGGTCTGGTAGTGAGATAAAGAAGTTAATTCTTTAAAATGTTTTAATGTATGCATCTTATCTGGTTCCTTCAAATAAACATGTTTTCACACATTTGCAAACATAGTACATGTAGACCCAGATCAGATGACACCTATAGGAGCCATCTGATCAAGGCCTGCTCTGTTTGCTGATGGAATTTGATAGATATGTTTCTTTAGTTTCCAAAATGGCAATAATTTTCCACCTTCCATATTTAACTCTATGTATTTTGTCCATGAATATTCAGTGGTTATTGAAATTTTGTCTAATTATAGACCAGGGAAAGGGTTAATTAATTCTTGAAAATGTTTTATCTAGACTGCTGGTTAAGTAATTTGGTTTCTCATCTTGATCAAAACTCTTTACTACATTAAAACCTCTTTATAACGACCACTAAATTACATAAAATATTTTGTTAAAGGCATGTGGTTGCTTAAAGCAAGGTGAAAGTAAAACAGAACGCTCCTATAGGAGCGTTCTGTTTTACTTTCACCTTGCTTTAAGCATCCACCTGCCCTATATACCAACTAATTAACACATATTAGTGGTCGTTATAGAGAGCTTTTTACTGCATATGTCTATAAGTGTCACCTGTAGTACACAACTGGAATGTGATACCCTTGACACATAGTTTGCATCCAGATGAGATGCCAAGTCACATGGCATCTCACCAGGATACAGACTGTTACATTTGTAATTCCGCTATCCGCTAATGACAGAAAAAAGTTTAACTCTGGAGGATTGTGAACACGGTAACGTGCTTGTAAACACGGTAACATGCTTGTAAACACGGTAACCTTTTCTCTCATATAGATGACATTTGGCACCTTTGCAAACAGACTAGAACTAGATCAAACAGCTTCTGCAGGAGCTGTCTGATCAGGGTCTGCTCTGTTTACTTAAGGAATTATATAGGTCTGATTCAGAAGTGTATGTCATGGCTAAACATTTCCTTGTTAACCCATTACCTCATAGGCTATTTTTTATCATATCTCTTTGAATACATGCATCTACCCAAAAGGAGCATTAACTAGAGAAAAGGATTTTTTTAGAATGTTGTAGTTTGAAACCATTGTGATAAATAAAGCATTTGCTCCTATAGGAGCAAATGCTCTATTTATCACAATGGTTTCAACAGGTAACTTTTTCGGAGGCATCAAAAGGCGTTAATATGAGGGAATGGGTTAATATGTACTTCATGAATATTCATGCAATAATAAATTCTTAAATGAATAGTCATGGAGGAAAGGATTGTATAAAGAGGACAAACTGCATGGTATCAGAAGCTGACTTGATAATAATATAAAGCAAGACGATGGTTAATGATGCACTATAATAAAAATGGACAATGGAAATCTGTGTTTTACAGAATGGCGCCGGTAGACCATGAATCGGGAGAGGACCAGCAACACTCTCATGTTTGATATACATTGTACAATACTGTCATGTATATGTCTGACAATTGGTTTTCATCCATTAACCCTTTCTTTCATATAAATATGTTCACGCATTTGCAATCATAGTAGACCCAGATCAGACGACTTCTATAGAAGCCAACTGGTCAGGGTCTGCTCCGTTTGCTAATGGAATATGATAGTTCAGTTTCTTTACTTTCTAAAATGGCTATTCCACCTTCCGTATTTCATTATAAATTATTTTGTCAATGAATATTCAGTATTTTTTGAAATTTCGAATAAACATAGAACAGGGAAAGGTTAATTTCCACAATTATAATATTTGTAAATAGCAAACATTACCAGTATATAATCATAGTCCTGTTATCATGAAAGAGATTTCCTATTACCGATATATACACCATGATTGTGAAACAAGTATCTTCTGTAATTTATCATGGTCTGCCTTGCCAAACTATTGTCCGACATCCTGCATACGTCATATAATTAAGAATACTATATTTCCAAACCATAATTTTAGCTGCTATAGCTTGTACCTAGCACAATTAAGTTTTTAAGGGCCATGGGGGTTGCCCGGAACAAAGATTTGTTTTAGTTTACTCTCCTGTAGGATTTCACTTCGTTAGGCAGATAGTGCAGATCCAGATCAAACTGCTCCTGAAGGATCAGACTCTACATTATTTGTTTCATTCTGAATTAAACAGCTGTACAAACTGGTAGAGTGGAGCGATTGGAAGTCTAAATATTTGGAGTAATACTGAAACTTCATCGTAATAAAGCTAGGCTACTATAGGAAACAGTGTACTTGTAAAAATATTTATGATCTACCATACTTACAGAAAGCTTTCGGACAAACATAGACACATTTTGAAGACCCAGGATAGTTTGTTAAGGTTCTTGACTATTTGCTACTATGTCAGTTCGATTTAAAGTTATCAAATGGTGCTAAAATTTTCAAAAAAGCCTGCAGAGGATTAGATGGAGAAATATTCAAGGCAACAGTGATTGCCAAGTACAAGTTAGCATGCGGCTTTCATATCTAGTTCCACATTTATGTTTAGTCGTGTCCATTACCTTCTAAGTTGCTGAATTTGTTACGCGTATTGAGGCATTAGTGATGTTATGAGACGTATGTTTGTTTTGTTTATGTTATGAGACGTATGTTTGTTTTGTTTGTATGACATAGATGTTTTAGTGGTGTTGTTTTGATTGAATGGAGATTGTTTTGATACTGGTATGTTTTAGTTGCATAAATAAGATCAATACTTTGGTGTTGTTTTTTAGCTCACCAGAGCACAAAGTGCTCAGGGTGAGCTTTTGTGATTGCCTGATGTCCGTCGGCGTGCGTCGTCCGTCGTCAGTCGTCAACAATTTGAACATTTAAAAATCTTCTCCTCTGAATCTACAGGGTTCTCAGCTTTCATCTTTGGCACATAGTATCATCTTTAGGTCCTCTACAAAAGTTATATAAATTATGGCCCTGGGGTTAAAATTGGCCCCGCCACAGGGGTGCCTTGTTTTCAATAGAAACATATAGTAAAACTTTAAAACTCTTCTCCTTTGAAACCAGAAGATTCTCAGCTTTCATATTTGGCACATAGAATCATGTTCAGGTCCTCTACAAAAGTTATATAAATTATGCTCCTGTGGTAAAAATTAGCTACACCCCATGTGGCCAGTTTTCTAGCAAACATGAAGCTGACTGCACTTTTAAGCATCTTCTCTTTGCTCAGAAAGAGGTCATCAGGTCAAGCAGTAGAGAGAGATGACAAGTGGCTATTTTTAGTGCACCTGTATTGCTGGCTTAACCCTTTGCCTGTTCTGTGTTCGTGATTAATTTGAATGCCTAGTGCATATTCATGTACAAAATAGTTAAAATGAAGTATGGAAGGTGGAATATTGTAGCCATTTGTTTCCAAATTTCACAACCTACAGAATATTTATTGACAAAATAGTTATAATGAAATATAGTAGGTGGAACATTGTAGCCAATTTAGAAACTAAAGGAACACATCTATCAAATTCCATTAACACACAGAGCAGACCCTGATCAGATGGCTCCTATAGGAGGCATCTGATCTGGGTCTACTCTGTTTTCAAATGTGTGAAAACACGTTTATATGAGGGAAGGGTTAACTAATAATAGTGATTGGCATTATGACATTATTATAACAAGCCCTGCAGTTCAGAAGAAGGGTAAATCATGTAAAGACTCCAGAATGCCAAATTAAAGATTTTAAATAAATTATGAAATAATTTTTAACATGAAATTACTTGAGCATATTAAGTTAAACTGATGAATATGAAATTATTATGTAATAATTTATAATAATATTCAAGTGCAAAAAATCAGTTTGGAATGCTAGGGTACACATACCTGTTCAGAGGAACAGTTGATCGCCTTTATTCAGAACTTTGTATGGCCTTGCTTAAATTATGCCCCTAGGTTTAAAATTGGCCCCGCCCCAGGGGTGGTCAGCTTTCAATAGAAACATATAGTAAAAACATTGAAAATATTCTGGAAGGTTCATAACCTTCATATTTGACACATAGCTTCATGCTCAGGTCCTCTACAACTTTTTGAGTATGCCTGTGTATCTTTCCACTTTTATCAGCATTTTATGTAGAAAATAACTGGGCCAATTTATGTAGAAAATAACTGGGTCAATTTCAGCTAAACCTAGGAGGATTGTTAAAACTTTCATATAAATTTCATGTACATGTATTTTATCTTGCTTTTATAGTATTCTTTAGAAGTATTCGTATACAATTCTATAGGATTGGAGTTGGTACAAAAGATCAGCTAGAGGCTAAAATTCACAGCAATGCAAGACATGCAGCAGTACGAGAAGCTGGAGAGAACTTGCTGGATTGTGAGGTGAGGTAGCTTTGCCTTACTAATTGTTATACCCCCCACAACGAAGTTTGGGGGGGTATACTGGAATCAGGTTGTCCGTCTGTCCGTCTGTCCGCACTCACCAATGGGTAGTTATGTGACTTTTTCTAACTAGTCGCACAAGTAAAATCATTAACCTGGCCATCTCTTGTGACATTAACCTGGCCATTTCTTGTGACATTAACCTGGCCAGGTGTGGGACATAGGGTTAGGGTTAGGGTTAGCTTCCAGATCATTCTATTCCAAAGTTAGAGCCAAAAATAGTTTTACTTGTGGGACTAGTCCCACAAGAAAAGATCAAAGGAAAAAGTCACACAACTACCCATTTGTTAGGACGTCCGTCCGTCTGTCCGTCCGTCCGTCTGTCCGTCCGTGGACACAATTTTGTCCGGCCTTCTTCTTCTACAGTTTTGCTTCAATTTTGTTGAAAGTTCATATATAGCCATATGACCATATAAACCTGTGCACCGCATATTTCCGTTATGATCGGACCACTACTTCAGGAGTTATCTCCCCTTTTTAGTCCCGTACCAATGTTTTCCGGTTTTCTGGACTTTTTATGGAAGTGACTCCAGATATCAACTCTATATTTAGTACAAAGCTAAATCTGTATAACTTACAGCTTATGTTACAATCTCAGTCCGGTTGAATAATTATTTCCAGAGTTATTGCCCTTGTACTTTAATTTTTTTCTTCAAATTTGGGATTTTCCGGGCTTTTCTTGGAAGTGGTTGCAGATATTAACTTTATATTTGGCATAAAGCTAACTCTACATGATTTACAGCTTAATTCCCAATCTCAGTGTGGTTGAATAATTTTTGCCAGAGTTATGGCCCTTGAACTTTAATTTTTTGTCAAATTTTCAGTTTTCCGGACTTTTCTTGGATGTGGTTGCAGATATTAACTTTATATTTGGCATAAAGCTAACTCTACATGATTTACAGCTTAATTCCCAATCTCAGTCTGGTGGAATAATTTTTGCCAGAGTTATGGCCCTTGAACTTTAATTTTTTGTCAAATTTTCAGTTTTCCGGTCTTTCTTTGGAAGTGGTTGCAGATATTAACTTCATATTTGACATAAAAATAAATCTAGATGAGGTACAGCTTAAGTTCAAATATCGGTCTGGTTGAATAATTTTTGTCAGAGTTATGGTCCTTGAACTTAATGTTTTTCTGAAAAGGTACCTAGCTTTAGAACTTTGGATTTGACAAAAACCTCATGAAAGGGTCTTATTTCTAAGAATTATTCTTCATTTTTATTACATAAATTGGGTTGGGGCATGTATTGTTTTTAAATCTCTTCACGTTTCTGTATGTACATATGTTCAGATTGATGATAGGTGTTCTGACAAGCAGACAGGTGGGGGTGGGGGGTATTCGTTAGCCTTTGGCTTACAGTTCTAGTTGTTTTTGTTGTCATCATTGTGATATGAAATTCCGGATACGAGCAGTTCACAAAGATACTGGAAGATGGTTGGTTTTGGTTTCATCAAAAAGTACCTTATCAGTTTACTTAACCTGAAAATTAATGTAGATTAGTTTTATGTTGGCATGTGAACACAAGAAATGTGGCCAGCAGAAACTGTAGAATCGGGTCTACGGTATTCCATAAGCAAATCCTGATCAGACAGCTTCTAAAGGAGCCACTAATCTAGTCTACTCTGTTTATGTAGGTGTTAAGTTTCAGCTTAACCCTTTCCCTGTTCTATGTTTTGTACTCATTTCAATACCTACTGATTATTCACGGGCAAAATAGTTGCAAAATATGAAAAGTGAAACATTGTAGCCATGTTTGAAAGTAAAGGAATAGATCTTTCAAATTCCATAACCAAACAGAGCAGACCCTGATCAGACGGCTCCTCTAGGAGCCGTCTGATCTGGGTCTACTCTGTTTGCAAATGCGTGAAAACACGGTTATATGAGGGAAAGGGTTAAGATTCAATCTTTTGCTCCCACACATTTTAATGTATAAAAATTGTCATTTGTTGTAAGTATCATTTTTATTTTTACCCCGTTTTCTCTATTAAAACACCTAATGACCTTATGAAACAGTTTGGATCCTGATGAGATACTTAGTTACTTGGCATCTCATCTGGATTCATTTACCACAGGGTAAAATAGTGTAGACCCAGATCAGCCACTGTTTTATTGACATGACATTGATTCTGATGTTGAATAATAAAATAGTGTATAATTGTATATACAAAAATTGCAAAATTCATTTTCAGAAAAAATCAAAACGAGTCGTCCTAAATATTGCTAAGTACGTATATTTTGCCATGAAAAATAGACTAGTAGAATAACCGTTATCGTTTATATTCTATTTATATCGTTCATATACAATGTATGTCATAATAAGTTTAGAAGTTTTATATGTGCTGATTATGGACCTGACAATATGTTAGTTCCTCAGTAAAATGATAGATGTATGAGTTATGTATTTACTACTGTGTATACATTATGTTTGCTAGGAGCATTTTATGATGCTGAATGCAATAAATGATTGATTGATTGATTGATTGTATAATTGTTGATGACTGTTAAACAAGATAAGTGTATAACTATGTTGATGACTGTCAAACAAGATAAACATTATCAGATGCTGTAAGAGACACAGTGGCTGGTTTCTCATGTATTTTAGACTTTACTTGATAGAGACACTTTTTTTTATACCTTTTTAAACACAGTAGACCCAGATCAGTTGGCTCCTGTAGGAGTTATCTGATCAGGGTCTGCTCAGTTGGCTTATAAAATGATATTGATCTTATTCTACAGCTTCTGCTGGGATAAAAAATCCTGTTGTCCTTAATTCCATTATAAAACTTCATCTTCATGACATTATTTCATCTGGCAATTCATACTGGTTATAGATTGTCCCCCTATCTGTGGATTGTCAGACAGACTATTTTAGAAGCTACATGTATGGAATAGATCGGCGGACGTGGTTGTGTGGCTAACGCGCTCGACTGCAATACCAGGGGTCACGGGTTTGATTTCTGCTGGACCAAGTCCCTCGGATGAGACTATAAACCGAGATCTGATGTATCAGTGCTTTACACTGGGCATCTAAAAGAACCAGAGAAACTCAGTTGATAATAAGAGTAGGGCATCGTGCCCGGGTTTCTCTGTATCCTCTCCCCGCTCCTTGGGCGTCCTTTTAGCCCATAGTGAGCAGAAACACACGTTAATCAACACAAAGTATGGAATATGATTATGGAATACAATGTGATTACATTTTCAGTGTGTTGGCTGATCCAGCTCTTTAATGTGCGAATGCTAATATATACTAATGGTGCATGTATGTTGTCTTTCAGCAGGAATGGGACAGTTTCCTCATAGGCATTGACAAGTCTTTAGCACAGGACACTGGAAATGCAGTCCAGGTGGGTCTGACTGGTCCTATAAGTTTAAAGTTACAGATGCTAGGACAGGGCAGAAAACCAGTTTGGCAGAGCAGATAGAAGGCAGTGAAAGCCTTGTTCTGATTCTGCTGTGTCACTTCGCCTGATTGCAGTGACGAACACACATAGCAGATGTTGTCCAGAGAAAGGTTCATAGTGTATAATTATTACTTTACTTGAACTATTGTTACAAGTACAATGTACCATTATTAGTTTTAAGTACAGTGTATCATTACTACTTTTTAGTTTAACTGTACTATTGTTACAAGTACAATGTTATAACATTATAAAGTATAGTGTATCATTATTACTTTACTTGTATTATTACAGGAAGGCCGTAAATTGCAAGAAAGCAAATCAAGTTACATATTTTAATTCCAAGCTATCGCTTGTCATTCCAACAAACAATATATGATTCAAAATGTGGCAGTTATGGTCTCCTGCGTGGACAGAAGATTCTAGAGAAGTGCTCCAAATTAGGAAAAGCTGTGACTACCACTCATAACCCTCAAGCTCAATTCTTACTGAGCTCCACCTGCTAGGACTTCCTAACAGAAACCCATGCGTGAACCGTTCCACGCATATACCATATAACTACCCCCACAGCAGATACATGTGAGGGTTGTGGCCCCATGGCGGATGCACATGGTGCACGAAATGCAAGTTAAGCCTCATGGCAGAAGCGCATGCTGCTCACATGCATTAAATTCCCTATTTGTTTTGCATTGGATCGGTCAACAGCTATTTCCTCCGAAACAAATCCCCTCTGTTAACAGCACCTCTCCAGAATTTTCCGCCAAACCCTAGAGAGGCACTCCCAATTAAAGGGAAAAAACCATCTACAAGGCCTATCTATGTAGGCAATCAAATTATGCAGTTAAGAAGTAAAATGAATCGGCCCTCTATGGGAAAACATCTCCAGAATTCTCTGCCCAGACAGTGACAAAAAAGAAATTTGAAAACAGTTTAATGTGTTCCAAATTGTTGAAACATTTGTCAAACGGCTAAACAATTAGTCATTGTCTAAAGTTATTAGTAGGATAGCAACTGAGTCAAATCTAAATGCATATATTATATTCTGGGAGAATACAACACTTTTAAGCTCTAAATGTCCTGGCTGCCTATAAATTACAATTGCAGCAATCTAACATGTGTTGAAAAGCTCCTTTCCGTATCCTCCCAAAACTGAATTGACCATAGTCAGTGAATAGTCTAATAAATGAAAAAGGCACAGCACAGTAAATAGTATCAAAATGATTTCAATAATATACATGTACATGGATAGACAAGGGTGGGAGGGTGGGAAAAGATTTTTGAAAAATTTGGAGAGAGTAAATTTGACCTAGATAAGGTTGCAAGCTAAACGGTGCAGTGTGATTTTTACCACCCGTGAAAATCACACCAGTCAACATCAGCGTGGCAACTTACGTTCGCGTAATAAATTGGGCTATTTAAAACAATAGCCCCTATTATTACAGGAAGGCCGTAAATTGCAAGAAAGCAAATCAAGTTACATATTTTAATTCCAAGCTATCATTTGTCATTCCAACAAACAATATATGATTCAAAATGTGGCAGTTATGGTCTCCTGCGTGGACAGAAGATTCTAGAGAAGTGCTCCAAATTAGGAAAAGCTGTGACTACCACTCATAACCCTCAAGCTCAATTCTTACAGAGCTCCACCTGCTAGGACTTCCTAACAGAAACCCATGCGTGAACCGTTCCACGCATATACCATATAACTACCCCCACAGCAGATACATGTGAGGGTTGTGGCCCCATGGCGGATGTTAAGCCTCATGACAGAAGCGCATGCTGCTCACATGCATTAAATTCCCTATTTGTTTTGCATTGGATCGGTCAACAGCTATTTCCTCCGAAACAAATCCCCTCTGTTAACAGCACCTCTGCAGAATTTTCCGCCACACGAACAGGGTTCGCCCCAAAATTCTGAAGTTTATTGCAAAAGCTAAATTAACTGCTCTAAAGCCTCCCGAAAATTGTACAAAAAGAGATCAGTGCCCACATCGGAAAGGTGCACACCATCATTAAAGTACATCCCTGGTGTGTCGGCAGTAATTTCACCATGGTTCACAAATAGCCCTCCTCTAAATTCTGTCAATCTTCTGACAAATCTATTCAAGCACTTTCTTTTACGTTCTATCTTGTCTGCAGGAATTTGAGTCTTTCTCCATACCAATCTTGGCAAAAATGAGGACATAACAATTGCAGTCCCGGGGAAGTTATCAAACAAACTATCGAGATCAGACCTAATCTTAAAACGTAAATTTATGCCTTTTTCTGAACCAATGTCATTAGATCCTAGATGAATAATTATGGCCCTTGGCTTCTGGTGATGCAAAGCCATATACTGAACCTTTGTCATCAACTGGTTCCAATGCATACCACGAATACCCAACCATTTAATACCAGCCACTTTTGCCAGACCCAAGTTTCTTTCAATTCTGCGAAATCTTGCTCTTTGCTCTGCCCAATAAATGTAGGAATCGCGACCAGCCATACGTCTGGAAATATACTTATATATGTATCAGCAATGATGACACAATAGTCCAATAATTCTCCTACAATCTGATATACTTCAAAAATGCATTAGAACTCCAACGCCCCATTCTCTGAATAACTGCATGTAACACTCCCTTGCTTGCTAACCAAGTAGCAGCTCCAATCCTAAAGGAATGAGTCTTAAAACCTGAACAAGGTAGCCCTAAACTCTGCATTACTCTTGTCAAAACCGCACCAAATTGATATCTTGTTAAAAATGAACCATCCTGGTGACAAAGAAGGCATTTACCTTGAGTAACCTTCGATCGGGCCAGGAGAAAGTTCTGCATCGCTGCAACTGGACAAACCTGTGTGCCAGTTGCAACAATGTCAACACTCTGAGGTGGTCCATGCTGATTACATTTTGCTCGCCTGAGAAAAATTTTAAATGAGCTACCTGACTTGAACTGCCTAATGTCTGAATATTGCAGCGGGGCATCGAGCATGGATTGGGAAGTGAAAGCAAGTTCCCCAACCCTAAATAAACCAAAGAATGCCAGTGTATAAGCTGCTCTAAAGAGCAATGTTTCGTATTTTGAACAACAGATGGCTGGCAATTTTTCATAAATTTTGACTAATATGTCATATGTAATTGGAAGCCTAGTGTCTGTAACGGATTTTGAGCGGCGATAACCTTCTAACATTTTGTTAATTGACAAATGCGATGTATGATCCACTACGTCCCTAAGCCTATTTTGAAATCTTATGGCTGCAATGTAAGTGGATGTAGTTTTGTATGCATATCCTCTATGAAAAAGGTATGTTATAAATGTTTCCAATTGGAAAAGGGAGGGAGGCCAATCCTGACTAAAACTGTAACTAGTGCGAAAATGTGCAAACAGCTCCAATGCATTGGAGTACACCAAGCGTGTATTATGAGCTAAACCAGCTTCAAAAAGTCTTCTAGAGTCAGCTCGAAGATGTTCCAGAGGTGGGTTGGAAATGGCACAGGGTTGAGATCTGCCTCTGGAGCCAGAGCTCGAAACCTGCTCATCTGAAAACGAGACAAACTATCAGCAATGTCATTCCTTACACCAGGAATATGTTCTGCCTTTAACACCAAATTATAATGTAAACATTTCAAGGTCAAGACCCGCACCAAGACCATCAAAGCATCTGACTTTGAGGTTTGAGAGTTCAAAACCTGCACAACTGACTGATTATCACAATGAAATAGCACCCTTTTATTCCGAAATTCTTCACCCCAAACATAAATAGAGACTAAGATTGGAAAATATTCCAACAATGTGATATCCTTAGTGTAGCCCTTTTCATGCCAACTTTCAGGCCAAGCGGCAGACGCCCACTTTCCCTGAAAATAAGCCCCGAAACCTTTACCCCTAGCTGCAGAACTATCTGTAAACAGGCCGAAATCGCTATTGCGAAGGCAAATGTGATCATTGAAAACAGATACACCGTTGAAATCCTTGAAAAACACCAGCCACAGTTGCAAGTCTTGACGTATTCCCACAGTCAATCTGATATGATGAAAGGCACATTTAACTCCCCTAGTAGCATTAATCAGGCGTCTGCAGAATGGTCTACCTGGGACAATTGCTCTACACATAAAATTCAGAGACCCTATAAGTGACTGAAGTTCTTTCAATGTGACACTCCTCTTGTGTTCCAAAATATTGTTAATCTGTTCTACTATGCGACTTATTTTTTCTAATGGAATACGAACTTGCATAAGAACTGAATCGAGTTCCAAGCCCAGAAAAACTAGGACTGTTGTAGGACCTTCTGTTTTTTCATTGGCGATTGGCACCCGGAAATCATTGCAGCATGCAAAGAAACTATTCATCAGACTAATGCAATGATCTGTATTCCCTCTTCCACCAAAAATGAAGTCATCCAAATAGTGTTCTAACTTACCGACTCTACATGAAAAACGAACCACCCATTCCAGAAAAGTCGCAAATAACTCGAAGGTAGCTGCACCCAAAAGGTAGCACTTGATCAAAATAATAGAGGCCCTCAAATTTAAAACCAAGCAAACTGAAATCGTTTGGTGATACCGGTATCAAACGAAAGGCAGATTTAATGTCAGATTTGGCAAGCAGTGCACCCTGACCCAACTGTTGAATAATTTCGATTGCAGCATCAAATTTGGTGTATTGAACAGAACACAATGCAGGATCAATATAATCATTAACAGAATCTCCTCGTTGAAAAGAAAGATGATGTATTAATCTAAATTCACCTGGATCCTTTTTGGGAACAAGACCTAATGGCGAAACTCTAAAATGTTTAAATGGCGGGATAGAGAATGGACCCATAATTCTGCCTGCTTGTAGTTCTTTTTGAATTTTTTGCCTTACTATTTTTGGATTCTTATTTGCTGAGGATAAGTTATTGGCCTCTAACGTCTTAGCCTGCCCCTCAAAATGGATTGAAAAACCGTCTTTAAAACCTGAACAAATCTTTTTTGCAGCCGCCCTATTCGGATAAATGGAAAGGAATTTTTTCATCTGTGCTAACCTGATTGGTGTGGTGGCAAGTGTCAAATTAGTGTCTTTGGGGTTTGGGTTGATGTTGAATGTATCTGTTTGTGAATGGGTTACCTGTGCGAAAGGGTTGATTGAAAGAGCGAGGACACTGCTGTTGAGTGTGTGTCCCCTTGCATGCAAGGCACACATGGTTGTACTTACAAGTTTTAAAAGAACAGCCCTTTGTGGAGTTAAAATCCCAGCATAGTTTAGCCGGACGACCAGCACTAACTGTTGGCGTACTGGTCTGTATGGGGTTAGCAATGGTGCCTTGATGTGAATGAGCAGGTATCATCATAGTTCTGAGCCATAGATCGGTATTAATAATAGACCATGACTGGGGTTGCACAGCCTGGCGCATACGGAAATTTTCATCGTATATTTTCCAAGCCAATGTGTTGCCCGAGCGACTTTCAGCCTCCCTGATCAACGCTATATACTCGAACATTTCCCCAGCCTTTTGGGGCACCTTTTTGATCAGTATAGAAGCATAGATCAGGAAGGCATCAGTCCAGTCCCTTATGTTTGATATGGATTTTGTCGGCTTCTGTTTTATTTGAACCTGACCCCGCTCGTCGATGAACAAATTAGACGGTGCCGACGGCGATTCGGCTGACCCACGCAATAGTAGAGCCAAATTGACATATTCCCCCAGCCAAATTTTTTGGCAGAGCTCCACCGAAACATGCAGAGACATGGGATCATTTACACATTTAAGTGCCGATTCGGGGAGCGAAAACTCCCGACTAGGAATAGACTCATTTTGGCCGGCTAACCTGTCGAATATCTCGGAAAATACATTACCGGAACCCTGCACATTACCCGATGTTTGATCCTCTGATGACAGACGCACGAACTCCGGACTGTTGTCATTTACAACATCATCAGGCTGTTCACGATCTCCCCCACCCACTGCATTCCGTGCAGCGCCATTCCGGGCAGACCGCGTGCTCGAAGATCGACAAACTCTTTGCGGCCTTTGGCGAGTATATGGTCCCTTGTCTCTTGCGCGACTACGCTGTTTGGGTGGCATAATGCAACTGGGCGATATCTAACCAGTCTCTTTACGCTGATATTCGTGTAAACGAGCAAATTAAAAAGATTTTTGAAAAATTTGGAGAGAGTAAATTTGACCTAGATAAGGTTGCAAGCTAAACGGTGCAGTGTGATTTTTACCACCCGTGAAAATCACACCAGTCAACATCAGCGTGGCAACTTACGTTCGCGTAATAAATTGGGCTATTTAAAACAATAGCCCCTATTATTGTTACAAGTACAGAGTATCATTATTAGTATTAAGTACAGTGTATCATTATTCCTTTACCTGTATCATTGTTAAAAGTACAATGTGTCGTTATTAAGTACAGTGTGTTATTACTTGTACTTCTGTTACTAGTACAGTGTATCATTATTACTTGATATGTACTATATACTATTTTTACAAGCTCAGTTTATCATTATTGTGATTTTTACTAGACTTTTACTGCACTCTTGACAGCATGTAAATTATCTTTGGCATTTTCAGCACTGTTCAATTTTAACCCTTTACATGATAGAGACACCTTTTCAGGCATTTGCAAACAGAGTAGATCTATCAGATAGCACTGCTGTAGAAGCTGTCTGATCATGGTCTGCTCCGATTGCTTATCGGATTTTAAAGAAGTGATTGAACAATTTATTCCATAGCCAAAATTCAATGTGTTCATATACAGTCATAAAGTATATACAAAAATATTTATGAGGTAAAGGTCACCATTAAAACTTATATCTTCCTGATTATTGTGTAACAGACCAACTGTGATACCAGCAGTATTTCTTTGTAAGTTTCTTCCAACAAGAGTGATGTCTAACCTGTTGTAGAATTTCTTCACTGAAGTGTCTTAATATTCATTCCTTTACATCTTGTATATTGTTATCATCACACTTCTTGCCCTAAAAATGCAAAAACATCTCTACGATTAAGTGTATACAGTAAAACCTCTCTATAACGTCCACAAAATCACTGATTTTTTTATCTTCGAGTCCTGTACTCACAAAAATCTCTGGGGATGCAAAGTTTCAAATTATGTGAGTCCCATAATGCATTGAAATTTCTAACCAAATTTCATTTTGAAGTTTTATTAATATCTTTGTTATTAGAATCAATACCCAGTTTTTCATCAGCTATTAGTATGAAAACTCCAGTTTTACATAAACCTTTGATTGGGTGCTTTAATGTATTTTCATAGAATATTTGGACTCGTTCTTTCAATTTGGGGACTCGCAGATTTGCAGTTCATAGAGTCCCAGGACTCATGCAAGAAAATTTGTAAAAATATCATTGCTATTAAATTACATCAAGTATTTTGTGCTAAAGGCAGGTGGTTGCTTAAAGCAAGGTGAAAGTAAAACAGAACGCTCCTATAGGAGTGTTCTGTTTTACTTTCACCTTGCTTTAAGCAACCACCTGCCCTAAATGCCAACTAATTTACACAATTTAGTTGCCATTATAGAGAGATTTTACTGTATAGCTATTGATCAGAGTCCAGTTGGCATAAATCTAATGATTTGTAATTACAAAGTACATGTATGTTTCTTTTAATTGCCTACAATGTAATATCGTATTGTACATCTTTGACAATGTTATCAGGATGAGGTCTCAGCTGTGGGTGGTCATGTCATTGTTGTCTCATTTGGACTTTTGGAAGGGGCCATTCAAAATGCTGCTGGATCCTGAAAAAAAGGTCAGCCTTTATGTACTTTGCCTGTCAATGTTTTTGCTGCCAATTTGATTTAATTTTTTATACGCCCGTTTGAAAAAACGGGACATATAATGGAATGGCGCTGTCTGTGTGTCTGTCCGTCTGTCCGTCTGTAACACCTCTTACTCAAGTTACGCTTGGTGGATCCTTCTCAAATTTAACCATAATGTTTATCTAGACATGCTACAGTAGCCTGCCCAGTCCCGGTTTGTTTATCCAAGTCAAGGACACAATTGGACTTGGAATTTGCGTTTAGCAAAAATGTTAACCTCTCTGTCTGTCTGTAACATCTCTAACTCAAGTTCCTCTTGGTGGATCCTTCCCAAATGTAACCACAATGTTCATCTAGACATGCTACAGTTGCCTGCCAAGTCCCGGTTTGTTTATCCAAGGTCAAGGTCGCACAATTTGACTTAGAATTTGCGTTTAGCATTTGCGTTAAGCAAAAATGTTAACCTCGATTTACGTTGAACACATTTTTGTAAGTCCACTTATTTACATAAAACTTTGTGATAAAGCTTTGAAACTTAGAACACTTGTTCAGCGTCACAACCTCCACCTGTAGGCAAGAGTGCGTAACTCTGTCAAGCATTTTGACCGAATTATGCCCTTTTTAACTTAGAATTTTTGGTTAAGGTTTTTGTTAAAAGTCCACTTATTTACATAACCCTTTCAGATTAAGCTTTTAAACTTTGAACACGTGTTCACTATTACAAGCTTCACTTGTAGGCAAGAGTACATAACGCTGTCCAACATTTTGACAGAATTATGCCCCCTTTTAACTTAGAAATTTTGGTTAAGGTTTTGGTTAAAGTCCACTTATTTACGTAACCCTTTCAGATTAAGCTTTTAACCTTGGAACACTTGTTCACCATCATAAGCTTCACCTGTAGGTAAGAGCCAATAACTCTGTCCAACATTTTGACAGAATTATGCCCCCTTTTGAGTTAGAAATTTTGTTTAAGGTTTTGGTTAACGTCCACTTATTTATATAACCCTTTCAGATTAAGCTTTTAAACTTTGAACACTTGTTCACTATTCCAAGTTTCACCTGTAGGCAAGAGTACATAACTCTGTCTAACATTTTGACATGAGTACGACACTTTTTAGCTTGGAATTTTTGGTTAAGGTTTTGGTTAAAGTCCGCTTATTTACATAACCCTTTCAGATAAAGCATTTAAACTTGAATCATTTGTTCACCATCAGAAGCTTCATCTGTAGGCAAGAGTAAATACAGTGTCAAGCATTTAGACACACTTATGGCCCTATTTTAATTTAAAAAAATTTGTTGGTTAAGGTTTTTTGTTAAAGTACGCCTATTTACAACCTTGAAACTTGGTCGCAAAATTGGACTTAGAATTTTAGTTTAGCAAATACGTTAACCCCAGTTTATGTTGAACAATACCTCGACGGGCGTATATTGTACCCACTGGCACTCTTGTTCTCTGATTTTGATGGCATTCTTACCCCTAACCCATGAATATTCATGAAGTAAAGGGTTTAATGCAGACAGCTCCATTATGATGGTACTAACTGATCACTTACATGTATGCTGAGCTCCTCTGCATTTCATTTGGCGGTTGTGTATCTAGCTATTCTTATTGTTAGAAGATAGTCTAGTGTGTTTTAAAAAAAAATAATACAGCTAAACACCGCTAATGCAACCACCTAAAAGAAGTATAATTCTGGCAGCTAGATGCAGGTGGTAGCTTAATGCAGGACAAAAGTAATGCAGAAAGCTCCTAGAGGATGAGCTTTCTGCATTACTTTTGCCCTGCACTAAGCAACCACCTGCTTATAAAGACAACCATGTTTATTCATTAAGTGGTCACATTAGATGGTTTCTACTGTAATTCTTAACCCTTACAGCTTGTGACATGAGGCACTAATGTCCTTTGCAAACAGTTTTCACCCAGATGAGAAGGGCTCCTAAAGGAGTCCTGGCATCATTGTCTACACTGTTTAAAATGTTACTTTTATTTCGAAACATTCCTGAATATTAACCATGAGCTTGACCTGTTTAAATTTTAGAATAGTCCATTTGTAAATTCAGCATTATAAGGGTTAAGTCAGTCTGTCATTTTTATTCTCATTGGTTGAAATACGAAATTACTGAAATGTTGAGACAGTTTGATCGAAGCTGCTCACTTGAAAAACTTTATGGTAATTGTTGTTGTTGTTTGGTTGTTGACTGACATGGTAGTAAGTAGTGAAGAGCCTGACAAATGTCTCCTTTATGACATGTTTGATCTGGGTTAGCATTATTTGCCTAAATTTGTCTGAATACTTGTAATTTTGGTAGATGTAAGGAGTTGGTAATAAGCTCTCCAATTTCTTTTCTGTTTCATAAATTCTGTTTGTTTGTTTGTTTAACCTTTTATTTGATAAATATTCATGCAAGACTCCACCCATTGTGAATATTAAAAAATGTAATTCTTGTAACGCAAATTATAGTTTTTAATCACAAAGGTAAACAGTAAAAATAGATTGGTAACATATAAACAAATAGAGCAGCCCCTGATCAGACAGCTCCTGTATTGCATATGTGATAATACAGGTCTGTATCATGTAAAGAGTTATAGGAAAATTTGAAGAATCCTTTGGAAAATTTTGAGCTGTTATATATTATTTTATAAAAAAATTTAACTTGTAGATTTGTCATGCATTGGTTTGCACAGATCAGTCTTAAAGGTAAGTCGAAAAACAATAGTTAAATTTTCAACCCTAGTTTTCTTTTGTATTTTTCAATGTTTGCAGGTATATTGTATAATTATGTATCTCAGACGTTTCTTGAGTTTCTTTTCAGATGTAACTGAGTGTCTCTCTTTTGTACTTAAGTGTCTCCCATAGTAGTTTTTTGCCCTGCATTAAGCTACCATCTGTTTAAGAAACTAATTCTTTAAAATTCCAATTTAGAGAGGTGTTTAATCAATATATTTTTTCTGAGTAGGTTCGGGGAGTAGTATCATTGGTTTACTATGCAGAGGCAATGGTTGCTGGACGTCCATTACCAAAACCATACGAAAACGTGCATGATGATACCCAACAGGTGAGTGCTTCAAACAATAATGGTAACTGATTGCAAACTGGTCCAAACAGGACAAATTACAAGCAGATTATAGCCACAAATGGCTGGATTTGTATAGTGGCATCAAGCACAATGTATGTTTTGACAATGGCAGAAAGCTGTAGAGTCAGATCTGTATCTTTTCTGTTTGCTAAGAGTCATCTCTGTCAGATAGAGAGTTAACCCCTCGCTTGCTATTCACGTCAATACACCTACCTGTAAATAGTGAAGACTCGGATGAGACCGCTCATGCAGGAGCTGTCTCATCAGGGTCTGCACTATTTACAAGTTGATTGCGCAACCAGTGCACTCCACAGCAGTGATTGCACAGCGAAATACTTGTACACAGTGAAGATATATGTAATTATACAACAGGGAATGGGTAAAGAAGGATAAATGTATTTTAAAATTCAGAAAGAGGAGAGTTAAAAAGCAAAGGAAGTGTAATTTTGTGGTCTTTAACCCATTCCCTGTTCTATATTTAAAATATTCCAAATTTCAATACATGTACCTACTGAATATTCGTGGACAAAATAGTTACATGTAAAATGAAATATGGAAGGTAGAATATTGTAACCATTTTATAAACTAAAACAACGGATCTATCAATTTCAATTAGCAAACAGAGTATATCCTGGATCTACTTTGTTTGCAAATGAGTCCATGGATGTTATATGAAGGAAAGGCTCTTTAGGACATGCTTGCTTATTCCTTACATTAAAAAGGGTCTGTTGTATTAAAGATAGACAATTATATTGACTTTGTTATTTCAGATGGGTGGAGATTTCATCATAGATTCTCAGGGTAAAGTCAGATTCCTGTACCCAAGCCAAACTAACACTGACAGACCAAGTGTGTCCCTTATCATTGAAGAATTAAAGGTATTTATATATATCACCTGTCACCTTAAACTAAAATAGCTCCATGAACACTATAAAGGATATAGACCAATGATTTAGACTCAGATTAGAGGCCGGCCATTGGTCTAGACTCAGATCAGAGGCCGGCTCCTAAAAGAGTCCTTTATCAGAGTCTTCATTGCTTGCTTCAATAACTATTTTCCAAAGTTAACATTAAGAAGAGAGCTCTTGCAGAAACACACTTCAAAGGGAATTCAGTCATAATACAAATTTGTATGAGCTCATTAAGAAAGTGAGGCTAGGTTAACCTTTTCTCTGTTTTATGTTTATTTCAAATTTGAATACCTGCTGAATGTTCATGGACAAAATAGTTGTAATGAAATATGGAAGGTGGTACATTGTAACTATTTTTAAAACTAAAGGTACAGATCTATCAAATTCCATTAGCAAACAGAGCAGACCCTGATCAGACGGCTCCTATAGGAGTCGTCTGATCTGGGTCTTCTCTGTTTGCAAATGCATCAAAAAGCATTTATATGAGGGAAATGGTTAAATCTTTATTTGAGAGATTTGTTTTCAGAGTAGAGCTAGATCGGATGTCTTCGGTAGGAGCCATCTTATCAGGATCTGCTTTTTAGCTCACCAGAGCACTTTGTGCTCAGGGTGAGCTTTTGTGATCACCCGTTGTCCGTCGTCCGTCGGCGTGCGTCGTGCGTCGTTCGTCGTTTGTCGTTCGTCGTCCGTCGTCAACAATTTGAACCTTTAAAAATCTTCTCCTCTGAATCTACAGGGTTCTCATCTTTCATCTTTGGCACAAAGTATCATCTTTAGGTCCTCTACAAAAGTTATATAAATTATGCCCCTGGGGTCAAAATTGGCCCCGCCCCAGGGGTGCCTTGTTTTCAGTAGAAACATATAGTAAAACTTTGAAAATCTTCTCCTCTTAAACCAGAAGGTTCTCAGCTTTCATATTTGGCACATAGCATCATGTTCAGGTCCTCTACAAAAGTTATATAAATTATGGCCCTTGGGTCAAAATTGGCCCCGCCCCAGGGGTGGGCAATTTTAAATAGAAACAAATAGTGAAATCTTTGAAAATCTTCTTCTCTGAAACTGCAAGTTTCTCAGCTTTCATATTTGGCATAGAGCATCATGTTCAGGTCCTCTACAAAAGTTATATAAATTATGGCCCCAGGGTCAAAATTGGCCCCGCCCCAGGGGTGGGCAATTTTGAATAGAAACAAATAGTGAAATCTTTGAAAATCTTCTTCTCTGAAACTGCAAGTCTCTCAGCTTTCATATTTGGCATACAGCATCATGTTCAGGTCCTCTACAAAAGTTATATAAATTATGGCCCTGGGGTTAAAATTGGCCCCACCCCGGGGTGCCTTGTTTTCAATAGAAACATATAGTAAAACTTTGAAAATCTTCTCCTCTGAAACCAGAAGGTTCTCAGCTTTTATATTTGGCACATAGCATCATGTTCAGGTCCTCTACAAAAGTTATATAAATTATGGCCCTGGGGTCAAAATTGGCCCCACCCCCGGGTTGTGCAGTTTTCAATAGAAACAAATAGTGAAATCTTTGAAAATCTTCTTCTCTGAAACTAGAAGTCTCTCAGCTTTCATATTTGGCACAGAGCATCATGTTCAGGTCCTCTACAAAAGTTATATAAATTATGGCCCTTGGGTCAAAATTGACCCCGCCCCAGGGGTGGGCAGTTTTCAATAGAAACAAATAGTGAAAACTTTGAAAGTCTTCTTCTCTGAAACTGGAAGTCTCTCAGCTTTCATATTTGACACATAGCATCATGTTCTGGTCCTCTACAAAAGTTATATAAATTATGGCCCCAGGGTCAAAATTGGCCCCGCCCCAGGGGTGGGTAGTTTTGAATAGAAACAAATAGTGAAATCTTTGAAAATCTTCTTCTCTGAAAATGGATGGCTCTCAGCTTTCATATTTGGCACAGAGCATCATGTTCACGTCCTCTTCAAAAGTCATATAAATTATGGCCCTGGGGTCAAAATTGGCCCCACCCCAGGGGTGGGCAGTTTTCAATAGAAATAAATGCATGTAGGGAAAACTTTGAAAATCTTCTCCTCTGAAACTTGAAGGTTTTCAGCTTTCGTATTTGCCACATAGCATCATGTCCAGGTCCTCTACAAAATATGTATAAAATATGGCCCCAGGGTCAAAATTGGCCCTGCCCCAGGGTCAAAATTGGCCCCGCTCCAGGGGTGGGCAGTTTTCAATAGAAACAAATAGTGAAATCTTTGAGTATCTTCTTCTCTGAAACTGGAAGGTTCTCAGCTTTCATATTTTGCACATAGCATCATGTTCAGGTCTTCTACAAAAGTTATATAAATTATGACCCTTGGGTGAAAATTGGCCCGCCCCAGGGGTAGCCATTTTCAATAGAAACATATAGTGAAAACTTTGAAAATCTTCTCGTCTTAAACTGGAAGGTTCTCAGCTTTCATATTTGGCACATAGCATCATGTTCCGGTCCTCTACAAAAGTTATATAAATTGTGCCTCTTGGGTTAAAATGAGCCCCGCCCCAGGGCAGGCTAGTTTTCTATAGAAACATATAGTGAAACTTTGAAAATCTTCTCCTCTGACTGTCTGGTGAGCGCTTCAGGGCCATTCTGGCCCTCTTGTTATGCCCCCTTTAGGCGACGGGGGCATTAAGTTTTACCCTTGTCCATCCGTCCCGTACGTCTGTATGTCCGTTCTGTAAAATACTTGTAAAAGATTTCTTGGCTTGTGTATGGTGAAATGATTTGATATTTGGCCTGAAGCATGATCCTAGTGAGTTGTACTGTGTCTGCCGTTTTGAGGTGTGTTTTCCATCTTCTTCCCGTTTTCTGACACTTTGATTGAATTTGTGTGATTGTTTAATGACAAAAGTTTTCATCAAAGATTTCTTGGGTTGTGTATGCTTGAATGATTTGATATTTGGTCTGAAGCATAATCATAGTGAGTTGTACCGTGTCTGTCTCCCCTTTTCAGGTCTGTCGTTTATCTACTTCCTGTTTGCCAACACTTTCATTGAATTTTAATGATTGTTTAATGACAAAATTTTCGTCAAAGATTTCTTGGCTTGTGTATGCTGGAATAATTTGATATTTGGTCTGCAGCATAATCATAGTGAGTTGTGCCGTGTCTCCCCTTTTCAGGTCTATCGTTCATCTACTTCCTGCTTGACGACACTTTGATTGAATTTTCCTGGTGGGGGCATCCGTGTCCCATGGACACATTTTCTTTTATTTGCTCATGCTATAATCTCATACCATAGACAGTGGCTCAACAGTCTGCCACGGAAAAGAAACTTGTATCCATATATTATTTAACCCTTTCCCTGATCAATATTCATGAAAGAAATAATGACATCATGCACATTAATGAGCCAAATTATTTTACAGCATTATTGATCAACAGCTTTTTGACTGTGGCAGAAAGTGTTGAATCAGATCTAATATAATCACAAGCAAACAGAGCAGACTAAAATAGCTGTCTGATCTGGGTATGCACTGTTCCCTAATGCGTGAAAAGGCATTCTATGAATAATCAGCTAATAAATGTTAAAAAAACGAACCTTGTGCCCATATGTCATTTAACAAAACCCAGCTAATAGATGCTTATGATGACATTGTCTGTTACATGAACGTTCATGTACAACATTTGTATAAATTAAACAATATAGATAGAGCTTTCTTTTCTCTTTCAGAAAATATAAGGAAGCTGCCAATGCTGAAGATGTTTTCACAGAATGAAGGTTGATGTCTAAAACATACAACATGTAGATGTCAGCTGGACATGTGTGACATCTTTATGTATCAGATCAGAGGCTTAATATATTTGTGTAACTAGGGGAACTGTTGGGGTACAGTAAATCCCATCTAAACCAGAATTTAGTAAAGCCGAGTTCCAGATAAGATGCATAAATTAAAACATTTACAAGAATAACTCCTTTATTTCTCCACCAAACCCTATACTGTGACCACTCTTTAGAATCATCTCATCAGTATAGGATTTGGTGGAGAAATGATGATTTAAGTATTTGGGTATGCATCTTTATCTGTAGCTCTAGTAAACTCTACTGTTTCTTAGTCAGCACAATGAAAGTCGAGCAGAAAACTTCTATGGGATCATTCTACATGACTTTCACGCTGTATTAAGCTGCCATCTACCTTACAGATTGGCATTGATACTAGTTTGAATGTCTGGTTTAGGGTTTTTACTGTATTGCCCTATGGGGGTTATTGTCCCTAACAATGCAAATTAGTTTTGATCCAAATGAGACACTGGGTATCTCAATATCTCAATAGCATCAAAATACTATTACTTAAAAACTTTGAAAAAAGGCCCTAAACCTTTAAAAGCTTCATTGGTTTTTCTCACTAGACTTTGGCAGGGCACTGTAGTGTCTACCTGTCTCAATACTATTCTTCAGTCATTCCAAATATTTTTATTGTCAAAACTCCTATATTACAAAGTCATTCAAGATCAATGTTAAGCATTTCTTTCAATTATTTAACTACAAACAGAGGTTCATATAAGATGCATAAATTAAAACATTTACAAGAATAACTCCTTTATTTCTCCGCCAAACCCTATCCTGTGACCACTCTTTAGAATCATCTCATCAGTATAGGATTTGGTGGAGAAATGATGATTTAAGTATTTGGGTATGCATCTTTATCTGTAGCTCTAGTAAACTCTACTGTTTCTTAGTCAGCACAATGAAAGTCGAGCAGAAAACTTCTATGGGATCATTCTACATGACTTTCACGCTGTATTAAGCTGCCATCTACCTTACAGATTGGCATTGATACTAGTTTGAATGTCTGGTTTAGGGTTTTTACTGTATTGCCCTATGGGGGTTATTGTCCCTAACAATGCAAATTAGTTTTGATCCAAATGAGACACTGGGTATCTCAATATCTCAATAGCATCAAAATACTATTACTTAAAAACTTTGAAAAAAGGCCCTAAACCTTTAAAAGCTTCATTGGTTTTTCTCACTAGACTTAGGCAGGGCACTGTAGTGTCTACCTGTCTCAATACTATTCTTCAGTCATTCCAAATATTTTCATTGTCAAAACACCTATATTACAAAGTCATTCAAGACCAATGTTAAGCATTTCTTTCAATTATTTAACTACAAACAGAGGTTCATATAAGATGCATAAATTTAAACATTTTCAACAATAACTCCTTTATTTCTCCACCAAACCCTATCCTGTGACCACTCTTTGGAATCACCTCGAAGAGACAATTCTAAAGAGTGGCCACAGTATAAGCTTTGGTGGAGAAATGATGATTTTAGTGTTTGAATATGCACCTATATCTGTAGTTCTGTAAACAGTTTGGATCCAGATGAACCACAAGTTATTTGGCATCTCATCAGGATTCAACATTTTTGCCATATTGCAAAAAGTTATCAGTAGTTGAACACTGTTCAGAAGAGTTTAAGTAGTCATGTTTTTACAAAAGGAAATGAGTAAACACATGCATATACTCTAAATCCTCTCTATAACGACCACTGAATTGCGTTAATTAGTTGATATTTAGGGCAGGTGGCTGCTTAAAGCAAGGTAAAAGTAAAACAGAACGCTCCTATAGTTTTAAGCAGCCACCTGCCTTTAACACAAAATACTTGATGTAAGTTAGTGGCCATTATAGGGAGGTTTTACTGTATTGGTCTTTGAATGGAGAAGTTTCTTTTTGATATTTACCTTTACTTGTATTGTAAAGTCTTTCTAATACAACCACTAAATTAAGTCTGTTTGTGGAGATTTAAAACAGGAATTAGCTTAATGTTGGACAAAATAAATGTAAAAAGCTCCTGTAAGAACTTTCTGCATTACCTTTTTTACCCTGCATTAAGCAATCACCTGCTTTAAAGGATTCTATGTTAAATATTGTGGTGCCTTTAGTACCATACTGAAGGAATTAATGACTGCCTTGCAATTATTTTTCATAAATTTTGTCGAAATATTTATTTTTGTATTTGTACATGTTTTCAAACATGTATGCTTTATTGCATATGCACAAGTATTTAGCCATTTACTTCTTTAATCTTCATGACTATTCATTATATGTAGCTGATTTTTAATAACAACAACAACACCCTCTAATGGAACCACGAAAAAGAGATCTTATTATGGGTCTTAATGGCAGGCAATAGTTAAATACAGGATGAAAGTACTGCAGAAAGCTCTTGTAGGCTCCTGTAGGAGCTTTCTGCAGTACTTTCATCCTGCATTTAGTAACCACCTGCTTTTTAACAGATCTATGGTTAATCATAAAGTGGTTGTTTTAGAGGGGGTTTACTGTATGTACATACATGTAAGTAAACACACAGAGCAGATCCTGATCAGATGACTTGTATGAGAAATTTGATCTGGATCAACTCAGTTTGCATAGGTGCCAAAAGGTATCAATCAAGTAATGAGTTAAAGTAAATATTAAATTGGTCTTTCTAGTTTTTAGCAAATAATTGTACAATTAATATGCCGTGATCTGAGGCAAATTTTTGTCTGTCGGATCATCTGCCTTCCTGAAACATTAACCATTTAACCGTTTACAGATAGAGACTTCATACTTAGCATTTTTCATGAAGTTGTAGCTTTTGAAGACTGAAGCCATGTCAAGGACAAACTTCTGAGTCACTCTTAGAGACAGAGATTTTATATTTGGCATGGGAACTCGTCTTACAAAGCTGCAAGTGGCGCTCTGTCAAGAACAAGGTCACATTTAAAGCCCAAAGGTCGAAACTGTAGGTCAAAATCAAGCATGGTGTTTCACAAACAAATCTGTTTCAGTAATTATTTTAGTTTTTGTAACTGCTTATCAACGAAATATTTTATAAATTGGTGAAAACATGTCAGGGAGTTCATGAAAATATGATTTAGTGGTTTTATTGCCATTTGTTTACATCTGTTTGTTTACAAATATTTTATTTACGTTTGGTATGGTGTTGGTTTTATGCTTTTTAAAAGAATCCATGACATAATTATATTAGGTGTATAGACCCAATCATTGCCCTAAATATTCAGACAGACAAACTTAGGCAAATATTGTAGACCCAGAGCAAATGGCTCCATTGGAGCTGTTTGATCAAAATCTTCACTATTTGCTACTTTGTCAGTTTAATTTGTTGTCAAAGTGGTGCTGAATTGAATTACTCTATTAATTATAATTACTCTAATATAGAGAATAATAGGTTAGTGCCGTAGATGGGACGCTTTATCCGACGAGGGGAGAAAACGTTGAGGCGAGGCTTGCCGAGCCTCAACTGTTTTCTCTCCGAGTCGGATAAAGGCGTCCCATCTACGACACTAACCTATTATTCGATTTATCCAGTCAATATAGTTAAATGTCTTTTTTATAGACTAATAACACTCTTGAAATAATTTACATTGAAAATGCAGTTTTTCGATCAACGGATCCCTCCCTTTTCACTTCCATTTAGACGTAAATAGATCTAATGAGCTACCGCAGAGGAATATAGTTTCGATACTTGTATTACTAGAAGGGAAACGTGGTTGAATTTGAAAAATAAGATGATTTGAATCGAGGGTCGATACGTTATTTAAAACAGACATGATCTATATTCTTTGGTCAAATTCGAGTTACGTAGTCTCGGTTTCTATTTTTAGATTCTACCTAACGTCACTCAGAAATCGATGGAACTGAACAGGCTATATTTAGGTTTATGACTATCACCGCCCCAGTAAGAGTTTATCAATCAAATAATCATGAGAGTGAAAAGAAAACATTTACTATTTATCTGTCAATCTTTGCTTCCAGGTTTGATTTTATCAAAAACGGGTTTTACCAGCGGTGGATTAAATTAATAAAAGTGATAAATCAACATCATTTTGTATGTGGCCTCAGTGGCGTAATCGGTAAGGGCGACGTCTCTAGAGAGATTAGAATTAGTTTTTGTAGGATCAGGCGCGGGTTCGAATCCAGCTGTAGCCAATTATTTTTATTTTTTTCTCATTTGAATAATTCTTCTGGTGACCAAATAGATCTGTTAGATCTATTCCATCAACATGTTTATGAATGTTTACAGAAAACTAAAATAGTTCCATGGTTATAGAATCATTACGCTTATCTACTAACCTAATAAACCTTCCACTACCGGAAGTAACCAAATAAACCTAAGTTATTTGCACCCCCTTTATTATGTCACTAGAGAAGCCTGGTGACTGGATAAAATTACTTTACCAGCTGTATGAAAGATAGAAAATGGGTGATCAAAGATTTAGGGTAGTAAAGGTATGTCATTTTTACTGCTATATTTAATGAACTACAGTGCTCCCTCTCTACAACGACACCCTTTGGGATACGAAGATTGTATGTGTTGTTCAGAGGGAGTTGTTATAGGGAGGGAAAATCAAACATAATTAGCTTGTTTGCAGATCCCCAGATAAGGTGTATTTCGAGAACTAAAACAGTTATGCCTCAATCAAACCCTATGTTGCGACCACTCTTTAGAATCGTCACAAAGTGACGATTGTAGAGAGTGGTCACAACAAAGGGTTTGATGGAGGCATAAAGAAAATACGATGGAAAAAGTTGTTTCTGGAGCTTTGTTGCTTCGGAAACAGTGACATGCGTTGTTGTAAGGAGGGAATCGTTATTGAGAGGGCCGTTGTAGGGAGGGAGCACTGTACATGTATTCGCCTTAGTCAAGATCAGATGCAATTTTTTGTAACATTTTGAGTCAATTTTGAAGGTTCTTACTTTGGCATCATTTCATGTATAACTGTTTACTGAAACACTATAGTTACAAGATTGGCAAATTTCCATGCTTAGAAATAAAGTATATAGAAAAAATCAGATTAAATAATCAAAGTGAGGGATTATATCAAGAAATAACTTCATTTGAAAAAAAATGAATTCTATTCAACAGTAATGAAACTAGAAACAGCTATTGATATGATCAGAAACAGCGTAAAATGAGCTACATTTTCATACCAAACAAATGTAATTTGATAGATTTTTCACCATTTTAGTGGTAATTTGATGCTTGAATTTGTCTAAAAAATGATCCTCTACCTAGTATCATTTAATGCATTTTTTGCAAAACTTGCATAATAACCAAATTACAGGCTTTGTTTCAATGTGCCGGAAATGTGCTTTCCAATATGACCTAAAGTATATCGATAGACCAAAAGTTTGTGAAAATATTAAATATTTTCTACACTGAAGTATTTGAGAACCGATTTTCTAAAGACAGGACAATCATGGTTAAGCTGGCAAATCAGTATTTTAGACATAGCTTATTGACAGTTTACTATAGAATTGGCCAAAAATATGGAAAATTATGATATTGATCATCTAAAGAGCAAACTTTCATGTATACCCATTCAGAAAACTTCTAACATAATTGTTAATAATATGCATTAAATCACAAATTATCAGAAAAGACAATAACTATTTCTTTTTAAATCCTGTAATAACATTTCAAACAACAATTTATACTTTTTTTATGGTGTAACTGTTTAAACAATGCAATTTGATTAACATTTCTATAAATCAAGTCAACTTATTATGCCATTGAAATGAGTCTAAAAATTATCTACGGACAGGACATAAAAAGGTCAAAGATGAATTTTGGCTAGAGTATACTAGAAAAGGGCAGTATTGTTTTTTTTTATTAATTTTATACTTAATGTACTGCTTGAAAAAAAACTGTCAACAATAAAGCTTAAAACTTGATTTCATACCTTGAAGACAACATATTACTGCAAATGAGCAGCATAACATTTCATATATGATAAGTTATTATCAATAGCATGTACATATCCTTTTATTTCTTGCGAGCACTGAGTTAATAAAAATAATGAAAATAATCTGGTATAAAAGATTTATGTTTGAAAATGAAACAGTTCAACTCTATATTGTCTACAGACAGGATGGTTAACGCCTATAGTGTATTTGTTGCAACATAACTCATTTGAGTGCTGTATACTTTTATGAATGGTAGTTTTCAATAAAGTTATGTAAACATAATTATACATTTTTGAAATAGTGTTGGGAAACACAACTCAGTATAGTGACTAGAAAATGAAATATTTAGTATATGTATGTATTACAGTTTGATAATTAATTTAACCACATGCATTAAACCTGCATGTATAAATAGGAACCCAATATGTGAAGAACTGTTTAAGTTATTGAGTTGCATCAAAAGTGTTGATGGACAGACAGAAAATGTTATTCCTTTAGGACTGTTGCATTTTCAATGCAGGGTCCCTTGCTGGGTTGGGTTTTACGGCACCGCGAAACATTCCTAAAATTTAGCATGGACTATAAAGTTCTGTTTGCAAACAGTTTAGACCTTTACCAGACAGTTTTTGAAGGAACTGTACAAAATACTCAACCAGAAATGGTGTTATAGCCACCTGATGCTTGCCTTTTTAATGGTTATTTCTTAAACTTGTCATATTGAACCAAAAACAATCAATTTTCAATTCAAACTTAACTGAATCAATGTCAGAAGCAAACTGCAACCACATACCAATTTTCAGCAACTTAGAAAGATTATTAAATGAAAGGTAAGTCTTAATCTAGTGATTTGGGAAAAAACTGTCCAAAATATAACAAATGCTAAAGTTTAAAAATTACTTCTTGGACCAGTCTATTTGACCTAAATGACCTTGGCCTTTGTCTGACATTACCAAAGTTGTACTGTGCTCAAGGACTTCTTGAGTTGAGCACAAATTCCAAATCTAAAGTCTCTACCATGTCATATAGTTTCATTTACTATTTCAAAATTATGGTCAAGTTTAATTTCAGTCTATTTCACCTCTAAATGACCTTGCCCTTTGCCTGAAATGATCCAAATTTTACTGAGCTTAAGTTGAGTACACATGCTAAATATGAAGTCTATTAAAATAAATCTTGACAACAACCTCTCCAAAAACCTTGAACCTGGATAGTTGTGACCCCAACACACTCAGTCCAAAACATGTCGAAAATGAAATAAAATTAAAATCATAAGTTTTAACTTTATAGCATACATGTTTGACCACAAATGAATCTGGAAACAATTTCAGCATTCTAAAACAATCATTAACCAAACTCTAGGAACCCGTCCGAATTTTAAACCTTGTGATTTTTGGCCAAAAATATTAAAAATTCTGAAGGGAGGTGATCCCCTGAGAGCAAAAATTGCAACACAAAAAGAAAATTGCAGACTCGGTTTTATTGAGTCTGTTCATGAACAGTAATAGAAAGTGCAACACTGCTCACGCCCCAAGCACCGGCTTAAGCGGTATTCAATTTTCAGAACAAGAAGTACTGAAATTCATGATCTCAAAGGATCAGAAGGTATAACAACACTGAGAATGAAGTACGGGGCGACTTTTGTATGGTGTCTGAACTGGAGTTTATGAACAGCCTGCTCTTACAATGACTTATCTTCTGTCTGTTTTTATGCCCCCAACGGTGGGCATATAGTAGTCGCATTGTCCGTCCTTCCGTCTGTCCGTCTGTCCGTCCGTCCGTCCGTCTGTCCTTCCGTCCGTCCCAAATTCGTGTCCGGTCTGTAACTTCTTCATCTATCGATGCATTTCAATATAACTTGACACAAATGTTCACCAGACAGAGACGATGTGTCGCGTTCAACTCCCAGGTCCATGGGTCAAAGGTCAAGGTCACAGGGTGCAATTACTTTGTTACAAATTTCGTGTCCGGTCTGTAACTTCTTCATCTATCGATGGATTTCAATATAACTTGACACAAATGTTCACCAGACAGAGACGATGTGTCGCGTTCAACTCCCAGGTCCATGGGTCAAAGGTCAAGGTCACAGGGTGCAATTACTTTGTTACAAATTTCGTGTCCGGTCTGTAACTTCTTCATCTATCGATGGATTTCAATATAACTTGACACAAATGTTCACCAGACAGAGACGATGTGTCGCGTTCATCTCCCAGGTCCATGGGTCAAATGTCAAGGTCACAGGGTGCAATTACTTTGTTAAAAATTTCGTGTCCGGTCTGTAACTTCTTTATCTATCAATGGATTTCAATATAACTTGGCACAAATGTTCACCACACAAAGACGATGTGTCGCTTTCATCTCCCAGGTCCATAGGTCAAAGGTCAAGGTCACAGGGTACAATTACTTTGTCACAAATTTCGTGTCCGGTCTGTAACTTCTTTATATATCAATGGATTTCAATATGATTTGGCACAAATGTTCACCAGACAAAGATGATGTGTTGCTTTCAACTCCCTGGTCCATGGGTCAAAGGTCAAGGTCACAGGGTACAATTACTTTGTCACAAATTTGGTGTCCGGTCTGTAACTTCTTTATATATCAAAGGATTTCAATATAACCTGGCACAAATGTTCACCACACAAAGACAATGTGTCAACTCCCTGGCCCATGGGTCAAAGGTCAATGTCACAGGGTACAATTTTTGGGGGCATTTGTCACGTGACTGTGACATCTCTTGTTTCTTTCTGCTCAGCCCATGATTTCCTATTAGCAGCTTGCTGCTTTTTTGTACTTTGTTTATCTCTGGATCACTCGGTGATCTTTCTCTTTGACATTTCATTGTACGATACTGGATGAGTTTTGCTGTTTTTAATTTAATCCTGTATTTTCTGATTGTTAAGTCACTCTTCAGTATCATTTTCTTTTGAATTGTCAGAAGATGTGTTTTGTTTTCTCAATTTTGTCATTTTAGTTAATCATGCCCGCAAATAGTATCTTAGATATAGCAGAAACTGCATGCTTGAAAATTTCCTGTCCGTAGATAATGTCTTGACATTAATTTAATCATTATTTAATATAGAACAAAAACTTTTATCTGATTTTCAATGCAGAATAGATGGCTTATTGATTTAAGGTAGGAGATAATGACCAACAACCATACATGTTATAAACTAGCCAAGATAATCAGAGTACATGTATATGATGTTTCATATCAAACAAAAGCAAATATGACCACCTTCAATAATACAGATCATCATAATCATTGTTTGAATATAATCTTAGTTATTAGGTCAATCATTCTGAGACAGCAATATTATATTAAACTGTATTTGAAAACTTTAGAGCAAATAATATGACTGATCTACGGACAAGACAGTTTCTACGGACAGGACATTTTGATACTTCCGATCATGCCACTTCCCATTAGAGGCTCTGTAACTTATCCATGTATTTGTACAGTAGCTACCAACCTTACAGCGAGGTGATTACATGTTGGCTGCTATTTATCTATCATAGAATAAAAGGCCATCTACAGACAGGACAGTTTTTTGGTTACATTTTACGTCCATTCTTTGTAAGGTTGTATTTGACATATCATGACATCAGTATATAAATAATTTTAAAGTACATGTATGTTTTTTCTTATAAATGGCATAAATAACAGAACAATAGAGGCATCTGCCTATCTATTATGAAACTTCGTTTGTTGATTTAAATGAAAAATGAAAAAACACATCGAAGTAGTGTTTTTAGTCTCTTGCTAATATCATCACGTGTAGATGTCACAGACTCGTGTAATAAACAGCAAAATAAAGGTTATGAAATTCTACATGTACTCAAAATGATCTATAAACTGTATTGACACACAGCATTTACCAATTCTACATGCGAAATAACCCATTTTTCAAATGTTACAGCATAACACTGATTTTTGACCATTTTTTGAGCACCTTATAGAGGGCTGTGAAAATGTCTTTAGCCGGAATGACAAAATTCTTTTTTGACAAGTTCAGGTAACCCCTCTGCTTCATTCTGAAATCAATTATAGGCAACAATAACTATTATCTTTTGAAAAAGTGCTGCATAACATAGGCATGGTATAAAAATTGCATCTGATCTTGACCAAGGCGTATGCTTTAGTCTTATTGTCATTATAGCCAGTGTCTTACAGTAACCTACCAGTCTCTTTGCATACTGAGTTAACCCTTTCCTTCATATAAGCTCATTTTCACACATCTACAAACAGTAGACTCGGATCAGACGGCTCCTTTAGAAGCCGTCTGATCAGGGTCTGCTCTGTTTGCTAACGGAATTTGATAGATCTGTTTCTTTACTTTCTTAAATGGTTACAATCTTCCACTTTCCATATTTCATTATAGCTATTTTGTCCATGAATATTCAGTAGGTGTTGACATTTGGAATAAACATAGAACCGGGAAAGGGTTAAATGTCCGCTGAAAAAAAGTTGTCTGCTGCAACTTGACCCTTTACTCCATGAATATTCATGCAAGAAAAAATGACATCATGAATATTGATTCAATTGTTTTTTATAATGGCACATGGACAATGGACAAAGGAAGTGTTGGCCTGGCCATTGCAGAAATTGCCTTTGCAAAAAGAATAGACCCAGATCATGCAGCTACTGTTGGAATGGTCTGTTCAGAGTCTGCTCTGTTTGTTTATAAAATGATATAGATTCGATTTTGCAGTTTGTTCCATGTTCAAAATTGTCTGTATTCATCTGCCATTATAACAAGAGCTGTCACAGGACAGCGCGCTTGACTATTCTCAGAATTGTAAGTGTAAAAATGCTTGATAGTGGACTAAAATAGTGACCAATAATACTAGAAGCAAGTAATCAAAGTCTCAGTAAAATACCTTAAATAGTATTCAGGATGTAGTATCTCTTTGAACTATTTAATGAAAGAGAAAAACTTAAGTAAAGAAGGGCAATAATTTCTGTTAAAATGCTTGACAGAGTAATGTACTCTTGCTTACAGATGAAGCATGTGCTGATGAACAAGTGTTCCAATTTTCAAAGCTTTATCTCAAAGGGTTATCTCAATAAGTGGACTTTAAAATACCAGAAACCTTAACCAAAAGTTAAAAGACCCATAATTCTGTCAAAATGATTGACAGAATTCTATACTCTTGCTTACATATGAAACTTGTAGTGGTGAACAAGTGTTCCAAGTTTCAAAGCTTTATCCCAAAGGGTTATGTAAATAAGTGGACTTTAACAAAAACCTTAACCAAAAGTTCCAAGTTAAAAAGGGACATAATTCTGTCAAGATGCTAGAGGGCTAGGTTAGGAATGTTCACCAGCATGAGTTGTTGTGCACCTGGGGTTTTTGAATTGTCTCCAACTGATTATTGTTGAGTTATTGCCCCTTATATGAACACTTTAATGTAGACAAACTTTGTGATGTGCATATGTCTGAAACTAGTAGGGCTTTAGTCACCAAACTTTTCAGAAATGTTGAACAGCATTTGTTGTGCACCTGGATTTTTTTTTAATTGTCTCCCCCTGATAACTTCGGAGTTTTTGCCCCTGACGACTTAAAATTAAACAAACTTTACTTAGTGTCGTATATATCTCTGAAACCACTAGGGCTAGAGTCACCAAATTTCACAGGAATGTTAAACAGCACGAATTGTTGCCCCTGATATGATTACTTAAAATGTGTATCTTTGAAACTAGTAGGGACAGAGTCACCAAACTTCACAGGAATGTTGACCAGCAGGTGTTGTTGTGCACCTGGTGTTTTTGAATTGTCTTCTGATAACTTTGGTTTTTTTTTACCCTGGTGACTTAAAATTCAACCCTGATATCTTTGGAGTTACAGACATTACACTTGTGTATTGGAAAGAGGATAGGAGGGGAGACATCTCTTTTTGTGACAAAAACAAACCTCTAGTTATAGTTATTTTGTTCTTGAATATTCAGAAGGTATTGAAAACTGGACTAAATATAGAACAGGGAAAGAGTGAAGATACTGGTGTATTACTGCATTACTTCTCACACTGATATTTTCAGATCATTGTACATGTTTTGTTAAACAATTATTTTACCTACCTCTTTGTTGCTTAACCATATTGCTGTTGTTCTTTCCATAAAAATCATATCTGTAAGAAAAAGGAATATTGGTTGTCTGATTGCATCTAGAATTGATTTTTAACTGCTCAGAATGAAAATAAATGTTGATATAAAACGTTTTTGTTTTCTTTTAGACAGTGGCTCACGTCATATTTGAAGATTTTAATGTATTTTGTTATGGAATGTCCATCCATGTCAAAAATATACTTGCCTGGGATAGTATAAACTGTAGAACTCTCAAGCAACCACAATGAAAAAACTGGTGCTTAACAGGAGCGGACCCAGGATTTGTTGTTAGGGGGCGTAAAACTAAAAGATAAGCTAGGGGTCCAGGAGCGCCGCTAGCCTGGACGGGTGACCAGGGAGGCTAAGCTCCATGAAGTTCCTGGATTTAAGTGATTTTGAAGGTTTAGACAAGCACTCGAGTATGTCTAACATTATGTGCTTGTGTCAAAGTACCATGCTAAAACCGCATGGTATTTTATAAATAGTACCTATGGATTTTGCCAGAAGAAATTTTCTGCATTTGACTTTCATAGTCTATCCAGTATCTACTAGTGTGAAGGCCTACAATTTCTTCTTTAAGTCAACATAGTTTAATTAGAATGTTTTTAGAACATGCCCTTCCAATTAATATCATATTTTTAGCTCACCAGAGCACAAAGTGCTCAGGGTGAGCTTTTGTGATTGCCTGATGTCCGTCGTCCGTCGGCATGCGTCGTCCGTTGTGCGTCGTCCGTTGTCAGTCAACAATTTTAGCCTTTAAAAATATTCTCCTCTGAATCTACCGGGTTCCCAGCTTTCATCTTTGGCACATAGTATCATCTTTAGGTCCTCTACAAAAGTAATATAAATTATTGCCCTGGGGTCAAAATTGGCCCCGCCCCAGGGGTTCCTTGTTTTTAATAGAAACATATAGTAAAACTTTGAAAATCTTCTCCTCTGAAACCAGAAGGCTCTCAGCCTTCATATTTGGCACATAGCATAATGTTCAGGTCCTCAACAAAAGTTATATAAATTATGGCTATGGGGTCAAAATTGGCCCCGCCCAAGGGGTGGGCAGTTTTCAATAGAAACAATAGTAAATCTTTGAAAATCTTCTCCTCTGAAACTGGAAGGCTCTCAGCTTTCATATTTTGCACATCGCATCATGTTCAGGTCCTCAACAGAAACACATAGTGAAATCTTTGAAAATCTTCGTCTCTGAAACTGGAAGGCTCTCAGCTTTCATATTTTGCACATAGCATCATGTTCAGGTCCTCTACAAAAGTTCTATAAATTATGGCCCAGGTATCAAAATTGGCCCCGCCCAAGTGGTGGGCAGTTTTCAATAGAAACAAATAGTGAAATCTTTGAAAATCTTCTTCTCTGAAACTGGAAGGCTCTCATATTTTGCACATAGCATCATGTTCAGGTTCTCTACAAAAGTTATATAAATTATGGCCCCGGGGTCAAAATTGGCCCCGCCCCAGGGGTTGGCAGTTTACAATAAATACAAATAGTGAAATCTTTGAAAATCTTCATCTCTGAAACTGGAAGGCTCTCAGCCTTCATATTTGGCACATAGAATCATGTTCAGGCCCTCTACAAAAGTTATATAAATCATGGCCCTTGGGTCAAAATTGGCCCCGCCCCAGGGGTGGGCAGTTTTCAATAGAAACATATAGTGAAAACTTTAAAAAAAATTATCGTCTGAAACTGGAAGGTTCTTAGCTTTCATATTTGGCACATAGCATCATGTTTAGGTCCTCTACAAAATTTGTATAAATTATGGCCCTGGGGTCAAAATTTGCCCCGCCCCAGGGGCAGCCAGTTTTCAATAGAAATATATATGTGAAATCTTTGAAAATCTTCTCCTCTGAAACTGGAAGCTTCTCAGCTTTCATATTTGGCAAATAGCATCATGTTCAGGTCCTCTACACAATTATATAAATTATGGCCCCAGGGTAAAAATTGAACCCACCCCAGGGGTGGGCAGTTTTCAATAGAAACAAATAGTGAAATCTTTGAAAATCTTCTCTGAAACTGGAAGGCTCTCGGCTTTCATATTTGGCACATAGCATCATGTTCAGGTCCTCTACAAAAGTTATATAAATTATGGCCATGGGGTCAAAATTGGCCCGCCCCAGGGGTGGGCAGTTTTCAATAGAAATAAATAGTGAAATCTTTGAAAATCTTCTGAAACTGGAAGGCTCTCAGCTTTCATATTTGGCACATAGCATCATGTTCAGGTCCATTACAAAAGTTATATAAATTATGGCCCCGGGGTAAAAATTGGCCCACCCCAGGGGTGAATATTCTCTTCTCTGAAACTTTAAGGTTCTCGGCTTTCATATTTTGCGCATAGCATTATTGTCAGGTCCACAAAAAAGTTATATAAATTGCGCTACTTGGGTCAAAATTAGCCCAGCCCCAGGGCAGGCTAGTTTTCTATAGAAACATATATTGAAAACTTTGAAAATCTTCTCCTCTGATTGTCTGGTGAGCGTTTCAGTGCCATTCTGGCCCTTTTGTTTGTTTTCTTTTGATACTTTGTTTCCCTTACTAATGAGAAAAGCTTTGTTTGGTAAATCAGTTTTGAAAGTGGATAGTATTATACAGCTGAACTTCGATATTTCAAACTTCAAGGAATCATACAAATTACTTCTAGATAACAGAGGTTTGAGTCATCCAAAATCTGAGCAATTTCTCATGTTCACAGTTTATCGCAGATCTATATAAATGCTGAACGAGATAATTATGTGTAGTGATACTTCTTAGAAGGACCCAATGTTTACTTCGAGTTATCCTTAAGTTCAAGGTATCTGAATTTGAGATGTCAAAGTTAAACTGTGTTTGATTTAACCTTTTCCTTTATATAAATGCATTTTCATGCATTTGCAAACAGAATAGACCCAGATCAGATCGCTCCTATAGGAGCTGACTGATCAGGGTCTGTTCTGTTTGCTTATAGAATTTGATAGATGTTTCTTTTTTTTCTTTGTAAAATGACTACAATATTCACCTTCGAAATTTCATTATAACTATTTTGTCCATGAATATTCAGTAGGTCTTGAAATTTGGAATAAACATAGAACAGGGAATGGGTTAAAAGTTGAAAGAAAAATATACTTTGATAATTGTAGTAGATGACAAGTTTGCATATGAATGCTACTAAGTGCTGGGAAGGCTAAATAGAACTAACTTTATGGCGACACCTTTGTAAACAGAGTAGACCATAATTATATGGCTTCTGTATGAGCTGTCTGATCAAGATCTGCTGTGTTTGCATATCAAATTATATAGATCCGTCAAGTTTCTGTCATAACCAAAGTTTTCAGATTTATATGCCATTATGAAAGTTTATCTAATAAATATTTATAAAGTCATTATTTCTTACATGAATATTCATCAGGTAATTAGTTAAAGTAGTATACTAGTGCAGTATTTAAGTTTGAATAGAGTATCTGGTCAATGCTAGTCTTCATTTCAACAATCTTGATAAGTTCATATTTCAACAATCAATACACTGTACAATTACAATAAATTAATGTTTTATTGTCTGTCCGTTTCCTTTTCAGTCATTTCAACTCCAGTTTCATTTCTGCAGTATAACATATCATAATTCGACAGATCAAACTGCTCCTGAAGGAGTAATTATACCCCCCACACACACACACACTTCTAAAGAAGTGGAGGCTATATTGGAATTGTGCGTATCAGATAACTTCCCTAGCTTTCTGTATTGCTTTCATTCTGCAATAAGGAACCACCGGTGTACAAAATGCAAGAAGCTTCTTTTAAAAATGTAATGCCCAAGGAAGTGTTTGTTAGAGACAATATGGTATGGTATTTTTCATGAGGTTACTGCAGCAAAAAGCAAAAACAAAAAGTGATCTTCAATGATAAGTCATTGTTCATTGTCAAATGTTATTGACATAAAAACCACCAAACAATCATCACAAAAAGTTGTGTTTAAATAAATTTCATACAAAGATCTTGTCAACAGATTGAAATCTTCCAACAATTTTATCTGGAACCGTAGGTTCCTGGTAAATTATTTCTCTAGTAAACCTTCTTAATTTTTATGGTGTGGAGTGGGGGTGTTACAAATTGTTTTCGCTCCATTTGTATGTTGGTTGGTCAGTTTGGCCTAAACTTTAATGTTGGCCATATTTTTGTCCCTGTTGCACATACATACTTCAAACTTGGCATGCATGTGCAACTTATGTTCAAAAACTACAATTTATAAGAAAAACTAGAACTACCACTAAAGGTGATGAATATCTCCACACAGCAGCTTTGATTGCAAAGCCAAGTTTGTGACACAAAGTACCCATTATAACAGGACCGAAACACAAAAATACGAACATAATTCTGTAATGACTGCAACTAAACATATGAAAGCTGCATCTTGCATATCTGCTATTCGTGGTTATTAATTATGGCAGGTATCAATTCAACAACTTTGAAATTAAAGAAGGAGATTGCGACATCAACTCCCCATGTTTCATGCCAAAAATACTCAAAAGTTCAAGGGGAGATAATTCTGCAATGCCCAGCGCTAAGCACATGAAAGTTGTGTATTGCACATCTACCACTTATGGTTATTATGTATACCAAATATAAATAGGTAATGGGCACGACCAAACATAAATTCAATAACTTTAAAATTGAAGGAGGAGTTTGCGACACTAACTACCCATGGTTTATGCTCACCAGACAATCAGAGGAGAATATTTACAAAGTTTTCACTATGTTTCTATAGAAATCTTGCCACCCCTGGCGCGGGGCTTCATTTGAACCCAGGAGCAGACATTTCTAACAAATCACAGGAACTCAGTGTTATAACCCTATCAGTGCTAAGCATGACTTGACTGAAATTAGCACAGTTTGGATTCTGATCTGATACATATGTAACCTCATAATTATGTGGTTTGTACAAGAGGGTTAATTGAAAGATTGGTATGTATTATAAACAGTGTGAACAAACAGACAATAATTCTGAAGCAGACATCAACTAGAGTATAGAACAGGTGAAATTCAGCTGGACCTCTCCAGTACACTAGCTGGCTAGCTAACCTTTATACTGTAGAAGTCTATTTTAAAGTATAACCCACAGGGCAGGGCCAATTTTAACCTCAGAACTATGATATTAACAAAATTCAAAAAACTTAAGTAAGTAAATCTATACACCAAAAATCTAAGCCCTGTGACATGTAGTTTTCGGCATGAAGATTTTTAAAGTTTTCCCTTTGCCTAACTAATGAACCAAGCAACCTGGAACAACAGTCTGCTTACACAAGAGGGCCAGAATGGCCCCGAAGCGCTCACCAGACAACCAGAGGAGAATATTTTCAAAGTTTTCACTATATGTTTCTATAGAAAACTAGCCGGCCCTGAGAAAACTTGTAGGGGACCTGAACATGATAATATGTGCCAAATATGAAAGCTGAGACTAACCTTCCAGTTTCAGAGGAGAAGATTTTCAAATTATTCTCAATATGTTTCTATAGAAAACTGCCAACCCCTGTGGCAGGGCCAAATTTGACCCTAGGGCCATAATTTATATAACTTTTAAAGAGGACCTGAACATGATGCTCTGTGCCAAATATGAAAGCTGAGAGCCTTCCAGTTTCAGAGAAGAAGATTTTCAAAGATTTCACTATTTGTTTCTATTGAAAACTGTCCACCCCTGGGGTGGGGACAATTTTGACCGGAGACCATAATTAATATAACTTTAGTATACGACCTGAACATGATGCTATGTGCCAAATATGAAAGCTGAGAACCTTCCAGTTTCAGAGAAGAAGATTTTCAAAGATTTCACTATTTGATTCTATTTTGCCAAGATGTCAGCGTTATTTGAAGCCCTTAAACACTTGCGGGCGATTGGTAACGAGCACGCAATTTGAAAAACATGGGACCCACTGCGTCCGTTTTTTGAAAATGAACATTATTTGAATGCTAGTGTCGTGAGTTTTCGTAATGTCTCCAGCCCGATTAACCCTCCAACCACCCGTGTGATACATGGGCGTGAAGCTGAGTCCCTGCCCGAAAATATAAGACCAACCAGATCTTGCTGAGACAGTGTTTGAGGCCAGAAAGGCATGCAGACTAATCCGTACAAAACCCCAAAATGAGCAATGTTCGCCCTTTCTTAAAATTAACGTTATCTGAATGGTAGTGTCGTTGAGTTTTCGTAATGTATCCAGCCCGATTGACCCTCCAGCCACCCGTGTGATACATGGGCGTAAAGCTGAGTCCCTGTCCGAAAATATAAGACCAATCACAGCTCTATGGGACATGGTTTGGAGCAAGAAAGGCATGCAGACCAATTCGTACCAGACACAAATTCCATAAAAACTTACATTTCTACCCGTCTTCGATTGCTCTTTTGACTATAGCGGCTGTAAAAATTATGTCCCATTGGAATATTTTATGGCTTATTTTTCGCCAAGATGTCAGCGTCATTTTAAGCTCTTAAACACTTGCGGGCGATAGGTAATGATCGCGCAATTTGGAAAACATGGGACCCACTGCGACCGTTTTTTGAAAATGAACGTTATTTGAATGCTAGTATCGTGAGTTTTCGTAATGTCTCCAGCCCGATTGACCCTCCAGCCACCCGTTTGATACATGGGCGTGAAGCTGAGTCACTGTCCGAAAATATAAAACCAACCAGAGCTCGCTGAGACAGTGTTTGGAGCCAGAAAGGCACGCAGACCATTCCGTACCAAACCCAAAAATGAGCAATCTTCGCCCTTTCTTAAAATTAACGTTATCTGAATGGTAGTGTGGTTGGGTTTTCGTAATGTCTCCAGCCCGATTGACCCTCCAGCCACACGTGTGATACATGGGCGTGAAGCTGAGTCCCTGTCCGAAAACATAAGACCAACCAGAGCTCGCTGAGACAGTGTTTGGAGCCAGAAAGGCATGCAGACTAATCCGTACCAAACACCGAAATTACCAATTTTCGCCCTTTCTTAAAATTAACGTTATCTGAATGGTAGTGTCGTTGGGTTTTCGTAATGTCGCCAGCCCGATTGACCCTCCAGCCACCCGTGTGATACATGGGCGTGGAGCTGAGTCCCTGTCGGAAAACATAAGACCAACCAGAGCTCGCTGAGACAGTGTTTGGAGCCAGAAAGGCATGCAGACTAATCCGTACCAAACCCCAAAATAACCAATTTTCGTCCTTTATTAAAATTAACGTTATCTGAATGGTAGTGTCGTTGGGTTTTCGTAATGTATCCAGCCCGATTGACCCTCCATCCACCCGTGTGATACATGGGCGTGAAGCTGAGTCCCTGTCCGAAAACATAAGACCAACCAGAGCTCGCTGAGACAGTGTTTGGAGCCAGAAAGGCATGCAGACTAATCCGTACCAAACCCCAAAATGACCAATTTTCGCCCTTTCTTAAAATTAACGTTATCTGAATGGTAGTGTCGTTGGGTTTTCGTAATGTCTCTAGCCCGATTGACCCTCCAGCCACCCGTGTGATACATGGCCGTGAAGCTTAGTCCCTGACTGAAAACATAAGACCAACCAGAGCTCGCTGAGACAGTGTTTGGAGCCAGAAAGGCATGCAGACTAATCCGTACCAAACACCGAAATTACCAATTTTCGCCCTTTCTTAAAATTAACGTTATCTGAATGGTAGTGTCGTTGGGTTTTCGTAATGTCTCCAGCTCGATTGACCCTCCAGCCACCCATGTGATACATGGGCGTGGAGCTGAGTCCCTGTCGGAAAACATAAGACCAACCAGAGCTCGCTGAGACAGTGTTTGGAGCCAGAAAGGCATGCAGACTAATCCGTACCAAACCCCAAAATAACCAATTTTCGTCCTTTATTAAAATTAACGTTATCTGAATGGTAGTGTCGTTGGGTTTTCGTAATGTCTCCAGCCCGATTGACCCTCCAGTCACCCGTGTGATACAGTGGTAAATACGCTATTCCTACCCATTTACCCGTTTTTCTACGCGTAAGAAACGGGTAGTGAACGGGTAACGAACGGTTAACGAACGGTTACGCGATAGGTGGTTTACACGCGTTAAACGCGTAAAGAAACGATTACACCAGAGAAGTTGCGGTAGGTGCATAAGTTTTCCGTTTCATGCGGAGATTTCGGATCTTATCGATGATAGCCGTTTTCAAAAAAGTCCGAATGAAACGGGTTAGCCAAAATAAAAATCGATTCGTCACCCAACGAACGTTTAGCGGTTCAATCCCGGCTAGTGTCGACGATTTGCTCATTTAGGTAATGATATGTTCTTAAATTTTGTTTGTACAAAGCTATAATATCAGATATCCACTGTATATCAAACAAATGGATTGAAGAATTAGTTCTTTTTGATTAGGTTTCTACATTTCAGATAAAAAACTGTCACAAAGTAAATCACCAAATTTGGGATCTAGAATGAATAAACCTACTACAGAATTCAGATCTATTCTGTTTCTTAACCTTTTCCCATTTGAATGTTTCTGTCAGAAAAAAAATGACATCATGAGTATTTATTAGATCTTGCTGAATTTAACAACGGTATAAGTGCACACACCTTTTTGATATTTGTAAAAAATATAGTCAGGTCTATTAAATTATAATTTCATAAGCAGAGTGGGCCCTGATCCGACGGCCCCTAGAAGATCCTTCATGTCTAGGTTAACTCTGTTCGCAAAGGCGTTAGAGTGTTATATCCATGTGTATGTAATGGGATAAGCAAATAGTGCAGACCCAAGATCAAACGGCTTCAACGCGAGCAATCTGAACTGAACCTATTCTGTTTTCAAAGGTGTTTTCATCATTATGAGGTAGATCTAAAGCGTTTTAAACAAATAAGCATATTTCATGCTCACATATAACTATGAAAACGTTCTTATTATTTTGTTACGTTGTGAAGATTAAACCTTTGTATACCGAAATTTAAAAGTGGAATGGCCCATCATTGTTTAACTGTATATTCCATTCATTATTACCAGGCTTAAATTTACTAGATGATTTTTAATCAGGCCTATGAAAATACTAGTGAAGACCCTGATCAACACCCTGATTTTGGAGCTATATTTTCTGTGTTTACACTGCTTTCAAATGTCAGTACTTTTGTTCCCGCATTCAAATATTTAAAAAAAAAAAACTAACTACATGTATATAATTGTTATGAATGCATGAAAATAAATTGTCTTAGTTGAAGACCTAAATATACTATCAAAGCTGCCAGATGGTCAGTAAATCCCCTAGCTATTTTCTCAGCAGGGGACAATGGTCTTGACAGTGATCACGCCGCTGCTTTCTTATCAACAAAGTTACAAACTATTACGTAACAGAAATACCAAATAATGTGCCCAATGATCTAAAAGTATGATTTGTTATCTTCTCCAAAAATACAAGAAAACTATGTTTTGAATAATTGTAGATCTATGGCTCAGCACAAAGTTAAATCCAAACGTTTTCGACCAATTTAAAATTTAGATTAATATAAATTCTAGTTTTAAAGATAGTTTAGATTGATATGATCTAGATCTATTGTAAACTACTTCTACTATATCTGCTACGGTACTGTACGTACAGTAGCAAAAAAGACATTTTACAACACATAGATGAACGCAATGATACTGTAGATCTATATTTTAATATAGATCTAGATCTAGCTAGATCTTATGGAAATGAAACGAGAATTAAAAGTTTACACTGTTTGTCTTTTAGGATGGGGATGGAATAAGGGTGAGGTTGGGCGCCCATAAACCGGTTTAAACCCCCGGTGACTTTGTCACTGACCGTTCCAAGGCGGTACTTCCATCTTCCTCCTATTGAATGTTTGTTTTGTCTTTGTGCGTCTCTTGTTGTTTTTTCTACCCATGTACATTTGCTGTTTCCTTGTGTTGCTGTTCGGGCGAGTGTTTGTTCTGTATGTGGTATTTCCTGCATGACTCATTTTTGTACTTTAAATACTGTTGATCTTAATTTTACATATCAGGAGTGTCCAACAGGTAAATGAGAAAGGCCATATCAAGGATTACCCCCCCCCCCCCTTTCGTCCATGATTACTCCCCTTTCATCCGGGCTCTTAAACGTTTAGGAAACGCGTTAAGTAACGCGTAAACAAACGGTTAGAAACCCATTTAACGAAACGGCTAAGAAACGGGTAACGAACGGTTAGGTAACGCGTAAGAAACGCGTTAAGTGGGTAGGAATAGCGTATTTACCACTGTACATGGGCGTGGAGCTGAGTCCCTGCCCGAAAATATAAGACCAATCACAGCTCGATGGGACATTGTTTGGAGCCAGAAAGACATGCAGACCAATTCGTACCAGACACAAATTCCATAAAAAATTACATTTCTACCCGTCTTCGATTGCTCTTTTGACTATAGCGGCTGTAAAAATTATGTCCCATTGGAATATGTTGGTGATTATTTTTCGCCAAGATGTCAGCGTCATTTTAAGCCCTTAAACAGTTGCGGGCGATTGTAATGAGCGCGCAATTTGGAAAACATGGGACCCACTGCGACCGTTTTTTAAGAAATGAATGACGTGCTTCCGGTGTTCATGAGGTTATGCAACGCATAGCTTTACGAGCAAAGTTAGTGAAGCCCGAAGGGCTTCACGTGAATCTTTGCTCGTAAAGCTATGCGTTGCATGACCCATGGACACCGGGAGCACGTCATTCATTTCTTATATTTATATTCCATTGTATTTCTTATATTTAAGAAATGAATGACGTGCTTCCGGTGTTCATGAGGTTATGCAACTTTCTATTTAGAATAAGGTTATATAAGGACGTTGCAGGGCGAATGTAAATATTTGAAAATGAACGTTATTTGAATGGTAGTGTCGTTGGGTTTTCGTATTGTCTCCTGCCCTTTTGATACTCCAGCCACCCGTGTGATACATGGGCGTGGAGCTGAGTCCCTGTCCGAAAACATAAGACCAACCAGAGCTCGCTGAGGCAGTGTTTGGAGCCAGAAAGGCATGCAGACTAATCCGTACCAAACCCCAAAATAACCAATTTTCGTCCTTTCTTAAAATAAACGTTATCTGAAAGGTAGTGTCGTTGGGTTTTCGTAATGTCTCCAGCCCGATTGACCCTCCAGCTACCCGTGTGATACATGGCCGTGAAGCTTAGTCCCTGACTGAAAACATAAGACCAACCAGAGCTCGCTGAGACAGTGTTTGGAGCCAGAAAGGCATGCAGACTAATCCGTACCAAACCCCAAAATGACCAATTTTCGCCCTTTCTTAAAATTAACGTTATCTGAATGGTAGTGTGGTTGGGTTTTCGTAATGTCTCCAGCCCGATTGACCCTCCAGTCACCCGTGTGATACATGGGCGTGGAGCTGAGTCCCTGCCCGAAAATATAAGACCAATCACAGCTCGATGGGACATTGTTTGGAGCCAGAAAGACATGCAGACCAATTCGTACCAGACACAAATTCCATAAAAAATTACATTTCTACCCGTCTTCGATTGCTCTTTTGACTATAGCGGCTGTAAAAATTATGTCCCATTGGAATATGTTGGTGATTATTTTTCGCCAAGATGTCAGCGTCATTTTAAGCCCTTAAACAGTTGCGGGCGATTGTAATGAGCGCGCAATTTGGAAAACATGGGACCCACTGCGACCGTTTTTTGAAAATGAACGTTATTTGAATGGTAGTGTCGTTGGGTTTTCGTATTGTCTCCTGCCCTTTTGATACTCCAGCCACCCGTGTGATACATGGGCGTGGAGCTGAGTCCCTGTCCGAAAACATAAGACCAACCAGAGCTCGCTGAGGCAGTGTTTGGAGCCAGAAAGGCATGCAGACTAATCCGTACCAAACCCCAAAATAACCAATTTTCGTCCTTTCTTAAAATAAACGTTATCTGAAAGGTAGTGTCGTTGGGTTTTCGTAATGTCTCCAGCCCGATTGACCCTCCAGCTACCCGTGTGATACATGGGCGTGAAGCTGAGTCCCTGACTGAAAACATAAGACCAACCAGAGCTCGCTGAGACAGTGTTTGGAGCCAGAAAGGCATGCAGACTAATCCGTACCAAACCCCAAAATGACCAATTTTCGCCCTTTCTTAAAATTAACGTTATCTGAATGGTAGTGTCGTTGGGTTTTCGTAATGTCTCTACCCCGATTGACCCTCCAGCCACCCATGTGATACATGGGCGTGTAGCTGAGTCCCTGTCCGAAAATATAAGACCAATCACAGCTCGATGGGACATTGTTTGGAGCCAGAAAGACATGCAGACCAATTCGTACCAGACACAAATTCCATAAAAACTTACATTTCTACCCGTCTTCCATTGCTCTTTTAACTATAGCGGCTGTAAAAATTATGTCCCATTGGAATATTTTATGGCTTATTTTTTGCCAAGATGTCAGCGTCATTTTAAGCCCTTAAACACTTGCGGGCGATTGGTAATGATCGCGCAATTTGGAAAACATGGGACCCACTGCGTCCGTTTTTTAAAAATGAACGTTATTTGAATGCTAGTATCGTGAGTTTTCGTAATGTCTCCAGCCCGATTGACCCTCCAGCAACCCGTTTGATACATGGGCGTGAAGCTGAGTCACTGCCCGAAAATATAAAACCAACCAGAGCTCGCTGAGACAGTGTTTGGAGCCAGAAAGGCACGCAGACCATTCCGTACCAAACCCAAAAATGAGCAATCTTCGCCCTTTCTTAAAATTAACGTTATCTGAATGGTAGTGTGGTTGGGTTTTCGTAATGTCTCCAGCCCGATTGACCCTCCAGCCACCCGTGTGATACATGGGCGTGAAGCTGAGTCCCTGTCCGAAAACATAAGAACAACCAGAGCTCGCTGAGACAGTGTTTGGAGCCAGAAAAGCATGCAGACTAATCCGTACCAAACACCGAAATTACCAATTTTCGCCCTTTCTTAAAATTAACGTTATCTGAATGGTAGTGTCGTTGGGTTTTCGTAATGTCTCCAGCTCGATTGACCCTCCAGCCACCCATGTGATACATGGGCGTGGAGCTGAGTCCCTGTCGGAAAACATAAGACCAACCAGAGCTCGCTGAGACAGTGTTTGGAGCCAGAAAGGCATGCAGACTAATCCGTACCAAACCCCAAAATAACCAATTTTCGTCCTTTATTAAAATTAACGTTATCTGAATGGTAGTGTCGTTGGGTTTTCGTAATGTCTCCAGCCCGATTGACCATCCAGTCACCCGTGTGATACATGGGCGTGGAGCTGAGTCCCTGCCCGAAAATATAAGACCAATCACAGCTCGATGGGACATTGTTTGGAGCCAGAAAGACATGCAGACCAATTCGTACCAGACACAAATTCCATAAAAAATTACATTTCTACCCGTCTTCGATTGCTCTTTTGACTATAGCGGCTGTAAAAATTATGTCCCATTGGAATATGTTGGTGATTATTTTTCGCCAAGATGTCAGCGTCATTTTAAGCCCTTAAACAGTTGCGGGCGATTGTAATGAGCGCACAATTTGGAAAACATGGGACCCACTGCGACCGTTTTTTGAATATGAACGTTATTTGAATGGTAGTGTCGTTGGGTTTTCGTATTGTCTCCTGCCCTTTTGATACTCCAGCCACCCGTGTGATACATGGGCGTGGAGCTGAGTCCCTGTCCGAAAACATAAGACCAACCAGAGCTCGCTGAGACAGTGTTTGGAGCCAGAAAGGCATGCAGACTAATCCGTACCAAACCCCAAAATAACCAATTTTCGTCCTTTCTTAAAATAAACGTTATCTGAAAGGTAGTGTCGTTGGGTTTTCGTAATGTCTCCAGCCCGATTGACCCTCCAGCTACCCGTGTGATACATGGCCGTGAAGCTTAGTCCCTGACTGAAAACATAAGACCAACCAGAGCTCGCTGAGACAGTGTTTGGATCCAGAAAGGCATGCAGACTAATCCGTACCAAACCCCAAAATGAGCAATTTTCGCCCTTTCTTAAAATTAACGTTATCTGAATGGTAGTGTCGTTGGGTTTTCGTAATGTCTCTACCCCGATTGACCCTCCAGCCACCCATGTGATACATGGGCGTGTAGCTGAGTCCCTGTCCGAAAATATAAGACCAATCACAGCTCGATGGGACATTGTTTGGAGCCAGAAAGACATTCAGACCAATTCGTACCAGACACAAATTCCATAAAAACTTACATTTCTACCCGTCTTCGATTGCTCTTTTGACTATAGCGGCTGTAAAAATTATGTCCCATTGGAATATGTTGGTGATTATTTTTCGCCAAGATATCAGCGTCATTTTAAGCCCTTAAACACTTGCGGGCGATTGGTAATGAGCGCGCAATTTGGAAAACATGGGACCCACTGCGACCGTTTTTTGAAAATGAACGTTATTTGAATGCTAGTGTCGTTGGGTTTTCGTAATGTCTCCTGCCCGATTGACACTCCAGCCACCCGTGTGATACATGGGCGTGGAGCTGAGTCCCTGTCCGAAAACATAAGACCAACCAGAGCTCGCTGAGACAGTGTTTGGAGCCAGAAAGGCATGCAGACTAATCCGTACCAAACCCCAAAATGAACAATTTTCGTCCTTTCTTAAAATTAACGTTATCTGAATGGTAGTGTCGTTGGGGTTTCGTAATGTCTCCAGTCCGATTGACCCTCCAGCCATCCGTGTGATACATGGGCGTGAAGCTGAGTCCCTGCCCGAAAACATAAGACCAACCAGAGCTCGCTGAGACAGTGTTTGGAGCCAGAAAGGCATGCAGACCAATCCATACCAAACCCAAAAATGAGCAATTTTCGCCCTTTCTTAAAATAAACGTTATCTGAATGGTAGTGTCGTAGGGTTTACGTAATGTCTCCAGCCCGATTGACCCTCCATCCATCCGTGTGATACATGGGCGTGAAGCTGAGTCCCTGCCCGAAAATATAAGACCAACCAGAGCTCACTGAGACAGTGTTTGGAGCCAGAAAGGCATGCTGACCAATCCGTACCAAACCGCAAAATGACCAATTTTCGCCCTTTTTAAAATTAACGTTATCTGAATGGTAGTGTCGTTGGGTTTTCGTAATGTCTCTACCCCGATTGACCCTCCAGCCACCCGTGTGATACATGGACGTGGAGCTGAGTCCCTGTCCGAAAATATAAGACCAATCACAGCTCGATGGGACATTGCTTGGAGCCAGAAAGACATGCAGACCAATTCGTACCAGACACAAATTCCATAAAAACTTACATTTCTACCCGTCTTCGATTGCTCTTTTGACTATAGCGGCTGTAAAAATTATGTCCCATTGGAATATGTTGGTGATTATTTTTCGCCAAGATGTCAGCGTCATTTTAAGCCCTTAAACACTTGCGGGCGATTGTAATGAGCGCGCAATTTGGAAAACGTGGGACCCACTGCGACCGTTTTTTGAAAATGAACGTTATTTGAATGGTAGTGTCGTTGGGTTTTCGTAATGTCTCCTGCCCGATTGACACTCCAGCGACCCGTGTGATACATGGGCGTGGAGCTGAGTCCCTGTCCGAAAACATAAGACAAACCAGAGCTCGCTGAGACAGTGTTTGGAGCCAGAAAGGCATGCAGACTAATCCGTACCAAACCCCAAAATGACCAATTTTCGTCCTTTCTTAAAATTAACGTTATCTGAATGGTAGTGTCGTTGGGGTTTCGTAATGTCTCCAGCCCGATTGACCCTCCAGCCATCCGTGTGATACATGGTCGTGAAGCTGAGTCCCTGCCCGAAAACATAAGACCAACCAGAGCTCGCTGAGACAGTGTTTGGAGCCAGAAAGGCATGCAGACTAATCCGTACCAAACCCCAAAATGAACAATTTTCGTCCTTTCTTAAAATTAACGTTATCTGAATGGTAGTGTCGTTGGGGTTTCGTAATGTCTCCAGTCCGATTGACCCTCCAGCCATCCGTGTGATACATGGGCGTGAAGCTGAGTCCCTGCCCGAAAACATAAGACCAACCAGAGCTCGCTGAGACAGTGTTTGGAGCCAGAAAGGCATGCAGACCAATCCATACCAAACCCAAAAATGAGCAATTTTCGCCCTTTCTTAAAATAAACGTTATCTGAATGGTAGTGTCGTAGGGTTTACGTAATGTCTCCAGCCCGATTGACCCTCCATCCACCCGTGTGATACATGGGCGTGAAGCTGAGTCCCTGCCCGAAAATATAAGACCAACCAGAGCTCACTGAGACAGTGTTTGGAGCCAGAAAGGCATGCTGACCAATCCGTACCAAACCGCAAAATGACCAATTTTCGCCCTTTTTAAAATTAACGTTATCTGAATGGTAGTGTCGTTGGGTTTTCGTAATGTCTCTACCCCGATTGACCCTCCAGCCACCCGTGTGATACATGGACGTGGAGCTGAGTCCCTGTCCGAAAATATAAGACCAATCACAGCTCGATGGGACATTGCTTGGAGCTAGAAAGACATGCAGACCAATTCGTACCAGACACAAATTCCATAAAAACTTACATTTCTACCCGTCTTCGATTGCTCTTTTGACTATAGCGGCTGTAAAAATTATGTCCCATTGGAATATGTTGGTGATTATTTTTCGCCAAGATGTCAGCGTCATTTTAAGCCCTTAAACACTTGCGGGCGATTGTAATGAGCGCGCAATTTGGAAAACGTGGGACCCACTGCGACCGTTTTTTGAAAATGAACGTTATTTGAATGGTAGTGTCGTTGGGTTTTCGTAATGTCTCCTGCCCGATTGACACTCCAGCGACCCGTGTGATACATGGGCGTGGAGCTGAGTCCCTGTCCGAAAACATAAGACAAACCAGAGCTCGCTGAGACAGTGTTTGGAGCCAGAAAGGCATGCAGACTAATCCGTACCAAACCCCAAAATGACCAATTTTCGTCCTTTCTTAAAATTAACGTTATCTGAATGGTAGTGTCGTTGGGGTTTCGTAATGTCTCCAGCCCGATTGACCCTCCAGCCATCCGTGTGATACATGGTCGTGAAGCTGAGTCCCTGCCCGAAAACATAAGACCAACCAGAGCTCGCTGAGACAGTGTTTGGAGCCAGAAAGGCATGCAGACTAATCCGTACCAAACCCCAAAATGACCAATTTTCGCCCTTACTTAAAATTAACGTTATCTGAATGGTAGTGTCGTTTGGTTTTCGTAATGTCTCTAGCCCGATTGACCCTCCAGCCACCCGTGTGATACATGGGCGTGAAGCTGAGTCCCTGCCCGAAAATATAAGACCAATCACAGCTCGATGGGACATTGTTTGGAGCCAGAAAGACATTCAGACCAATTCGTACCAGACACAAATTCCATAAAAACTTACATTTCTACCCGTCTTCCATTGCTCTTTTGACTATAGCGGCTGTAAAAATTATGTCCCATTGGAATATGTTGGTGATAATTTTTTGCCAAGATGTCAGCGTCATTTTAAGCCCTTAAACACTTGCGGGCGATTGTAATGAGCGCGCAATTTGGAAAACATGGGACCCACTGCGACCGTGTTTTGAAAATGAACGTTATTTGAATGGTAGTGTCGTTGGGTTTTCGTAATGTCTCCTATCCGATTGACACTCCAGCCACCCGTGTGATACATGGGCGTGGAGCTGAGTCCCTGTCCGAAAACATAAGACCAACCAGAGCTCGCTGAGACAGTGTTTGGAGCCAGAAAGGCATGCAGACTAATCCGTACCAAACCCCAAAATGACCAATTTTCGTCCTTTCTTAAAATTAACGTTATCTGAATGGTAGTGTCGTTGGGGTTTCGTAATGTCTCCAGCCCGATTGACCCTCCAGCCATCCGTGTTATACATGGGCGTGAAGCTGAGTCCCTGCCCGAAAACATAAGACCAACCAGAGCTCGCTGAGACAGTGTTTGGAGCCAGAAAGGCATGCAGACCAATCCATACCAAACCCAAAAATGAGCAATTTTCGCCCTTTCTTAAAATAAACGTTATCTGAATGGTAGTGTCGTTGGGTTTACGTAATGTCTCCAGCCCGATTGACCCTCCATCCACCCGTGTGATACACGGGCGTGAAGCTGAGTCCCTGCCCGAAAATATAAGACCAACCAGAGCTCGCTGAGACAGTGTTTGGAGCCAGAAAGGCATGCTGACCAATCCGTTCCAAACCGCAAAATGACCAATTTTCGCCCTTTTTAAAATTAACGTTATCTTAATGGTAGTATCGTTGGGTTTTCGTAATGTCTCCAGTCCGATTGACCCTCCAGCCACCCGTGTGATACATGGGCGTGGAACTGAGTCCCTGCCCGAAAATATAAGACCAATCACAGCTCGATGGGACATTGTTTGGAGCCAGAAAGGCATGCAGACCAATTCGTACCAGACACAAATTCCATAAAAACTTACATTTCTACCCGTCTTCGATTGCTCTTTTGACTATAGCGGCTGTAAAAATTATGTCCCATTGGAATATGTTGGTGATTATTTTTCGCCAAGATATCAGCGTCATTTTAAGCCCTTAAACACTTGCGGGCGATAGTAATGAGCGCGCAATTTGGAAAACATGGGACCCACTGCGTCCGTTTTTTGAAAATGAACGTTATTTGAATGTTAGTGTCGTTGGGTTTTCGTAATGTCTCCAGCCCGATTGACCCTCCAGCCACCCGTGTGATACATGGGCGTAGAGCTGAGTCCCTGTCCGAAAATATAAGACCAACCACAGCTCGATGGGACATTGTTTGGAGCCAGAAAGGCATGCAGACCAATTCGTACCAGACACAAATTCCATAAAAACTTACATTTCTACTCGTCTTCGATTGCTCTTTTGACTATAGCGGCTGTGAAAATTATGTCCCATTGGAATATGTTGGTGATTATTTTTCGCCAAGATATCAGCGTCATTTTAAGCCCTTAAACACTTGCGGGCGATTGTAATGAGCGCGCAATTTGAAAAATCATGGGACCCACTGCGTCCGTTTTTTGAAAATGAACGTTATTTGAATGCTAGTATCGTGGGTTTTCGTAATGTTTCCAGTCCGATTGACCCTCCAGCCACCCGTTTGATACATGGGCGTAAAGCTGAATCCCTGCCCGAAAATATAAAACCAACCAGAGCTCGCTGAGACAGTGTTTGGAGCCAGAAAGGCATGCAGACCATTCCGTACCAAACCCAAAAATGAGCAATCTTCGCCCTTTCTTAAAATTAACGTTATCTGAATGGTAGTGTCGTTGGGTTTTCGTAATGTCTCCAGCCCGATTGACCCTCCAGCCACCCGTGTGATACATGGGCGTGAAGCTGAGTCCCTGCCCGAAAACATAAGACCAACCAGAGCTCGCTGAGACAGTGTTTTGAGCCAGAAAGGCATGCAGACTAATCCGTACCAAACCCCAAAATGAGCAATTTTCGCCCTTTCTTAAAATTAACGTTATCTGAATGGTAGTGTCGTTGGGTTTTCGTAATGTCTCCAGCCCGATTGACCCTCCAGCCACCCGTGTGATACATGGGCGTGGAGCTGTGTCACTGCCCGAAAATATAAGATCAATCACAGCTCGATGGGACATTGTTTGGAGCCAGAAAGGCATGCAGACCTATTCGTACCAGACACAAATTCCATAAAAACTTACATTTCTACCCGTCTTCGATTGCTCTTTTGACTATAGCGGCTGTAAAAATTATGTCCTATTGGAATATGTTGGTGATTATTTTTTGCCAAGATATCAGCGTCATTTTAAGCCCTTAAACACTTGCGGGCGGTTGCTAATGAGCGCGCAATTAGGAAAACATGGGACCCACTGCGTCCGTTTTTTGAAAATGAACGTTATTTGAATGCTAGTATTGTGGGGTTTCGTAATGTCTCCAGCCCGATTGAACCTCCAGCCACCCGTGTGATACATGGGCGTGAAGCTGAGTCCCTGCCTGAAAATATAAGACCAACCAGAGCTCGCTGAGACAGTGTTTGGAGCCAGAAAGGCATGCAGACCAATCCGTACCAAACCCAAAAATGAGCAACCTTCGCCCTTTCTTAAAATTAACGTTACCTGAATGGTAGTGTGGTTGGGTTTTCGTAATGTCTCCATCCCGATTGACCCTCCAGCCACCCGTGTGATACATGGGCGTGAAGCTGAGTCCCTGCCCGAAAATATAAGACCAACCAGAGCTCGCTGAGGCAGTGTTTGGAGCCAGAAAGGCATGCAGACTAATCCGTACCAAACCCCAAAATAACCAATTTTCGCCCTTTCTTAAAATTAACCGTTATCTGAATGTTAGTGTCGTTGGTTTTCGTAATGTCTCCAGCCCGATTGACCCTCCAGCCACCCGTGTGATACATGGGCGTGGAGCTGAGTCCCTGTCCGAAAATATAAGACCAATCACAGCTCGATTGGACATTCTTTGGAGCCAGAAAGGCATGCAGACCAATTCGTACCAGACACAAATTCAATAAAAACTTACATTTCGTCCCGTCTTCCATTGCTCTTTTGACTATAGCGGCTGTAAAAATTATGTCCTATTGGAATATGTTGGTGATTATTTTTTGCCAAGATGTCAGCGTCATTTTAAGCCCTTAAACACTTGCGGGCGATTGGTAATGAGCGCGCAATTTGAAAAATCATGGGACCCACTGCGTCCGTTTTTTGAAAATGAACGTTATTTGAATGCTAGTATCGTGGGTTTTCGTAATGTTTCCAGTCCGATTGACCCTCCAGCCACCCGTTTGATACATGGGCGTGAAGCTGAATCCCTGCCCGAAAATATAAAACCAACCAGAGCTCGCTGAGACAGTGTTTGGAGCCAGAAAGGCATGCAGACCAATCCGTACCAAACCCAAAAATGAGCAATCTTCGCCCTTTCTTAAAATTAACGTTATCTGAATGGTAGTGTCGTTGGGTTTTCGTAATGTCTCCAGCCCGATTGACCCTCCAGCCACCCGTGTGATACATGGGCGTGAAGCTGAGTCCCTGCCCGAAAACATAAGACCAACCAGAGCTCGCTGAGACAGTGTTTTGAGCCAGAAAGGCATGCAGACTAATCCGTACCAAACCCCAAAATGAGCAATTTTCGCCCTTTCTTAAAATTAACGTTATCTGAATGTTAGTGTCGTTGGTTTTCGTAATGTCTCCAGCCCGATTGACCCTCCAGCCACCCGTGTGATACATGGGCGTGGAGCTGAGTCCCTGTCCGAAAATATAAGACCAATCACAGCTCGATTGGACATTCTTTGGAGCCAGAAAGGCATGCAGACCAATTCGTACCAGACACAAATTCAATAAAAACTTACATTTCGTCCCGTCTTCCATTGCTCTTTTGACTATAGCGGCTGTAAAAATTATGTCCCATTGGAATATGTTGGTGATTATCTTTTGCCAAGATGTCAGTGTCATTTGAAGCCCTTAAACACTTGCGGGCGATTGGTAATGAGCGCGCAATTTGAAAAATCATGGGACCCACTGCGTCCGTTTTTTGAAAATGAACGTTATTTGAATGCTAGTATCGTGGGTTTTCGTAATGTTTCCAGTCCGATTGACCCTCCAGCCACCCGTGTGATACATGGGCGTGAAGCTGAGTCCCTGCCCGAAAATATAAGACCAACCAGAGCTCGCTGAGACAGTGTTTGGAAAAAGAAAGGCATGCAGACCAATCCGTACCAAACCCCAAAATGAGCAATTTTCGCCCTTTCTTAAAATTAACGTTATCTGCATGCTAGTATCGTGGGTTTTCGTAATGTCTCCAGCCCGATTGACCCTCCAGCCAACCGTGTGATACATGGGCGTGAAGCTGAGTCCCTGCCCGAAAATATAAGACCAATCACAGCTCGATGGGACATTCTTTGGAGCCAGAAAGGCATGCAGACCAATTCGTACCAGACACAAATTCCATAAAAACTTACATTTCTACCCGTCTTCGATTGCTCTTTTGACTATAGCGGCTGTAAAAATTATGTCCTATTGGAATATGCTGGTGATTATTTTTTGCCAAGATATCAGCGTCATTTTAAACCCTTAAACACTTGCGGGCGGTTGCTATTGAGCGCGCAATTCGGAAAACATGGGACCCACTGCGTCCGTTTTTTGAAAATGAACGTTATTTGAATGCTAGTATTGTGGGTTTTCGTAATGTATCCAGTCCGATTGACCCTCCAGCCACCCGTGTGATACATGGGCGTGAAGCTGAGTCCCTGCCCGAAAATATAAGACCAACCAGAGCTCGCTGAGACAGTGTTTGGAGCCAGAAAGGCATGCAGACCAATCCGTACCAAACCCCAAAATGAGCAATTTTCGCCCTTTCTTAAAATTAACGTTATCTGAATGCTAGTATCGTGGGTTTTCGTAATGTCTCCAGCCCGATTGACCCTCGAGCCACCCGTGCGATACATGGGCGTGAAGCTGAGTCCCTGCCCAAAAATATAGGACCAATCACAGCTCGATGGGACATTCTTTGGAGCCAGAAAGGCATGCAGACCAATTCGTACCAGACACAAATTCCATAAAACCTTACATTTCTACCCGTCTTCGATTGCTCTTTTGACTATAGCGGCTGTAAAAATTATGTCCTATTGGAATATGTTGGTGATTATTTTTTGCCAAGATGTCAGCGTCATTTTAAGCCCTTAAACACTTGCGAGCGATTGGTAATGAGCGCGCAATTTGAAAAATCATGGGACCCACTGCGTCCGTTTTTTGAAAATGAACGTTATTTGAATGCTAGTATCGTGGGTTTTCGTAATGTTTCCAGTCCGATTGACCCTCCAGCCACCCGTTTGATACATGGGCGTGAAGCTGAATCCCTGCCCGAAAATATAAAACCAACCAGAGCTCGCTGAGACAGTGTTTGGAGCCAGAAAGGCATGCAGACCAATCCGTACCAAACCCAAAAATGAGCAATCTTCGCCCTTTCTTAAAATTAACGTTATCTGAATGGTAGTGTCGTTGGGTTTTCGTAATGTCTCCAGCCCGATTGACCCTCCAGCCACCCGTGTGATACATGGGCGTGAAGCTGAGTCCCTGCCCGAAAACATAAGACCAACCAGAGCTCGCTGAGACAGTGTTTTGAGCCAGAAAGGCATGCAGACTAATCCGTACCAAACCCAAAAATGAGCAATTTTCGCCCTTTCTTAAAATTAACGTTATCTGAATGTTAGTGTCGTTGGTTTTCGTAATGTCTCCAGCCCGATTGACCCTCCAGCCACCCGTGTGATACATGGGCGTGGAGCTGAGTCCCTGTCCGAAAATATAAGACCAATCACAGCTCGATTGGACATTCTTTGGAGCCAGAAAGGCATGCAGACCAATTCGTACCAGACACAAATTCAATAAAAACTTACATTTCGTCCCGTCTTCCATTGCTCTTTTGACTATAGCGGCTGTAAAAATTATGTCCCATTGGAATATGTTGGTGATTATCTTTTGCCAAGATGTCAGTGTCATTTTAAGCCCTTAAACACTTGCGGGCGATTGGTAATGAGCGCGCAATTTGAAAAATCATGGGACCCACTGCGTCCGTTTTTTGAAAATGAACGTTATTTGAATGCTAGTATCGTGGGTTTTCGTAATGTTTCCAGTCCGATTGACCCTCCAGCCACCCGTGTGATACATGGGCGTGAAGCTGAGTCCCTGCCCGAAAATATAAGACCAACCAGAGCTCGCTGAGACAGTGTTTGGAGCCAGAAAGGCATGCAGACCAATCCGTACCAAACCCCAAAATGAGCAATTTTCGCCCTTTCTTAAAATTAACGTTATCTGCATGCTAGTATCGTGAGTTTTCGTAATGTCTCCAGCCCGATTGACCCTCCAGCCAACCGTGTGATACATGGGCGTGAAGCTGAGTCCCTGCCCGAAAATATAAGACCAATCACAGCTCGATGGGACATTGTTTGGAGCCAGAAAGGCATGCAGACCAATTCGTACCAGACACAAATTCCATAAAAACTTACATTTCTACCCGTCTTCGATTGCTCTTTTGACTATAGCGGCTGTAAAAATTATGTCCTATTGGAATATGTTGGTGATTATTTTGTGCCAAGATATCAGCGTCATTTTAAGCCCTTAAACACTTGCTGGCGGTTGCTATTGAGCGCGCAATTTGGAAAACATGGGACCCACTGCGTCCGTTTTTTGAAAATGAACGTTATTTGAATGCTAGTATTGTGGGTTTTCGTAATGTATCCAGCCCGATTGACCCTCCAGCCACCCGTGTGATACATGGGCGTGAAGCTGACTCCCTGCCCGAAAATATAAGACCAACCAGAGCTCGCTGAGACAGTGTTTGGAGCCAGAAAGGCATGCAGACTAATCCGTACCAAACCCCAAAATGAGCAATTTTCGCCCTTTCTTAAAATTAACGTTATCTGAATGTTAGTGTCGTTGGTTTTCGTAATGTCTCCAGCCCGATTGACCCTCCAGCCACCCGTGTGATACATGGGCGTGGAGCTGAGTCCCTGTCCGAAAATATAAGACCAATCACAGCTCGATTGGACATTCTTTGGAGCCAGAAAGGCATGCAGACCAATTCGTACCAGACACAAATTCAATAAAAACTTACATTTCGTCCCGTCTTCCATTGCTCTTTTGACTATAGCGGCTGTAAATATTATGTCCCATTGGAATATGTTGGTGATTATCTTTTTGCCAAGATGTCAGCGTCATTTTAAGCCCTTAAACACTTGCGGGCGATTGGTAATGAGCGCGCAATTTGAAAAATCATGGGACCCACTGCGTCCGTTTTTTGAAAATGAACGTTATTTGAATGCTAGTATCGTGGGTTTTCGTAATGTTTCCAGTCCGATTGACCCTCCAGCCACCCGTGTGATACATGGGCGTGAAGCTGAGTCCCTGCCCGAAAATATAAGACCAACCAGAGCTCGCTGAGACAGTGTTTGGAGCCAGAAAGGCATGCAGACCAATCCGTACCAAACCCCAAAATGAGCAATTTTCGCCCTTTCTTAAAATTAACGTTATCTGCATGCTAGTATCGTGGGTTTTCGTAATGTCTCCAGCCCGATTGACCATCGAGCCACCCGTGCGATACATGGGCGTGAAGCTGAGTCCCTGCCCAAAAATATAGGACCAATCACAGCTCGATGGGACATTCTTTGGAGCCAGAAAGGCATGCAGACCAATTCGTACCAGACACAAATTCCATAAAACCTTACATTTCTACCCGTCTTCGATTGCTCTTTTGACTATAGCGGCTGTAAAAATTATGTCCTATTGGAATATGTTGGTGATTATTTTTTGCCAAGATATCAGCGTCATTTTAAGCCCTTAAACACTTGCGGGCGAATGCTAATGAGCGCGCATTTTGGAAAACATGGGACCCACTGCGTCCGTTTTTTGAAAATGAACGTTATTTGAATGCTAGTATTGTGGGTTTTCGTAATGTCTCCAGCCCGATTGACCCTCCAGCCACCTGTGCGATACATGGGCGTGAAGCTGAGTCCCTGCCCGAAAATATAGGACCAATCACAGCTCGATGGGACATTCTTTGGAGCCAGAAAGGCATGCAGACCAATTCGTACCAGACACAAATTCCATAAAACCTTACATTTCTACGCGTCTTCGATTGCTCTTTTGACTATAGCGGCTGTAAAAATTATGTCCTATTGGAATATGTTGGTGATTATTTTTTGCCAAGATGTCAGCGTCATTTTAAGCCCTTAAACACTTGCGAGCGATTGGTAATGAGCGCGCAATTTGAAAAATCATGGGACCCACTGCGTCCGTTTTTTGAAAATGAACGTTATTTGAATGCTAGTATCGTGGGTTTTCGTAATGTTTCCAGTCCGATTGACCCTCCAGCCACCCGTTTGATACATGGGCGTGAAGCTGAATCCCTGCCCGAAAATATAAAACCAACCAGAGCTCGCTGAGACAGTGTTTGGAGCCAGAAAGGCATGCAGACCAATCCGTACCAAACCCAAAAATGAGCAATCTTCGCCCTTTCTTAAAATTAACGTTATCTGAATGGTAGTGTCGTTGGGTTTTCGTAATGTCTCCAGCCCGATTGACCCTCCAGCCACCCGTGTGATACATGGGCGTGAAGCTGAGTCCCTGCCCGAAAACATAAGACCAACCAGAGCTCGCTGAGACAGTGTTTTGAGCCAGAAAGGCATGCAGACTAATCCGTACCAAACCCCAAAATGAGCAATTTTCGCCCTTTCTTAAAATTAACGTTATCTGCATGCTAGTATCGTGAGTTTTCGTAATGTCTCCAGCCCGATTGACCCTCCAGCCAACCGTGTGATACATGGGCGTGAAGCTGAGTCCCTGCCCGAAAATATAAGACCAATCACAGCTCGATGGGACATTGTTTGGAGCCAGAAAGGCATGCAGACCAATTCGTACCAGACACAAATTCCATAAAAACTTACATTTCTACCCGTCTTCGATTGCTCTTTTGACTATAGCGGCTGTAAAAATTATGTCCTATTGGAATATGTTGGTGATTATTTTGTGCCAAGATATCAGCGTCATTTTAAGCCCTTAAACACTTGCGGGCGGTTGCTATTGAGCGCGCAATTTGGAAAACATGGGACCCACTGCGTCCGTTTTTTGAAAATGAACGTTATTTGAATGCTAGTATTGTGGGTTTTCGTAATGTATCCAGCCCGATTGACCCTCCAGCCACCCGTGTGATACATGGGCGTGAAGCTGACTCCCTGCCCGAAAATATAAGACCAACCAGAGCTCGCTGAGACAGTGTTTGGAGCCAGAAAGGCATGCAGACTAATCCGTACCAAACCCCAAAATGAGCAATTTTCGCCCTTTCTTAAAATTAACGTTATCTGAATGTTAGTGTCGTTGGTTTTCGTAATGTCTCCAGCCCGATTGACCCTCCAGCCACCCGTGTGATACATGGGCGTGGAGCTGAGTCCCTGTCCGAAAATATAAGACCAATCACAGCTCGATTGGACATTCTTTGGAGCCAGAAAGGCATGCAGACCAATTCGTACCAGACACAAATTCAATAAAAACTTACATTTCGTCCCGTCTTCCATTGCTCTTTTGACTATAGCGGCTGTAAATATTATGTCCCATTGGAATATGTTGGTGATTATCTTTTTGCCAAGATGTCAGCGTCATTTTAAGCCCTTAAACACTTGCGGGCGATTGGTAATGAGCGCGCAATTTGAAAAATCATGGGACCCACTGCGTCCGTTTTTTGAAAATGAACGTTATTTGAATGCTAGTATCGTGGGTTTTCGTAATGTTTCCAGTCCGATTGACCCTCCAGCCACCCGTGTGATACATGGGCGTGAAGCTGAGTCCCTGCCCGAAAATATAAGACCAACCAGAGCTCGCTGAGACAGTGTTTGGAGCCAGAAAGGCATGCAGACCAATCCGTACCAAACCCCAAAATGAGCAATTTTCGCCCTTTCTTAAAATTAACGTTATCTGCATGCTAGTATCGTGGGTTTTCGTAATGTCTCCAGCCCGATTGACCCTCGAGCCACCCGTGCGATACATGGGCGTGAAGCTGAGTCCCTGCCCAAAAATATAGGACCAATCACAGCTCGATGGGACATTCTTTGGAGCCAGAAAGGCATGCAGACCAATTCGTACCAGACACAAATTCCATAAAACCTTACATTTCTACCCGTCTTCGATTGCTCTTTTGACTATAGCGGCTGTAAAAATTATGTCCTATTGGAATATGTTGGTGATTATTTTTTGCCAAGATATCAGCGTCATTTTAAGCCCTTAAACACTTGCGGGCGAATGCTAATGAGCGCGCATTTTGGAAAACATGGGACCCACTGCGTCCGTTTTTTGAAAATGAACGTTATTTGAATGCTAGTATTGTGGGTTTTCGTAATGTCTCCAGCCCGATTGACCCTCCAGCCACCCGTGCGATACATGGGCGTGAAGCTGAGTCCCTGCCCGAAAATATAGGACCAATCACAGCTCGATGGGACATTCTTTGGAGCCAGAAAGGCATGCAGACCAATTCGTACCAGACACAAATTCCATAAAACCTTACATTTCTACGCGTCTTCGATTGCTCTTTTGACTATAGCGGCTGTAAAAATTATGTCCTATTGGAATATGTTGGTGATTATTTTTTGCCAAGATGTCAGCGTCATTTTAAGCCCTTAAACACTTGCGAGCGATTGGTAATGAGCGCGCAATTTGAAAAATCATGGGACCCACTGCGTCCGTTTTTTGAAAATGAACGTTATTTGAATGCTAGTATCGTGGGTTTTCGTAATGTTTCCAGTCCGATTGACCCTCCAGCCACCCGTTTGATACATGGGCGTGAAGCTGAATCCCTGCCCGAAAATATAAAACCAACCAGAGCTCGCTGAGACAGTGTTTGGAGCCAGAAAGGCATGCAGACCAATCCGTACCAAACCCAAAAATGAGCAATCTTCGCCCTTTCTTAAAATTAACGTTATCTGAATGGTAGTGTCGTTGGGTTTTCGTAATGTCTCCAGCCCGATTGACCCTCCAGCCACCCGTGTGATACATGGGCGTGAAGCTGAGTCCCTGCCCGAAAACATAAGACCAACCAGAGCTCGCTGAGACAGTGTTTTGAGCCAGAAAGGCATGCAGACTAATCCGTACCAAACCCCAAAATGAGCAATTTTCGCCCTTTCTTAAAATTAACGTTATCTGCATGCTAGTATCGTGAGTTTTCGTAATGTCTCCAGCCCGATTGACCCTCCAGCCAACCGTGTGATACATGGGCGTGAAGCTGAGTCCCTGCCCGAAAATATAAGACCAATCACAGCTCGATGGGACATTGTTTGGAGCCAGAAAGGCATGCAGACCAATTCGTACCAGACACAAATTCCATAAAAACTTACATTTCTACCCGTCTTCGATTGCTCTTTTGACTATAGCGGCTGTAAAAATTATGTCCTATTGGAATATGTTGGTGATTATTTTGTGCCAAGATATCAGCGTCATTTTAAGCCCTTAAACACTTGCGGGCGGTTGCTATTGAGCGCGCAATTTGGAAAACATGGGACCCACTGCGTCCGTTTTTTGAAAATGAACGTTATTTGAATGCTAGTATTGTGGGTTTTCGTAATGTATCCAGCCCGATTGACCCTCCAGCCACCCGTGTGATACATGGGCGTGAAGCTGACTCCCTGCCCGAAAATATAAGACCAACCAGAGCTCGCTGAGACAGTGTTTGGAGCCAGAAAGGCATGCAGACTAATCCGTACCAAACCCCAAAATGAGCAATTTTCGCCCTTTCTTAAAATTAACGTTATCTGAATGTTAGTGTCGTTGGTTTTCGTAATGTCTCCAGCCCGATTGACCCTCCAGCCACCCGTGTGATACATGGGCGTGGAGCTGAGTCCCTGTCCGAAAATATAAGACCAATCACAGCTCGATTGGACATTCTTTGGAGACAGAAAGGCATGCAGACCAATTCGTACCAGACACAAATTCAATAAAAACTTACATTTCGTCCCGTCTTCCATTGCTCTTTTGACTATAGCGGCTGTAAATATTATGTCCCATTGGAATATGTTGGTGATTATCTTTTTGCCAAGATGTCAGCGTCATTTTAAGCCCTTAAACACTTGCGGGCGATTGGTAATGAGCGCGCAATTTGAAAAATCATGGGACCCACTGCGTCCGTTTTTTGAAAATGAACGTTATTTGAATGCTAGTATCGTGGGTTTTCGTAATGTTTCCAGTCCGATTGACCCTCCAGCCACCCGTGTGATACATGGGCGTGAAGCTGAGTCCCTGCCCGAAAATATAAGACCAACCAGAGCTCGCTGAGACAGTGTTTGGAGCCAGAAAGGCATGCAGACCAATCCGTACCAAACCCCGAGCCAGAAAGGCATGCAGACCAATCCGTACCAAACCCCAAAATGAGCAATTTTCGCCCTTTCTTAAAATTAACGTTATCTGCATGCTAGTATCGTGGGTTTTCGTAATGTCTCCAGCCCGATTGACCCTCGAGCCACCCGTGCGATACATGGGCGTGAAGCTGAGTCCCTGCCCAAAAATATAGGACCAATCACAGCTCGATGGGACATTCTTTGGAGCCAGAAAGGCATGCAGACCAATTCGTACCAGACACAAATTCCATAAAACCTTACATTTCTACCCGTCTTCGATTGCTCTTTTGACTATAGCGGCTGTAAAAATTATGTCCTATTGGAATATGTTGGTGATTATTTTTTGCCAAGATATCAGCGTCATTTTAAGCCCTTAAACACTTGCGGGCGAATGCTAATGAGCGCGCATTTTGGAAAACATGGGACCCACTGCGTCCGTTTTTTGAAAATGAACGTTATTTGAATGCTAGTATTGTGGGTTTTCGTAATGTCTCCAGCCCGATTGACCCTCCAGCCACCCGTGCGATACATGGGCGTGAAGCTGAGTCCCTGCCCGAAAATATAGGACCAATCACAGCTCGATGGGACATTCTTTGGAGCCAGAAAGGCATGCAGACCAATTCGTACCAGACACAAATTCCATAAAACCTTACATTTCTACGCGTCTTCGATTGCTCTTTTGACTATAGCGGCTGTAAAAATTATGTCCTATTGGAATATGTTGGTGATTATTTTTTGCCAAGATGTCAGCGTCATTTTAAGCCCTTAAACACTTGCGAGCGATTGGTAATGAGCGCGCAATTTGAAAAATCATGGGACCCACTGCGTCCGTTTTTTGAAAATGAACGTTATTTGAATGCTAGTATCGTGGGTTTTCGTAATGTTTCCAGTCCGATTGACCCTCCAGCCACCCGTTTGATACATGGGCGTGAAGCTGAATCCCTGCCCGAAAATATAAAACCAACCAGAGCTCGCTGAGACAGTGTTTGGAGCCAGAAAGGCATGCAGACCAATCCGTACCAAACCCAAAAATGAGCAATCTTCGCCCTTTCTTAACATTAACGTTATCTGAATGGTAGTGTCGTTGGGTTTTCGTAATGTCTCCAGCCCGATTGACCCTCCAGCCACCCGTGTGATACATGGGCGTGAAGCTGAGTCCCTGCCCGAAAACATAAGACCAACCAGAGCTCGCTGAGACAGTGTTTTGAGCCAGAAAGGCATGCAGACTAATCCGTACCAAACCCCAAAATGAGCAATTTTCGCCCTTTCTTAAAATTAACGTTATCTGAATGTTAGTGTCGTTGGTTTTCGTAATGTCTCCAGCCCGATTGACCCTCCAGCCACCCGTGTGATACATGGGCGTGGAGCTGAGTCCCTGTCCGAAAATATAAGACCAATCACAGCTCGATTGGACATTCTTTGGAGCCAGAAAGGCATGCAGACCAATTCGTACCAGACACAAATTCAATAAAAACTTACATTTCGTCCCGTATTCCATTGCTCTTTTGACTATAGCGGCTGTAAAAATTATGTCCCATTGGAATATGTTGGTGATTATTTTTTGCCAAGATGTCAGCGTCATTTTAAGCCCTTAAACACTTGCGGGCGATTGGTAATGAGCGCGCAATTTGAAAAATCATGGGACCCACTGCGTCCGTTTTTTGAAAATGAACGTTATTTGAATGCTAGTATCGTGGGTTTTCGTAATGTTTCCAGTCCGATTGACCCTCCAGCCACCCGTGTGATACATGGGCGTGAAGCTGAGTCCCTGCCCGAAAATATAAGACCAACCAGAGCTCGCTGAGACAGTGTTTGGAAAAAGAAAGGCATGCAGACCAATCCGTACCAAACCACAAAATGAGCAATTTTCGCCCTTTCTTAAAATTAACGTTATCTGCATGCTAGTATCGTGGGTTTTCGTAATGTCTCCAGCCCGATTGACCCTCCAGCCAACCGTGTGATACATGGGCGTGAAGCTGAGTCCCTGCCCGAAAATATAAGACCAATCACAGCTCGATGGGACATTGTTTGGAGCCAGAAAGGCATGCAGACCAATTCGTACCAGACACAAATTCCATAAAAACTTACATTTCTACCCGTCTTCGATTGCTCTTTTGACTATAGCGGCTGTAAAAATTATGTCCTATTGGAATATGTTGGTGATTATTTTTTGCCAAGATATCAGCGTCATTTTAAGCCCTTAAACACTTGCGGGCGGTTGCTATTGAGCGCGCAATTTGGAAAACATGGGACCCACTGCGTCCGTTTTTTGAAAATGAACGTTATTTGAATGCCAGTATTGTGGGTTTTCGTAATGTATCCAGCCCGATTGACCCTCCAGCCACCCGTGTGATACATGGGCGTGAAGCTGAGTCCCTGCCCGAAAATATAAGACCAACCAGAGCTCGCTGAGACAGTGTTTGGAGCCAGAAAGGCATGCAGACCAATCCGTACCAAACCCCAAAATGAGCAATTTTCGCCCTTTCTTAAAATTAACGTTATCTGAATGCTAGTATCGTGGGTTTTCGTAATGTCTCCAGCCCGATTGACCCTCGAGCCACCCGTGCGATACATGGGCGTGAAACTGAGTCCCTGTCCGAAAATATAAGACCAATCACAGCTCGATGGGACATTGTTTGGAGCCATAAAGGCATGCAGACCAATTCGTACCAGACACAAATTCCATAAAAACTTACATTTCTACCTGTCTTCGATTGCTCTTTTGACTATAGCGGCTGTAAAAATTATGTCCCATTGGAATATGTTGGTGATTATTTTTCGCCAAGATGTCAGCGTCATTTTAAGCCCTTAAACACTTGCGGGCGATTGTAATGAGCGCGAAATTTGAAAAATCATGGGACCCACTGCGTCCGTTTTTTGAAAATGAACGTTATTTGAATGCTAGTATCGTGGGTTTTCGTCATGTTTCCAGTCCGATTGACCCTCCAGCCACCCGTGTGATACATGGGCGTGAAGCTGAGTCCCTGCCCGAAAATATAAGACCAACCAGAGCTCGCTGAGACAGGGTTTGGAGCCAGAAAGGCATGCAGACCAATCCGTACCAAACCCCAAAATGAGCAATTTTCGCACTTTCTTAAAATTATCGTTATCTGAATGCTAGTATCGTGGGTTTTCGTCATGTCTCCAGCCCGATTGACCCTCGAGCCACCCGTGCGATACATGGGCGTGAAGCTGAGTCCCTGCCCGAAAATATAGGACCAATCACAGCTCGATGGGACATTCTTTGGAGCCAGAAAGGCATGCAGACCAATTCGTACCAGACACAAATTCCATAAAACCTTACATTTCTACCCGTCTTCGATTGCTCTTTTGACTATAGCGGCTGTAAAAATTATGTCCTATTGGAATATGTTGGTGATTATTTTTTGCCAAGATTTCAGCGTCATTTTAAGCCCTTAAACACTTGCGGGCGATTGGTAATGAGCGCGCAATTTGAAAAATCATGGGACCCACTGCGTCCGTTTTTTGAAAATGAACGTTATTTGAATGCTAGTATCGTGGGTTTTCAAAATGTTTCCAGTCCGATTGACCCTCCAGCCACCCCTGTGATACATGGGCGTGAAGCTGAGTCCCTGCCCGAAAATATAAGACCAACCAGAGCTCGCTGAGACAGTGTTTGGAGCCAGAAAGGCATGCAGACCAATCCGTACGAAACCCCAAAATGAGCAATTTTCGCACTTTCTTAAAATTAACGTTATCTGAGTGCTAGTATCGTGGGTTTTCGTAATGTCTCCAGCCCGATTGACCCTCCAGCCACCCGTGTGATACATGGGCGTGAAGCTGAGTCCCTGCCCGAAAATATAAGACCAATCACAGCTCGGTGGGACATTGTTTGGAGCCAGAAAGGCATGCAGACCAATTTGTACCAGACACAAATTCCAATAAAACTTACATTTCTACCCGTCTTCGATTTCTCTTTTGACTATAGCGGCTGTAAAAATTATGTCCTATTGGAATATGTTGGTGATTATTTTTTGCCAAGATATCAGCGTCATTTTAAGCCCTTAAACACTTGCGGGCGAATGCTAATGAGCGCGCATTTTGGAAAACATGGGACCCACTGCGTCCGTTTTTTGAAAATGAACGTTATTTGAATGCTAGTATTGTGGGTTTTCGTAATGTCTCCAGCCCGATTGACCCTCCAGCCACCCGTGTGATACATTGGCGTGAAGCTGAGTCCCTGCCCGAAAATATAAGACCAACCAGAGCTCGCTGAGACAGTGTTTGGAGCCAGAAAGGCATGCAGACCAATCCGTACCAAACCCAAAAATGAGCAATCTTCGCCCTTTCTTAAAAATTAACGTTATCTGAATGGTAGTGTGGTTGGGTTTTCGTAATGTCTCCAGCCCGATTGACCCTCCAGCCACGCATGTGATACATGGGCGTGAAGCTGAGTCCCTGCCCGAAAACATAAGACCAACCAGAGCTCGCTGAGACAGTGTTTGGAGCCAGAAAGGCATGCAGACTAATCCGTACCAAACCCCAAAATGAGCAATTTTCGCCCTTTCTTAAACTTAACCGTTATCTGAATGTTAGTGTCGTTGGGTTTTCGTAATGTCTCCAGCCCGATTGACCCTCCAGCCACCCGTGTGATACATGGGCGTGGAGCTGAGTCCCTGCCCGAAAATATAAGACCAATCACAGCTCGATTGGACATTCTTTGGAGCCAGAAAGGCATGCAGACCAATTCGTACCAGACACAAATTCCATAAAAACTTACATTTCTACCCGTCTTCCATTGCTCTTTTGACTATAGCGGCTGTAAAAATTATGTCCCATTGGAATATGTTGGTGATTATTTTTCGCCAAGATGTCAGCGTCATTTTAAGCCCTTAAACACTTGCGGGCGATTGTAATGAGCGCGAAATTTGGAAAACATGGGACCCACTGCGTCCGCTTTTTGAAAATGAACGTTATTTGAATGCTAGTGCCGTGGGTTTTCGTAATGTCGCCAGTCCGATTGACCTTCCAGCCACCCGTGTGATACATGGGCGTGAAGCTGAGTCCCTGCCCGAAAATATAAGACCGACCAGAGCTCGCTGAGACAGTGTTTGGAGCCAGAAAGGCATGCAGACCAATCCGTACCAAACCCAAAAATGAGCAATCTTCGCCCTTTCTTAAAATTAACGTTATCTGAATGCTAGTATCGTGGGTTTTCGTAATGTCTCCAGCCCGATTGACCCTCCAGCCACCCGTGCGATACATGGGCGTGGAGCTGAGTCCCTGCCCGAAAATATACGACCAATCACAGCTCGATGGGACATTGTTTGGAGCCAGAAAGGCATGCAGACCAATTCGTACCAGACACAAATTCCATAAAAACTTACATTTCTACCCGTCTTCGATTGCTCTTTTGACAATAGCGGCTGTAAAAATTATGTCCCATTGGAATATGTTGGTGATTATTTTTCTCCAAGATGTCAGCGTTATTTTAAGCCCTTAAACACTTGCGGGCGATTGTAATGAGCACGACATTTGGAAAACATGGGACCCACTGCGTCCGTTTTTTGAAAATGAACGTTATTTGAATGCTAGTATCGTGGGTCTTCGTAATGTCTCCAACCCGATTGACCCTCCAGCCACCCTTGTTATACATGGGCGTGAAGCTGAGTCATTGCCCGAAAATATAAGACCAACCAGAGCTCGCTGAGAAGGTGTTTAGAGCCAGAAAGGCATGCAAACCAATCCGTACCAAACCCAAAAATGAGCAATTTTCGCCCTTTCTTAAAATTAACGTTATCTGAATGCTAGTATCGTGGGTTTTCGTAATGTCTCCAGCCCGACTAACCATCCAGCCACCCGTGTGATACATGGGCGTGAAGCTGAGTCCCTGCCCGAAAATATAAAACCAACCAGAGCTCGCTGAGACAGTGTTTGGAGCCAGAAAGGCATGCAGACCAATCCGTACCAAACCCCAAAATGAGCAATTTTCGCCCTTTCTTAAAATTAACGTTATCTGAATGCTAGTATCGTGGGTTTTCGTAATGTCTCCAGCCCGATTGACCCTCCAGCCACCCGTGCGATACATGGGCGTGAAGCTGAGTCCCTGCCCGAAAATATAAGACCAATCACAGCTCGATGGGACATTGTTTGGAGCCAGAAAGGCATGCAGACCAATTCGTACCAGACACAAATTCCATAAAAACTTACATTTCTACCCGTCTTCGATTGCTCTTTTGACTATAGCGGCTGTAAAAATTATGTCCCATTGGAATATGTTGGTGATTATTTTTCTCCAAGATGTCAGCGTTATTTTAAGCCCTTAAACACTTGCGGGCGATTGTAATGAGCGCGACATTTGGAAAACATGGGACCCACTGCGTCCGTATTTTGAAAATGAACGTTATTTGAATGCTAGTATCGTGGGTCTTCGTAATGTCTCCAGCCCGATTAACCCTCCAGCCACCCTTGTTATACATGGGCGTGAAGCTGAGTCATTTCCCGAAAATATAAGACCAACCAGAACTCGCTGAGAAGGTGTTTAGAGCCAGAAAGGCATGCAAACCAATCCGTACCAAACCCAAAAATGAGCTATTTTCGCCCTTTCTTAAAATTAACGTTATCTGAATGCTAGTATCGTGGGTTTTCGTAATGTCTCCAGCCCGACTAACCATCCAGCCACCCGTGTGATACATGGGCGTGAAGCTGAGTCCCTGCCCGAAAATATAAAACCAGCCAGAGCTCGCTGAGACAGTGTTTGGTGCCAGAAAGGCATGCAGACCAATCCGTACCAAACCCAAAAATGAGCAATCTTCGCCCTTTCTTAAAATTAACGTTATCTGAATGGTAGTGTGGTTGGGTTTTCGTAATGTCTCCAGCCCGATTGACCCTCCAGCCACCCGTGTGATACATGGGCGTGAAGTTGAGTCCCTGCCCGAAAATATAAGACCAACCAGAGCTCGCTGAGGTGTTTAGAGCCAGAAAGGCATGCAAATCAATCCGTACCAAACCCAAAAATGAGCTATTTTCGCCCTTTCTTAAAATTAACGTTATCTGAATGCTAGTATCGTGGGTTTTCGTAATTTCTCCAGCCCGACTAACCATCCAGCCACCCGTGTGATACATGGACGTGGAGCTGAGTCCCTGTCCGAAAATATAAGACCAATCACAGCTCGATTGGACATTCTTTGGAGCCAGAAAGGCATGCATAACAATTCGTACCAGACACAAATTCCATAAAAACTTACATTTCTACCCATATTCCATTGCTCTTTTGACTATAGCGGCTGTAAAAATTATGTCCCATTGGAATATGTTGGTGATTATTTTTCGCCAAGATGTCAGCGTTATTTTAAGCCCTTAAACACTTGCGGGAGATTGTAATGAGCGCGAAATTTGGAAAACATGGGACCCACTGCGTCCGTTTTTTGAAAATGAACGTTATTTGAATGCTAGTATTGTGGGTTTTCGTAATGTCTCCAGCCCGATTGACCCTCCAGCCACCCGTGTGATACATGGGCGTGAAGCTGAGTCCCTGTCCGAAAATATAAGACCAACCAGAGCTCGCTGAGACAGTGTTTGGAGCCAGAAAGGCATGCAGACCAATCCGTACCAAACCCCAAAATGAGCAATTTTCGCCCTTTCTTAAAATTAACGTTATCTGAATGCTGGTATCGTGGGTTTTCGTAATGTCTCCAGCCCGATTGACCCTCCAGCCACCCGTGTGATACATGGGCGTGGAGCTGAGTCCCTGCCCGAAAATATACGACCAATCACAGCTCGATGGGACATTGTTTGGAGCCAGAAAGGCATGCAGACCAATTCGTACCAGACACAAATTCCATAAAAACTTACATTTCTACTCTTCTTCGATTGCTCTTTTGACTATAGCGGCTGTAAAAATTATGTCCAATTGGAATATGTTGGTGATTATTTTTCGCCAAGATATCAGCGTCATTTTAAGCCCTTAAACACTTGCGGGCGATTGTAATGAGCGCGAAATTTGGAAAACATGGGACCACTGCGTCCGTTTTTTGAAAATGAACGTTATCTGAATGGTAGTGTCGTTGGGTTTTCGTAATGTCTCCAGCCCGATTGACCCTCCAGCCACCCTTGCTATACATGGGCGTGAAGCTGAGTCCCTGCACGAAAATATAAGACCAATCACAGCTCGATGGGACATTCTTTGGAGCCAGAAAGGCATGCAGACCAATTCGTACCAGACACAAATTCCATAAAAACTTACATTTCTACCCGTCTTCGATTGCTCTTTTGACTATAGCGGCTGTAAAAATTATGTCCCATTGGAATATGTTGGTGATTATTTTTCTCCAAGATGTCAGCGTTATTTTAAGCCCTTAAACACTTGCGGGCGATTGTAATGAGCGCGATATTTGGAAAACATGGGACCCACTGCGTCCGTATTTTGAAAATGAACGTTATTTGAATGCTAGTATCGTGGGTCTTCGTAATGTCTCCAGCCCGATTGACCCTCCAGCCACCCTTGTTATACATGGGCGTGAAGCTGAGTCATTGCCCGAAAATATAAGACCAACCAGAACTCGCTGAGAAGGTGTTTAGAGCCAGAAAGGCATGCAAACCAATCCGTACCAAACCCAAAAATGAGTTATTTTCGACCTTTCTTAAAATTAACGTTATCTGAATGCTAGTATCGTGGGTTTTCGTAATGTCTCCAGCCCGACTAACCATCCAGCCACCTGTGTGATACATGGGCCTGAAGCTGAGTCCCTGCCCGAAAATATAAAACCAACCAGAGCTCGCTGAGACAGTGTTTGGAGCCAGAAAGGCATGCAGACCAATCCGTACCAAACCCCAAAATGAGCAATGTTCGCCCTTTCTTAAAATTAACGTTATCTGAATGCTAGTGTCGTGGGTTTTCGTAATGTCTCCAGCCCGATTAACCTCCAGCCACCCGTGCGATACATGGGCGTGAAGCTGAGTCCCTGCACGAAAATATAAGACCAATCACAGCTCGATGGGACATTGTTTGGAGCCAGAAAGGCATGCAGACCAATTCGTACCAGACACAAATTCCATAAAAACTTACATTTCTACCCGTCTTCGATTGCTCTTTTGACTATAGCGGCTGTAAAAATTATGTCCCATTGGAATATGTTGGTGATTATTTTTCTCCAAGATGTCAGCGTTATTTTAAGCCCTTAAACACTTGCGGGCGATTGTAATGAGCGCGATATTTGGAAAACATGGGACCCACTGCGTCCGTATTTTGAAAATGAACGTTATTTGAATGCTAGTATCGTGGGTCTTCGTAATGTCTCCAGCCCGATTGACCCTCCAGCCACCCTTGTTATACATGGGCGTGAAGCTGAGTCATTGCCCGAAAATATAAGACCAACCAGAACTCGCTGAGAAGGTGTTTAGAGCCAGAAAGGCATGCAAACCAATCCGTACCAAACCCAAAAATGAGCTATTTTCGCCCTTTCTGAAAATTAACGTTATCTGAATGCTAGTATCGTGGGCTTTCGTAATGTCTCCAGCCCGACTAACCATCCAGCCACCCGTGTGATACATGGGCGTGAAGCTGAGTCCCTGCCCGAAAATATAAAACCAACCAGAGCTCGCTGAGACAGTGTTTGGAGCCAGAAAGGCATGCAGACCAATCCGTACCAAACCCAAAAATGAGCAATCTTCGCCCTTTCTTAAAATTAACGTTATCTGAATGGTAGTGTGGTTGGGTTTTCGTAATGTCTCCAGCCCGATTGACCCTCCAGCCACCCGTGTGATACATGGGCGTGAAGTTGAGTCCCTGCCCGAAAATATAAGACCAACCAGAGCTCGCTGAGAAGGTGTTTAGAGCCAGAAAGGCATGCAAACCAATCCGTACCAAACCCAAAAATGAGCAATTTTCGCCCTTTCTTAAAATTAACGTTATCTGAATGCTAGTATCGTGGGTTTTCGTAATTTCTCCAGCCCGACTAACCATCCAGCCACCCGTGTGATACATGGGCGTGGAGCTGAGTCCCTGTCCGAAAATATAAGACCAATCACAGCTCGATTGGACAGTGTTTGGAGCAAGAAAGGCATGCATAACAATTCGTACCAGACACAAATTCCATAAAAACTTACATTTCTACCCATCTTCCATTGCTCTTTTGACTATAGCGGCTGTAAAAATTATGTCCCATTGGAATATGTTGGTGATTATTTTTCGCCAAGATGTCAGCGTTATTTTAAGACCTTAAACACTTGCGGGAGATTTAATGAGCGCGAAATTTGGAAAACATGGGACCCACTGCGTCCGTTTTTTGAAAATGAACGTTATTTGAATGCTAGTATTGTGGGTTTTCGTAATGTCTCCAGCCCGATTGACCCTCCAGCCACCCGTGTGATACATGGGCGTGAAGCTGAGTCCCTGCCCGAAAATATAAGACCAACCAGAGCTCGCTGAGACAGTGTTTGGAGCCAGAAAGGCATGCAGACCAATCCGTACCAAACCCCAAAATGAGCAATTTTCGCCCTTTCTTAAAATTAACGTTATCTGAATGCTAGTATCGTGGGTTTTCGTAATGTCTCCAGCCCGATTGACCCTCCAGCCACCCGTGTGATACATGGGCGTGGAGCTGAGTCCCTGCCCGAAAATATAAGACCAATCACAGCTCGATGGGACATTCTTTGGAGCCAGAAAGGCATGCAGACCAATTCGTACCAGACACAAATTCCATAAAAACTTACATTTCTACCCGTCTTCCATTGCTCTTTTGACTATAGCGGCTGTAAAAATTATGTCCCAATGGAATATGTTGGTGATTATTTTTCGCCAAGATGTCAGCGTCATTTTAAGCCCTTAAACACTTGCGGGCGATTGTAATGAGCGCGAAATTTGGAAAACATGGGACCCACTGCGTCCGTTTTTTGAAAATGAACGTTATTTGAATGCTAGTATTATGGGTTTTCGTAATGTCTCCAGCCCGATTGACCCTCCAGTCACCCGTGTGATACATGGGCGTGAAGCTGAGTCCCTGCCCGAAAATATAAGACCAAACACAGCTCGATTGGACATTCTTTGGAGCCAGAAAGGCATGCAGACCAATTCGTACCAGACACAAATTCCATAAAAACTTACATTTCTACTCTTCTTCGATTGCTCTTTTGACTATAGCGGCTGTGAAAATTATGTCCCATTGGAATATGTTGGTGATTATTTTTCGCCAAGATATCAGCGTCATTTTAAGCCCTTAAACACTTGCGGGCGATTGTAATGAGCGCGAAATTTGGAAAACATGGGACCACTGCGTCCGTTTTTTGAAAATGAACGTTATCTGAATGGTAGTGTCGTTTGGGTTTTCGTAATGTCTCCAGCCCGATTGACCCTCCAGCCAACCCTTGTTATACATGGGCGTGAAGCTGAGTCATTGCCCGAAAATATAAGACCAACCAGAGCTCGCTGAGAAGGTGTTTAGAGCCAGAAAGGCATGCAAACCAATCCGTACCAAACCCAAAAATGAGCTATTTTCGACCTTTCTTAAAATTAACGTTATCTGAATGCTAGTATCGTGGGTTTTCGTAATGTCTCCAGCCCGACTAACCATCCAGCCACCTGTGTGATACATGGGCCTGAAGCTGAGTCCCTGCCCGAAAATATAAAACCAACCAGAGCTCGCTGAGACAGTGTTTGGAGCCAGAAAGGCATGCAGACCAATCCGTACCAAACCCAAAAATGAGCAATTTTCGCCCTTTCTTAAAATTAACGTTATCTGAATGCTAGTGTCGTGGGTTTTCGTAATGTCTCCAGCCCGATTAACCTCCAGCCACCCGTGCGATACATGGGCGTGAAGCTGAGTCCCTGCACGAAAATATAAGACCAATCACAGCTCGATGGGACATTGTTTGGAGCCAGAAAGGCATGCAGACCAATTCGTACCAGACACAAATTCCATAAAAACTTACATTTCTACCCGTCTTCGATTGCTCTTTTGACTATAGCGGCTGTAAAAATTATGTCCCATTGGAATATGTTGGTGATTATTTTCCTCCAAGATGTCAGCGTTATTTTAAGCCCTTAAACACTTGCGGGCGATTGTAATGAGCGCGATATTTGGAAAACATGGGACCCACTGCGTCCGTATTTTGAAAATGAACGTTATTTGAATGCTAGTATCGTGGGTCTTCGTAATGTCTCCAGCCCGATTGACCCTCCAGCCACCCTTGTTATACATGGGCGTGAAGCTGAGTCATTGCCCGAAAATATAAGACCAACCAGAACCCGCTGAGAAGGTGTTTAGAGCCAGAAAGGCATGCAAACCAATCCGTACCAAACCCAAAAATGAGCTATTTTCGCCCTTTCTGAAAATAAACGTTATCTGAATGCTAGTATCGTGGGCTTTCGTAATGTCTCCAGCCCGACTAACCATCCAGCCACCCGTGTGATACATGGGCGTGAAGCTGAGTCCCTGCCCGAAAATATAAAACCAACCAGAGCTCGCTGAGACAGTGTTTGGAGCAAGAAAGGCATGCAGACCAATCCGTACCAAACCCAAAAATGAGCAATCTTCGCCCTTTCTTAAAATTAACGTTATCTGAATGGTAGTGTGGTTGGGTTTTCGTAATGTCTCCAGCCCGATTGACCCTCCAGCCACCCGTGTGATACATGGGCGTGAAGTTGAGTCCCTGCCCGAAAATATAAGACCAACCAGAGCTCGCTGAGAAGGTGTTTAGAGCCAGAAAGGCATGCAAACCAATCCGTACCAAACCCAAAAATGAGCAATTTTCGCCCTTTCTTAAAATTAACGTTATCTGAATGCTAGTATCGTGGGTTTTCGTAATTTCTCCAGCCCGACTAACCATCCAGCCACCCGTGTGATACATGGGCGTGGAGCTGAGTCCCTGTCCGAAAATATAAGACCAATCACAGCTCGATTGGACATTCTTTGGAGCCAGAAAGGCATGCATAACAATTCGTACCAGACACAAATTCCATAAAAACTTACATTTCTACCCATCTTCCATTGCTCTTTTGACTATAGCGGCTGTAAAAATTATGTCCCATTGGAATATGTTGGTGATTATTTTTCGCCAAGATGTCAGCGTTATTTTAAGACCTTAAACACTTGCGGGAGATTTAATGAGCGCGAAATTTGGAAAACATGGGACCCACTGCGTCCGTTTTTTGAAAATGAACGTTATTTGAATGCTAGTATTGTGGGTTTTCGTAATGTCTCCAGCCCGATTGACCCTCCAGCCACCCGTGTGATACATGGGCGTGAAGCTGAGTCCCTGCCCGAAAATATAAGACCAACCAGAGCTCGCTGAGACAGTGTTTGGAGCCAGAAAGGCATGCAGACCAATCCGTACCAAACCCCAAAATGAGCAATTTTCGCCCTTTCTTAAAATTAACGTTATCTGAATGCTAGTATCGTGGGTTTTCGTAATGTCTCCAGCCCGATTGACCCTCCAGCCACCCGTGTGATACATGGGCGTGGAGCTGAGTCCCTGCCCGAAAATATAAGACCAATCACAGCTCGATGGGACATTCTTTGGAGCCAGAAAGGCATGCAGACCAATTCGTACCAGACACAAATTCCATAAAAACTTACATTTCTACCCGTCTTCCATTGCTCTTTTGACTATAGCGGCTGTAAAAATTATGTCCCAATGGAATATGTTGGTGATTATTTTTCGCCAAGATGTCAGCGTCATTTTAAGCCCTTAAACACTTGCGGGCGATTGTAATGAGCGCGAAATTTGGAAAACATGGGACCCACTGCGTCCGTTTTTTGAAAATGAACGTTATTTGAATGCTAGTATTATGGGTTTTCGTAATGTCTCCAGCCCGATTGACCCTCCAGTCACCCGTGTGATACATGGGCGTGAAGCTGAGTCCCTGCCCGAAAATATAAGACCAAACACAGCTCGATGGGACATTCTTTGGAGCCAGAAAGGCATGCAGACCAATTCGTACCAGACACAAATTCCATAAAAACTTACATTTCTACTCTTCTTCGATTGCTCTTTTGACTATAGCGGCTGTGAAAATTATGTCCCATTGGAATATGTTGGTGATTATTTTTCGCCAAGATATCAGCGTCATTTTAAGCACTTAAACACTTGCGGGCGATTGTAATGAGCGCGAAATTTGGAAAACATGGGACCCACTGCGTCCGTTTTTTGAAAATGAACGTTATCTGAATGGTAGTGTCGTTGGGTTTTCGTAATGTCTCCAGCCCGATTGACCCTCCAGCCACCCGTGTGATACATGGGCGTGGAGCTGAGTCCCTGCCCGAAAATATAAGATCAATCACAGCTCGATGGGACATTGTTGGAGCCAGAAAGGCATGCAGACCAATTCGTACCAGACACAAATTCCATAAAACCTTACATTTCTACCCGTCTTCGATTGCTCTTTTGACTATAGCGGCTGTAAAATTGTCCTATTGGAATATGTTGGTGATTATTTTTTGCCAAGATATCAGCGTCATTTTAAGCCCTTAAACACTTGCGGGCGATTGGTAATGAGCGCGCAATTTGAAAAAGCATGGGACCCACTGCGTCCGTTTTTTGAAAATGAACGTTATTTGAATGCTAGTATCGTGGGTTTTCGTAATGTTTCCAGTCCGATTGACCCTCCAGCCACCCGTGTGATACATTGGCGAGAAGCTGAGTCCCTGCCCGAAAATATAAGACCAACCAGAGCTCGCTGAGACAGTGTTTGGAGCCAGAAAGGCATGCAGACCAATCCGTACCAAACCCAAAAATGAGCAATCTTCGCCCTTTCTTAAAATTAACGTTATCTGAATGGTAGTGTGGTTGGGTTTTCGTAATGTCTCCAGCCCGATTGACCCTCCAGCCACCCGTGTGATACATGGGCGTGAAGTTGAGTCCCTGCCCGAAAATATAAGACCAACCAGAGCTCGCTGAGAAGGTGTTTAGAGCCAGAAAGGCATGCAAACCAATCCGTACCAAACCCAAAAATGAGCAATTTTCGCCCTTTCTTAAAATTAACGTTATCTGAATGCTAGTATCGTGGGTTTTCGTAATTTCTCCAGCCCGACTAACCATCCAGCCACCCGTGTGATACATGGGCGTGGAGCTGAGTCCCTGTCCGAAAATATAAGACCAATCTCAGCTCGATTGGACATTCTTTGGAGCCAGAAAGGCATGCATAACAATTCGTACCAGACACAAATTCCATAAAAACTTACATTTCTACCCATCTTCCATTGCTCTTTTGACTATAGCGGCTGTAAAAATTATGTCCCATTGGAATATGTTGGTGATTATTTTTCGCCAAGATGTCAGCGTTATTTTAAGCCCTTAAACACTTCCGGACGATTGTAATGAGCGCGAAATTTGGAAAACATGGGACCCACTGCGTCCGTTTTTTGAAAATGAACGTTATTTGAATGCTAGTATTGTGGGTTTTCGTAATGTCTCCAGCCCGATTGACCCTCCAGCCACCCTTGTTATACATGGGCGTGAAGCTGAGTCCCTGCCCGAAAATATAAGACCAACCAGAGCTCGCTGAGACAGTGTTTGGAGCCAGAAAGGCATGCTGACCAATCCGTACCAAACCCCAAAATGAGCAATTTTCGCCCTTTCTTAAAATTAACGTTATCTGAATGCTAGTATCGTGGGTTTTCGTAATGTCTCCAGCCCGATTGACCCTCCAGCCACCCGTGCGATACATGGGCGTGAAGCTGAGTCCCTGCCCGAAAATATAAGACCAATCACAGCTCGATGGGACATTGTTTGGAGCCAGAAAGGCATGCAGACCAATTCGTACCAGACACAAATTCCATAAAAACTTACATTTCTACCCGTCTTCGATTGCTCTTTTGACTATAGCGGCTGTAAAAATTATGTCCCATTGGAATATGTTGGTGATTATTTTTCTCCAAGATGTAAGCGTTATTTTAAGCCCTTAAACACTTGCGGGCGATTGTAATGAGAGCGATATTTGGAAAACATCGGACCCACTGCGTCCGTTTTTTGAAAATGAACGTTATTTGAATGCTAGTATCGTGGGTCTTCGTAATGTCTCCAGCCCGATTGACCCTCCAGCCACCCTTGTTATACATGGGCGTGAAGCTGAGTCATTGCCCGAAAATATAAGACCAACCAGAGCTCGCTGAGAAGGTGTTTAGAGCCAGAAAGGCATGCAAACCAATCCGTACCAAACCCCAAAATGAGCAATTTTCGCCCTTTCTTAAAATTAACGTTATCTGAATGCTATTATCATGGGTTTTCGTAATATCTCCAGCTCGATTGACCCTCCAGCTACCCGTGCGATACATGGGCGTCAAGCTGAGTCCCTGCCCGAAAATATAAGACCAACCAGAGCTCGCTGAGACAGTGTTTGGAGCCAGAAAGGCATGCAGACCAATCCGTACCAAAAACCCAAAATGAGCAATTTTCGCCCTTTCTTAAAATTAACGTTATCTGATGGGAGTGTGGTTGGGTTTTCGTAATGTCTCCAGCCCGATTGACCCTCCAGTCACCCGTGTGATACATGGGCGTGAAGCTGAGTCCCTGCCCGAAAATATAAAACCAACCAGAGCTCCCTGAGACAGTGTTTGGAGCCAGAAAGGCATGCAGACCAATTCGTACCAGACACAAATTCCATAAAACCTTACATTTCTACCCGTCTTCGATTGCTCTTTTGACTATAGCGGCTGTAAAAATTATGTCCCATTGGAATATGTTGATGATTAATTTTCGCCAAGATGTCAGCGTCATTTTGAGCCCTCAAACACTTGCGGGCGATCGTAATGAGCGCGCAATTTGAAAAAGCATGGGACCCACTGCGTCTGGTTTTTGAAAATGAACGTTATTTGAATGCTAGTATTGTGGGTTTTCGTAATGTCTCCAGCCCGATTGACCCTCCAGTCACCCGTGTGATACATGGGCGTGAAGCTGAGTCCCTGTCCGAAAATATAAAACCAACCAGAGCTCCCTGAGACAGTGTTTGGAGCCAGAAAGGCATGCAGACCAATCCGTACCAAACCCAAAAATGAGCAATCTTCGCCCTTTCTTAAAATTAACGTTATCTGAATGGTAGTGTCGTTGGGTTTTCGTAATGTCTCCAGCCCGATTGACCCTCCAGCCACCCGTGTGATACATGGACGTGGAGCTGAGTCCCTGCCCGAAAATATAAGACCAATCACAGCTCGATGGGACATTGTTTGGAGCCAGAAAGGCATGCAGACCAGTTCGTACCAGACACAAATTCCATAAAAACTTACATTTCTACCCGTCTTCCATTGCTCTTTTGACTATAGCGGCTGTAAAAATTATGTCCCATTGAAATATGTTGATGATTAATTTTTGCCAAGATGTCAGCGTCATTTTGAGCCCTTAAACACTTGCGGGCGATTGGTAATGAGCGCGCAATTTGAAAAAGCATGGGACCCACTGCGTCCGTTTTTTGAAAATGAACGTTATTTGAATGCTAGTATCGTGGGTTTTCGTAATGTCTCCAGTCCGATTGACCCTCCAGCCACCCGTGTGATACATGGGTGTGAAGCTGAGTCCCTGCCTGAAAATTTAAAACCAACCAGAGCTCGCTGAGACAGTGTTTGGAGCCAGAAAGGCATGCAGACTAATCCGTACCAAACCCCAAAATGAGCAATTTTCGCCCTTTCTTAAAATTAACGTTATCTGAATACTAGTATCGTGGGTTTTCGTAATGTCTCCAGCCCGATTGGCCCTCCAGCCAACCGTGCGATACATGGGCGTGGAGCTGAGTCCCTGCCCGAAAATATAAGACCAATCACAGCTCGATTGGACATTGTTTGGAGCCAGAAAGGCATGCAGACCAATTCGTACCAGACACAAATTCCATAAAAACTTACATTTCTACCCGTCTTCGATTGCTCTTTTGACTATAGCGGCTGTAAAAATTATGTCCCATTGGAATATGTTGATGATTAATTTTCGCCAAGATGTCAGCGTCATTTTAAGCCCTTAAACACTTGCGGGCGATCGTAATGAGCGCGCAATTTGAAAAAGCATGGGACCCACTGCGTCTGGTTTTTGAAAATGAACGTTATTTGAATGCTAGTATTGTGGGTTTTCGTAATGTCTCCAGCCCGATTGACCCTCCAGTCACCCGTGTGATACATGGGCGTGAAGCTGAGTCCCTGTCCGAAAATATAAAACCAACCAGAGCTCCCTGAGACAGTGTTTGGAGCCAGAAAGGCATGCAGACTAATCCGTACCAAACCCCAAAATGAGCAATTTTCGCCCTTTCTTAAAATTAACGTTATCTGAATGCTAGTATCGTGGGTTTTCGTAATGTCTCCAGCCCGATTGGCCCTCCAGCCAACCGTGCGATACATGGGCGTGGAGCTGAGTCCCTGCCCGAAAATATAAGACCAATCACAGCTCGATTGGACATTGTTTGGAGCCAGAAAGGCATGCAGACCAATTCGTACCAGACACAAATTCCATAAAAACTTACATTTCTACCCGTCTTCGATTGCTCTTTTGACTATAGCGGCTGTAAAAATTATGTCCCATTGGAATATGTTGATGATTAATTTTCACCAAGATGTCAGCGTCATTTTAAGCCCTTAAACACTTGCGGGCGATCGTAATGAGCGCGCAATTTGAAAAAGCATGGGACCCACTGCGTCTGGTTTTTGAAAATGAACGTTATTTGAATGCTAGTATTGTGGGTTTTCGTAATGTCTCCAGCCCGATTGACCCTCCAGCCACCCGTGTGATACATTGGCGTGAAGCTGAGTCCCTGCCCGAAAATATAAGACCAACCAGAGCTCGCTGAGACAGTGTTTGGAGCCAGAAAGGCATGCAGACCAATCCGTACCAAACCCAAAAATGAGCAATCTTCGCCCTTTCTTAAAAATTAACGTTATCTGAATGGTAGTGTGGTTGGGTTTTCGTAATGTCTCCAGCCCGATTGACCCTCCAGCCACGCATGTGATACATGGGCGTGAAGCTGAGTCCCTGCCCGAAAACATAAGACCAACCAGAGCTCGCTGAGACAGTGTTTGGAGCCAGAAAGGCATGCAGACTAATCCGTACCAAACCCCAAAATGAGCAATTTTCGCCCTTTCTTAAACTTAACCGTTATCTGAATGTTAGTGTCGTTGGGTTTTCGTAATGTCTCCAGCCCGATTGACCCTCCAGCCACCCGTGTGATACATGGGCGTGGAGCTGAGTCCCTGCCCGAAAATATAAGACCAATCACAGCTCGATTGGACATTCTTTGGAGCCAGAAAGGCATGCAGACCAATTCGTACCAGACACAAATTCCATAAAAACTTACATTTCTACCCGTCTTCCATTGCTCTTTTGACTATAGCGGCTGTAAAAATTATGTCCCATTGGAATATGTTGGTGATTATTTTTCGCCAAGATGTCAGCGTCATTTTAAGCCCTTAAACACTTGCGGGCGATTGTAATGAGCGCGAAATTTGGAAAACATGGGACCCACTGCGTCCGCTTTTTGAAAATGAACGTTATTTGAATGCTAGTGCCGTGGGTTTTCGTAATGTCGCCAGTCCGATTGACCTTCCAGCCACCCGTGTGATACATGGGCGTGAAGCTGAGTCCCTGCCCGAAAATATAAGACCGACCAGAGCTCGCTGAGACAGTGTTTGGAGCCAGAAAGGCATGCAGACCAATCCGTACCAAACCCAAAAATGAGCAATCTTCGCCCTTTCTTAAAATTAACGTTACCTGAATGGTAGTGTGGTTGGGTTTTCGTAATGTCTCCACCCCGATTGACCCTCAAGCCACCCGTGTGATACATGGGCGTGGAGCTGAGTCCCTGTCCGAAAATATTAGACCAATCACAGCTCGATGGGACATTGTTTGGAGCTAGAAAGGCATGCAGACCAATTCGTACCATACACAAATTCCATACTTTTTGAGAAACACTCATAAACATATTTCTTATACTACTTTAAGAGAAATATTCATAGATGCCTTGAAACCACATGTTTTATATGTTAATTTGTATGGACTTCATTCTTTAAGTTGGGGCGACGTCGGCGGCTAATAATGGCATCAAGGATAGACTTTTCAAAAGGCATGGTAGATGGAAAAGTGAAAATGCCAAAGACGGATATATTAAGGATTCACTGAATGAGAGATTATTGGTTTCTCAGTCTTTAGGTCTTTAATCTATTTTTAGATTGTAACTGTGTTCAGTTAAGGAATTATCTTTAATGGTTGCTATTAGTTGCACTTTAAGAATTGGTTATAGTTTATGTGTTCTGGCTATTCTGAATTTTGTGTGATTATTTAGAGCCCGTTCTTTTAGATTCAGCACCGTCCAATCGCTTCTTTCCAATTTAATAAAATGTAAATGTAATTTTGTCGTTTTTTGTATATTTGAGTCATTGAGATGTTAAGGTCAGGGGAAATGTATTTTCTGCCGTTTGAATGTAATGAATTAGGCAGAAAGTAATGTCCCCTGATTTGTTGAATTTCAATGATTGGTTTATGTCAAGTTGTTTACATAGTCAGCTGACTGGTCAGTATGATTACTGGTTGGTTGATATACAGTTGTTTATATAGTCAGCTGACTATGGTCAGTATGCTTGTTTGCATACAGGTTTGGGTCATTCAGGGTTGGGCGTTCATACTGGACACACTATAGCGATTTTTCATTACATTGAGTTTGCCAGATCACATATTCTATGGTTTATTTTGGTATATTTTATAGCTTACATGGGTAAAAGTTTTCAGTATTTTGATTGATGCAGTTTTTTTATGTTGTTGTTATGGCATTCTTTTTAATTGATTATTTCAGTATTAGACTGATTAGCCTTCAGTATTCTGAATTTTTTTGTAACTTTTACCCATGAATTTGTTTAAGTTTGATGGTTATGTTCTAGTCTTTTAATACAAGTTCTGTATTAGAGTTTAAAGTATTGAGTCTAAGTAGGATGATGGTTGATTGTGATATAGTATGCCAATTGAGCACCGTCCAATCGCTTCTTTCAAATTTAATAAAATGTAAATGTAATTTTGTCGTTTTTTGCATATTTGAGTCATTGAGATGTTAAGGTCAGGGGGACCTCTCTCGCAGCCAATGTCACGTCTGTGATTATCTATGCAAAATGTTTGGAATCCAGATGAGACGCCAAATAACTTGGCGTCTCACCACGCCCAAACTGTTTGATACAAAGAACGTTTTTAAAGAAAACATATAGAAAGTCGAAAATGAAAATTCCATTTTCAAAGTTTGCAGACGACAAAATTTGACAGTGAAATAGTTTAACACTCAACTTATGCTTGTAAAGGAAATTGAAGAAATTTAAAGCAGACGACAATGTTTGCAGACGAAACATATTTGGAGCCAAAAGAGTTAAAATCATGTTGTCTTTCTTTATAGTATCTGTTGATTGTTAGTGTCATCAGTATCCTAGCCTCTTCAGAAACCAATCATTCGGCACCTGATCTGGATCCACGCTGTTTGAAAATGATAGTGATATCATTATATTACTAACGGGAAAAGAAACAATTTATTTCACACATTTGGTTTGTTTCCAAGTCAAATGTTTGTTACCAGATGTGCTGTAGTAAAGACGCCGCTACGAAGGCTTCAAACCAGAGGCGTAAATTAAACCAACTTAAGAAAGCTCCTTTATTTATCCATCAAACCACAGGCATTCTAAAGAGTGATCAAAGCACATATGGCGAGTTTAGTACAATAGAAGCTGTCTTAAGCGGCCATCAAAAAGGTCTAATTATGAGTCTGTAAAGCTGGTGATAGCTTAATGCAACTCAAAAGTAATACAGAAAGAACAATGTCACCATTGAACATCAAAGTTCAAACCTGTAACATTTCGTGTCCACTCTGCAAGTCCTACAAGTGTGTATCCAATGAAAGATTTTCGTTTTGCTCAAATGTTCAGATCATAAATTAGAGTACAAGTTCTGTGCCTAGTAAATGATTTTCTTTAAGCTGGACTCAAATGTTTAGATCATAGAGGCAATCTGCAGAACCCATGCCTTCGTTGCACCTGCTCAAGGGCAATGTCACGCGTGACAAATTCAAGGTCACGACTGAACGTTAAAGAGTTCTAAATGTGCTTGGCAGACTTTTTAGTATTGCTGGGGAGGACAAATGCCTTCGCTTGTATTCTTTTTTTTATCAAGAACAACCATCTAGTTAACAGTGTGTCTAGTGTGTATGTACATGTACATATTTTTCAACTTTTTGTTAAATTTTAAGCGAAAATACTCAAGCAGGAAAAGACACACACAAAACACAACCAACACCAAAACAACAATACGAAGTTTGGGACAGTCATTATTTTCAATGTATTATTAACCCTTTTTTCCATGAATATTCATGAAAAACAATAATGATGCCATGGATATTAATTAGATTATTTTGCTTTAATAACACATGGACACAGATATTTTTGGTTATGGCAGAAACTGTAGAATCATATCTATATTATACAAGAAAATCATTGATGCGAAGCATCAAAAGGCGCGTATTACTGAATGATAATCAAACCTATTTTATATAATATTTAAATATGGGGTAAAGTAACAACCAACTCTTTTTTTTATTTTACTGCATAAATGTTTCGATTTACATCTTCATCAGGACATAACAAAGTGGAAGTGACGTCAGATTTTTTTAATACTAGTATAATATTTAAGTAATGCCAAAAAAATGTCTAAATGTTTTAGACTACTCATATGGCCTTAGTAACTTAAAAAAATCATCAGTTTCATCACAAAGGGCCCTTGAATCGGCAGCCATTTCAGTCGGGTGACCCTAGTTATACCCTTTCAGTCTCACACTGGACCCCTTATCCCTTTTCAGGCTAAATATTCATGTAAGAAATAATGACATCATGGATATTTATTATCCCACTTTTTATAATGGCATGAGCACACAAATGATTAAATTCTAATCTGAACAATTTCTTAAGTTTACATCTTATTGCAGGTCTAAAGTAATGCTGACAACTCCTGTAGGTTTTTAGACATAATAGTATTCATTTCATACTGTATATTATCCAATTCTAGATAGCAAAGTTCAACTGTATGTCTAAATGAAAAGCCAAGGAGTGTCTATATTATTTCTTAAGTAAACAGAGGAGGTTCAGTAGGAGCCATATATAACCCTTTACCCAATAGACTGTTTCTAGTTATGGAGACAGGTGGCCACTTAAAGTAGGTTGAAAGTAAAGCAGAATGCGCCTTATGGCGCAGTCTGCTTTACTTTCAGCCTGCTTTAAGCTACCACCTACTAGGATATAGAAAATATTTATTATGCAATATGTTCATGACTGTATGAATTTGAACTATTTTCTTCAGCGGAGGAATAAATCAAACACGCTAAAAGCCGCTTCTATCAGGTAAAGCAATTGTGATATGATATATGCAGAAATGAATCCAATAAAAAATTAAGGGCATATGTTGTTGTTAGATGTTAGCCTTAAGCCTGTTGCTGGCGGATGAATGATTATTTTTGCAAACACTTTGGGTCCAGCTGATATGCTGAGTAACCCAGTTTCTTATCAAGATCCAAACTGTTTGGCACCTTGCTTGCATTTAGCGGGTGAAAATTTATGTAAAAAACAACAACTTTCAACCAAAAATGTCCACCTATAATTAAAATTAATCCGATCATAGATGCCATTAAATTGAGTGATACATCATCAAAGAAATAACCAATTAAATAATTAGTACAAACTGTCGCGGCTATAAACATCTCTGATGACACTAGTGCAAACAGGTACCACCATTATCAGTATTTGCTATTACAACATAATTCAAACAGCGATTGGTTTTGTTTGTTTGATACTTATAAAGGTTATATTTTAATTACAATTTAACCATAATCTACTGTCTATATCGTTGATTCTGTAAAATCTTTGACTAACAGTTTACAAAATCATTAATATAATCACAAATTTAAGTAATTATCAATATTTGCAGCATTTTTAAGCAAACCTTAAATACTTTATTCTCATGGGTTTATTTTCGTCATATAGAGTGGGAACAGATGGGACTGTTGAGGAATAACTAAATGCAATAGTTGACATTTAGGAACTGTCAAATCTGACTGTATTTCTCTTCGCGTTCTTTATTTCTTGTCAAGGGTCCATTTTCCGACAGAGAACATATTTTGCTTAAATAAAAGTTGATGTCTGTTACTGATTTATTCCACGTATTCCTTGGTCGTTTCGGTCCCAATCGTGGCCGATACGACCAAGGCCGAAACGGATTGCGTCCGAAACGATCCGGGACCATTAATTTTGAGTCCACTCTGGGTTTACGCGTACCCTGTTTGTAAAGATGTATCTATGAAGTAAAATGTTGTGCCTGGGTCTTAAATCATGATCTAGCATTAAATATGAGTATATATTAATTAAAAACACTAATTATTACATATTATTAATAACCCGCAATTATTCACTCAATTACACTCCTTTCGAGGGATTTACTGTGGCGAACGGAATAAGTAATCCGTTTTCACTGTAAATGTCATCAATATATTAATGATGTGTTCATATATTCAGGCTTCTATCAGTATATTTATGCCAAATAAATTTAGAATTTTAAAAGTATGTACATATCATTTATAATAACTAATAAATAGCCGTTATTAATTTTTAATCCTCTTTTCGTCTCTGTATCTGTATATATACGTCGTAGAATCCTATAAGGCTTTTACACGACGGTTGAGAAGAGTCGCCTTTATTTCTGGCGATGATCTCGTAGGGCTGTCTTGAAAGCCTCTACGGAATCAGCATGCACGGTGCTGTTCGGTAGTCTATTCCACTGTATCGCAGTGTCCTTTCGCCCAAAGCCATCCTTTCGTCTTTTAGGCATACTCGGTTTCGTAACATCTTAGTCATTTCCTCGGTGATTATTCTTGATGATCTTGCCGTTGCGGTATATACATTTTGTATTAGTCCCGACCATAGGGGAAATCATTTTCTAACATTTTCATTTCCAAAATACATACAATTATACAGTGGAAACTAATATGTCGACCTGTTTCCAACTACATATAATTGCATTATTCCAGCCATACTGTTTTTACACTCATAAACCACAAATTACAATTCCACAATAGTTTCACAAGTCTTGATAAATCAGCTCTCCTACCAGTGAAAGTCAACCTAATGCGTTACATACATGTATAGCGCGAAAGCTAATGCTTTCGCGCCGATTATAAGCAAACAGAACAGGCCCTGATCAGATGGCTCCTATAGTGAAATTTGGCGCCGAAAAGGTTAATGTGAAAAATGACATAATAGGTCATTTTGTAACAATTTAAGCAATGTGTTTAGATTCTCATTAATATTTATGAATAAGCCAACGAGCAAATTATAAATAAAAGACAACTGACATGTAACAAATATATCGACATTATTTTTAAACTATTGTGGATGTTTTGTAAACAAAATAAACTATGCTTTTGCATTTTAATGACGCTAATGCTAAAACTTCGAAATATTGGTAGTTGCCATGAAAACACACTGACCGTTTGCTTATCCAGCATCCACTACTCTTCCATCAACCGAAACTTGTTAACATATACCCAAGCTTTAAGAAAATATAGGTGTACCAACTCCCGCTAGGGGGAAAGGCTTTCGGTAATGGCCATTTTACCTAAATCGTTTCTGAATGAGATATTCATTAGACAAAATAAACCATGAGTAAAACATAGTGAAAATTTAAAACATGTTATTTTTATTTAAAATTAATTGGGTTTAATTAGAGAAAAGGAAATGTTTAGAATCTTGTAGTTCTGAAACCATTGTGATAAATATAGCATTTCCTCCTCAAGGAGCAATTGCTCTATTTATGCCAATGATTTCAACAGATGATGTTACAGAGACGTAGAAAGGCGTATTTATGGAGGAAAAGGCTAGGTTACAATCAAAAAGCGGTCTAATCACGTGTCTGTAAAGCCGGTGGTGTCTTAATTCTGGTAAAAGTAATGCAGAACGCTCCTATATGAGCTTTCTGCATTACTTCTGCCATACATTAAGTTACTGCCTGCTTTTTAAGACTCTTATGAATAAATAAATGGTCGCTTGTGACAGGTGCTACTGTGAAATAGTTTATCAATAACAGGCTGCTGAGGCGCCTTGAGAGACGTCAAAAGGAACCGCGGCAAGTTACATGAGGTAAGAGGTTTCTCGTTATTCAACTCTCATTCTATAGGCATGAAAGCCATATCCACCAATAGCATACGTATTGGACATTAACTACGTCTCAAGTAACTGTAGCAATTATTAGCATGGCAGAATGGCGTTCCATATAACTGCAAACAGAACTCGTGAACTATTTTGCGCGTGCTTGTCGGAGTTTGCCGAGTTGTTACGAATTGATTACCGATCATGTCGGGATCCATTCTATTTTACATTACGGATTCTCCTGTTTTAACTTGTATACATACAAACGCCTTTTCACTCCGTTGCAAATAGGGTAGACCCAGATCCTACACGAGCCCTCTAGACAGGGTATGTGTGTTTACTTCTAAACTATTTTAAACTCTGACTCTACAGTTTCCACCAACTATACGAAACAATCCAGGTGCGGATCCAGGATTTCAGATTAGGATGGGGGCGTAGAATTGTTTTTGGAGGAGGGGGGCGTTCTGTTTTACTTTCACCTTGCTTTAAGCAGCCACCTGCTCTAAATACCAACTAATTAACACAATTTAGTGGTCGTTATAGAGAGGTTTTACTGTATATAGATCTAAAGTATTACTGAAAAAATGTTTTGGCAATGTTAGGGGTGGGGGGGGGGGGGGCGTACGCCGGCTCCGCCCCCTCTAAATCCGCGCCTGCAATCCTTTGCAGATATGCAATAACATTCAGATGATACATATTATAACACTTCCTGACTGCACATCTTTACAATGAGTTTGAGTTAAGTTTCAGTTTGAGTTTTCACCTAAATTCAACATGTTCGCCTTCTTGCTAGAATTCACTTTAACAATTTTCCTGTTGAATATTCATGTACGATATAAATAAAATAATATCATGAATAATTATTAACTGACTTTATTTTATAATGGCATATGTACACAGGATGTTGTGATATTGCTAGGAATAGTAGAGTAAGATCTTGGTCTACTCCGTTTGCAAAGGCATGAAAAAGTATTTGTATAAGGGAAATTGTTAAATTTTATATTTGTTTAAATGAATAGTAGGACTTCTCTATAGTGACTGCAGTAGAACGTATCTATAGTGACTACAGTAGATATAATGACTACAGTAGATATAGTGACTACAGTAGATATAGTGACTACAGTAGAACTTCTCTATAGTGACTACAGTAGATATAATGACTACAGTAGATATAGTGACTACAGTAGATATAGTGACTACAGTAGATATAGTGACTACAGTAGATATAGGGACTACAGTAGATATAATGACTACAGTAGATATAGGGACTACAGTAGATATAGGGACTACAGTAGATATAATGACTACAGTAGATATAGTGACTACAGTAGATATAGTCACTACAGTAGATATAGTGACTACAGTAGAACTTCTCTATAGTGATTACAGTAGATATAGTGACTACAGTAGATATAGTGACTACAGTAGAACTTCTCTATAGAGACTACAGTAGATATAATGACTACAGTAGATATAGTGACTACAGTAGATATAGTGACTACAGTAGATATAGTGACTACAGTAGATATAGGGACTACAGTAGAAATAATGACTACAGTAGATATAGGGACTACAGTAGATATAGGGACTACAGTAGATATAATGACTACAGTAGATATAGAGACTACAGTAGATATAGGGACTACAGTAGATATAATGACTACAGTAGATATAGGGACTACAGTAGATATAGGGACTACAGTAGATATAATGACTACAGTAGATATAGGGACTACAGTAGATATAGGGACTACAGTAGATATAATGACTACAGTAGATATAGGGACTACAGTAGATATAGGGACTACAGTAGATATAATGACTACAGTAGATATAGTGACTACAGTAGATATAATGACTACAGTAGATATAATGACTACAGTAGATATAGGGACTACAGTAGATATAGGGACTACAGTAGATATAATGACTACAGTAGATATAGGGACTACAGTAGATATAGGGACTACAGTAGATATAATGACTACAGTAGATATAGTGACTACAGTAGATATAGTGACTACAGTAGATATAGTGACTACAGTAGATATAATGACTACAGTAGATATAGTGACTACAGTAGAACTTCTGTATAGTGACCACAGTAAATATAGTGACTACAGTAGATATAGTGACTACAGTATATATAGTGACTACAGTAGATATAGTGACTACAGTAGATATAATGACTACAGTAGATATAGTTACTACAGTAGAACTTCTGTATAGTGACTACAGTAGATATAGTGACTACAGTAGATATAGTGACTACAGTAGATATAGTGACTACAGTAGAACTTCTCTATAGTGACTACAGTAGAACGTCTCAATAGTGACTACAGTAGATATAGTGACTACAGTAGAACTTCTCTATAGTGACTTCAGTAGATATAGTGACTACAGTAGATATAGTGATTACAGTAGAACTTCTCTATAGTGACTACAGTAGAACTTCTCTAAAGTGACTACAGTAGATATAGTCACTGCAGTAGATATAGTGACTACAGTAGGACTTCTCAATTGTGACTACAGTAGATATAGAGACTACAGTAGAACTTCTCTATAGAGACTACAGTGGATATAGAGACTACAGTAGGATTTCTCTATAGTGACTACAGTAGATATAGTGACTACAATAGAAAGTCTCTATAGTGACTACAGTAGATATAGTGACTACAATAGGACTTCTCTATAGTGACTACAGTAGATATAGTGACTACAGTAGGACTTCTCTATAGTGAATACAGTAGAACTTCTCTATAGTGGCTACAGTAGAATTTCTATATAGTGACTACAGTAGATATAGTGACTACAGTAGAATGTCTCTATAGTGAATACAGTAGGACTTCTCCATAGTGACTACAGTAGATATAGTGACTACAGTAGAACTTCTCTATAGTGACTACAGTAGATATAGTGACTACAGTAGAACTTCTCTATAGTGACTACAGTAGATATAGTGACTACAGTAGATATAGTGACTACAGTAGATATAGTGACAACAGTAGATATAGTGACTACAGTAGATATAGTGACTACAGTAGGACTTCTCTATAGCGACTACAGTAGATATAGTGACTACAATAGGACGTCTCTATAGTGACTAAAGTAGAATTCTCTATAGTGACTACAGTAGGACTTCTCTATAATGACTACTGTAAGGGGTTCTGGGTATCAAAGGAGACGAGTATGCGTGATATTCTTCTTTTATTGGATGATACACGATTCTCTGCAAACAGAGAATAAACATAAATATAAAGGTACAAACTCTCATACATACTTAGAAATATAACTGAGTATCTGTTATCAAACAGTTTGGATCCGGATCTGACATACAATTTAGATCTATTCTGATCCGGATACACACAGTTTGAATACTCTTACTATTAAAGGTAATAACAAATCTTTTAGAACACGGCATTCAATGCATGATAGAATAATTCTTATATCAGCAGTAATAATACATATTTATGTGTAAATATTAATTATATAGATTTAACTGATATGGTTTATAATACAAGCTGAATATATTCATTGAACAGTTAATAAATACAATTTTCCAATAGAAACATGTATAATTTGATTATATACATGTTTACTATTAAGTGAATTAAATTACAAAGTAAGATAATTTATATTACCGACTATAAGTCCTCACATTCATCAGATCCCTTATTTCTTCTTTTAAGACTTCTTTCAAACCGTAGATAAACAAACTAAAAAACGTATACATCCGTGACGTCATTCAGACGGTGTTACTTAACGTCGCGCCAAAGGCGTACGACGTCAAGTAGCGCTACGTACGATGGTATGTAGAGGAATGCAAGAGTGACGACAGCTCTTACAACTACAGTAGATAAAGTGACTACAGTATAACTTCTCTATAGTGACTACAGTAGATATAGTGACTACAGCAGAACTTCTCTATAGTGACTACAGTAGATATAGTGACTACAGCAGAACTTCTCTATAGTGACTACAGTAGATATAGTGACTACAGTAGAACTTCTCTATAGTGACTACAGTAGATATAGTGACTACAGCAGAACTTCTCTATAGTGACTACAGTAGATATAGTTACGTCAGAAGAACTTCTCTAAAGCGACTACAGTAGATATAGTGACTACAGCAGAACTTCTCTATAGTGACTACAGTAGATATAGTTACGTCAGAAGAACTTCTCTATAGTGACTACAGTAGATATAGTGACTACAGCAGAACTTCTCTATAGTGACTACAGTAGATATAGTGACTACAGCAGAACTTCTCTATAGTGACTACAGTAGATATAGTTACGTCAGTAGAACTTCTCTATAGTGACTACAGTAGAAGTTTCTATAGTGACTACAGTAGATATAGTTACGTCAGCAGAACTTCTCTATAGTGACTACATTAGAATATGTCTTAAGCGACCTTCATAAAGAGGTCAAATTACGGGTCTGTAGGGCAAAAGTAATGCAGAAAGCTCCTACATTTGTACATGGTAGTTTCATTCAGTTAAAAAGTCATCTAAAAAGTTCCTGTAGGAGCCTTATATTGACGACTTTCGACGACTCTGTAAAAGTCACTTTGTGAAACAATTGTGACAAATAGAGCATTTTCTCCTATAGGAGCAAATGCTCTATTTATCACAATGGTTTCAAACTACAAAATTCTAACATTTTCCTTTTCTCTAATTAATACTCCCTTTCGGTAGATCTATTTAAAGAGATTGTATCTAAAAATAGCCTATGAGGTAATCAGTTACATGTAAGCAACCGCCCACTATTCAATATTTCTATGATCAATAAATGAATGGCCGTTGAAGACTGGTTGTACTGTATTTAATCAATTAACATCCATGAGTGTTAAATGCAGCGACTTAACCCTTTACTCCAAAGATATGCATTTGTACCGTCTTTGCAAACAGAGAAAACATAGACCAGACGTATCTGCTCCTATAGGAGCTGTCTGATCCGGGTCTTCTCTGTTTGCAAATGTGTGAAAATGTGTTTTATATGAAGGATGGAAGATTGGTCATAACCAAATGAGTACTCTCGTTAAATAAAGTCTTTATTATTATTATTATTATTATTATTATTATTATTATTATTATCTATCTGATCAATGTCAGCTGTTTGCAACTTGTATGCGAGTCAGGTCATGGGTAGTGAGAGTCTCTACTTGGAACGCGTTCTAGAACTGCCTACAATACACACTCATTGGTAGAATATCGCAAGAAAAGCAAGTTAACCCTTTCCCTATTCTATATTTAGCCAAAAGTTCAATACCTGAATTTTCATGGACAAAATAGTTAAAATGAAATGTGGAAGGCGATATATTGTAGCCATTTTAGATAGTACAGAACAGCTTTTAAATTCTACTAGCAAACAGAGCAGACCCTGATCAGACGGCTCCTATAGGAGCTGTCTGATCCGGGTCTTCTCTGTTTGCAAATGTGTGAAAATGTGTTTTATATGAAGGAACGGGTTAATGAACGCTGCTGAATGTCAAGAAAATGCTCAACGTCAACATACCACTGACTAGGAAAAGTGTGAAAGAATTACTCAACGTCAACACACCACTGACTCGGAAAAGTGTGAAGGAATTGCTCAACGTCAACACACCACTGACTCGGAAAAGTGTGAAGGAATTGCTCAACGTCAACACACCACTGACTCGGAAAAGTGTGAAAGAATTGCTCAACGTCAACACACCACTGACTCGGAAAAGTGTGAAAGAATTGCTCAACGTCAACATACCACTGTCTCGGAAAAGTGTGAAGGAATTGCTCAACGTCAACACACCACTGACTCGGAAAAGTGTGAAAGAATTGCTGAACACACCACTGTCTCGGAAAAGTGTGAAGGAATTGCTCAACGTCAACACACCACTGACTCGGAAAAGTGTGAAAGAATTGCTCAACGTCAACACACCACTGACTCGGAAAAGTGTGACGGAATTGCTCAACGTCAACACACCACTGACTCGGAAACGTGTGAAAGAATTGCTCAACGTGAATACACTATTGACTCAGTTCAATGTTAAGAAATTGCTCAACGAGACCACCACCATTGACTGGACTCAATGTCAAGGAATTGCTCAACATTGTTACAGATGGAGGAAGATCTTGGAGGTTCTGTTCACGGAACAAATTGCATTGTTTCGTTCAAAGAAGAACATCCGGGTAGAACCACCGACCTACCGCAAGTTTTATGCTAAGACTATACTGGCTCTAAACGAAAACACAGATGAGTTATTTCACTATGACAATTAAACGTTGAAAGGCTTAAAATGAAATACATTACACGTCTTGCATGTGTTTGATGCAACATCATGGACTCCGTTGAGCAACTCCTTAATCTATAAGAGCGTCGTTTTCTAAGTGAACTTGTCCAAATTACATATGTAAATCCTCGCTAATTAATACGACCACTAAAAGCAAATGTAATTCTTGATCTTTTAAGAATCGGTAGCTTAATGCAGGGGTTTTCTCCGTTGCTTTTTAAGACACCTTTATCCACCCATTTGTGTCCAGTGTCCTTTATAAAGGACATCGACAAACAGTGTAGACCCAGATCAGAGGGATCCTCCAGGAGCCCTCTGATCTGGGTCTACACTGTTTTCTGGACCAATCAATACTGTTACGCTCCAGTATCTAGCGGGAGCATAGGGGTACACATTTTATACTCGTCTCTTATTCAGTCTAATTTTCTAAGGGAGTCAAAATATACCTGAGCCAGTTCTCCGTTCACACTTTTAATTGTGCGCTCTATCTCACAAAAATCAACTAATAACTAGGCATCTAATATATTCACACTTTCAATGCTGAGTTCCCATTTAGGGTATGATATAGGCTTTAGGTAGGGTATACGTGGCGACCTGTGGACTTGTATTAAAGATATAAAGTTCAAACTGATAAGATCTAGTTTAGATCTTGATCATATGTCAATAAGTGCTAACAGTGCACATTAATTAAGTCCTCATTAAATAGGAAATTATAGTAGATTTATATCCATAAAATATCTGACTCTCGTAATAAATACTCTAAAAAGCCGTAATTTAATAAATAATGAAAAGTTCTGTAACTAAGGCTTTAATAGTCCAATGTAACTGATGCTGTATAAATATAACACGTACGTAAGATTAACTTAGGCGGCTCAGTTTGATAATTAAAAATAACGGCGTCCGTAACCAAGAGGATGATAACTGAAGTGAGCTTCCGAATGAAAAAACCGGGTCTTTATATACTGGTTGGGAGATGCATCCCAAAATCTGGTAACAAGTGACCCGATTCTTGGTCACCGCGCCCAAATATTGGGGCGATGACATCGCGTTCTACATGACGTCAACAAATGTGACCAAAAATTTGGTCACACTCGCTAACGTCAGAGTAGAATGAAATGATACACAAAATGGCGGACACTAAACTCGATAAACCTTCGCCGTAAAGAGTGGATTTTAATACCTGTGGATGACTTGTATTGGTTTAAACATATTTTATTACTGGAATATACAACATGCATCAATTTACATAGATTCTAAGAAGAATTGGAATGAAAGCTAAGAGCTTATGAAATTCCTCTCCTAGGCATATAATGCTTCACAAAAGCAGTTGTTCATAAGAATTACAAACTTTTCAAGATATAATGAAATGCTGAAAAACAAGTGTATATTTTGAATCGGGAAAGAATAGATAGATGAAGATGAAACGAAACAGAATGATATGATTGGAACGAAGAGTGAAAATCCGTGGCGCATACAAACAAATTGTCAACAATGAGTCACATTGCCCAGCTGAGTAGATACAGATCTATATAAGTAAGCTTGATGTTTTAATTCATAACAACAATTGAATTAAGACATGAACCTTTTGGTTTTTACAATGTATCTCTGAACTGCAGTAAATATTTGAATATTCATTTCTAATGAAAGTCTAAGATCTCCGAATAACAGTATTTTTGAGTCTGGTCTACAAAAAGGCCTGATGCTATTAAACAGATCAATCCGAAATGCGTTGTACAGCGGACACGAAAGCAGATAATGTTCAGTACTTTCGACGCTACCGCAAAGACAAAGAGGAGAATCTACTAGATTTTTCTGGAACAACACAAGGTTGAGCGAACTGCAGTTAGTTCGCAAGCGGGTATGTAATACCTGTCCTTTTCGACTTCCACAGTTGTAATTTGTAAAACGAAGGTGGCTTAGACATTTTGCATCGGTTAAGTGAATGTTTGAAGCTTTGTACGGATCTAGAGTTTTTAATATCTTCAGACAAAGAGTTCCACATGTTTATTACAGAGGGAAGAAATGACTCGGCATAGAGTTTAGTTCGAGAGAAAGTGATTCGGAGATTATTAGAATTCCGTAAACTGTATTGTGAGAAATCCCTGACTTGTGATGGAATCAACGATGACAAATATGTTGGAGTAAGCTGATGGACCATTTTGTAAAACAGAACCAACTTGTGTGTTTGTCGTCTAGACTTGAGGGACTCCCACCCAGGTTCAGTGTATAATTCTCGTAATGATATAAGTTTAGTAGTTCCTGTCACAATTCTAGCTGCTTCCTGTTGAATTTTTTCAAGTTCTGTTATCAAGATGAAGTGAAGATAAGGTTTTATAAAGTACCCGCGGCTAAACAGTAGAACCCGGATGCCTAGCAATTGTGTAAACACACGTCACTTCCACTGGTGCAGCATCAGTCTACACAGGATAAAACACTAACATAATGTAGCGGTTTCCTAAGGAAATACTTTACAGTTACTGTATTTAAACTTGACATACATGCAGTTAAAGAATAAGAACTGGGAATATAGTAAATATTCAAAACAAATCAAGCGGGAGGAACCACACGGAACATAACACAGTTCCAAAAGATCGTAAAACAGCAGCGTTGTCGGTATATGTTGAAGTAATTTCAGCATGAACCGAGCGCTACCGCAGGTCACCACAATATCTATATATTTTAGACCTATTGAATTCTTTATAATTATCTGTTAAATTAGTTGATAAAATTCAACAACATCTAGATCTAGAATCTACTGCAGCAATTTAAAAAAGGCTGTGAGCAACATAGATCTGTAACAATTAGCTCAACATATTCCTTATTTCAAGTTATTTGCTTGTTCAAGTCATTTTGGTGCTATAAAATTTGATTAATAACACTGTTTAGCTATATGTCATTTCTAGCGTTAGACATATATAGCATTAAACAGCAATGGAAACGTAACACTTGGTAGACGTGTTAGGTTTCTACGTTATGAAATCTTGGTGTAAAGTCTAGCACTGACACCCAGTCAAGTGTAATACCAACATCAATCACTGACATCGTATCGCTTTACACCAAATAACTTGATAGCTTGGTGTAAACTCTAGCACTGACACCTAGTCAACTGTAATACCAACATCGTATCGCTTTACACCAAATAACTTGTTAGCTTGGTGTAAACTCTAGCACTGACACATAGTCAACTGTAATACCAACAACAATCCCTGATATCGTGCCGTTTTACACTAAATGGAGTATTAGTCGAAATATAACTCAATAAATGGTGTGACAAAACACGTTACTTTTCGGCTTACTGTTTAGTGTAAGGAAACGTAACACCTGGCACTCGTGTTAGAATTCTGAATTATAAAACCTTGGTGTAAAGCCTGGCACTGACACCAATTCAAGTGTAATACCAACACCAATATCTGCCGTCGTACTGTTAAACATTAAATGAAGTGTTAACCCAAATAAACCCCATGAATTGGTGTCACAAAACGCGTTACTTTACACTTAATGTTTAGTGTAAGGAAACGTAAAGTCCTGCACTAACACCTATTCGAGTGTAATACCAACATCAATCTCTGGCATTGTACTGTTTTACACCAAAAGAAGTGTTAGCCCAAATAAAACCCATTAACTAGTTTGACAAAACACCTTACTTTACACTAAATTTGTACAGTGTACAAAACTGCTGCAGGCCTCTCCTTTACTTCCTTTTAGAAGGAAGTAAAGTTTTGTTTCAGTGGAGGAAAACGGATCACTTTAACAAGCGCAGATTTTGTATCAAGACACTGGTCGGACCTGTCCCTGGTTATAGCAGACACACATGTCCGGGTAAGACCTGTCCCTTGTTATAGCAGACCCACATGTCCGGGTAAGACCTGTCCTGGGTTATAGCAGACCCACATGTCCGGGTAAGACCTGTCCTGGGTTATAGCAGACCCACATGTCAAGGTTAGACCTGTCCCTGGTTATAGCAGACCCACGTGTCCGGGTAAGACCTGTCCTGGGTTATAGCAGACCCACATGTCCGGGTAAGACCTGTCCCTGGTTATAGCAGACCCACATGTCAAGGTTAGACCTGTCCTGGGCTAAAGCAGACCCACATGTCCGGGTAAGACTTGTAGCAGGCCCTCGTGTTCGGGTAAGACCTGTCCCTGGTTATAGCAGACCCACATGTCCGGGTAAGACCTGTCCCTGGTTATAGCAGACCCACATGTCCGGGTAAGACCTGTCCCTGTTTATAGCAGACCCACAAGTCAGGGTTAGACATGTCCTGGGTTATAGCAGACCCACATGTCCGGGTAAGACTTGTAGCAGACCCACATGTCCGGGTAAGACCTGTCCCTGGTTATAGCAGTCCCACATGTCCGGGTAAGACCTGTCCCTGGTTATAGCAAACCCACATGTTCCGGGTAAGACCTGTCCTGGGTTATAGCAGACCCACATGTCCGGGTAAGACCTGTCCCTGGTTATAGCAGACCCACATGTCCGGGTTAGACCTGTCCCTGGTTATAGCAAACCCACATGTCCGGGTTAGACCTGTCCCTGGTTATAGCAAACCCACATGTTCCGGGTAAGACCTGTTCTGGTTATAGCAGACCCACATGTCCGGGTTAGACCTGTCCCTGGTTATAGCAGACCCACATGTCCGGGTAAGGCCTGTCCCTGGTTATAGCAGACCCACATGTCCGGGTTAGACCTGTCCCTGGTTATAGCAGACCCACATGTCAGGGTTAGACCTGTTCCTGGTTATAGCAGACCCACATGTCAGGGTTAGACCTGTCCTGGGTTATAGCAGACAGACCCACATGTCCGGGTAAGCCACAGCTTTGGATACGGTTAACTCTTGTACAACTGTGATGAAAAAACATAATGTCAGCCCAAATTTTGAGCTGGTGCAATGCGACTACTTCCGAATCGAACAAGTTCCTGAGAAAGTTTTGACTGAGTTCGAAACAGTTCCCGATTAGACGCCGAGGAGACGCGCCAAGCAGCATATATAACACTAATAGTCTATAAGCATGTTCAATAAGTTCGTGTCTTCAAAAAAAACCTTTTGATCCTTTTAATCCCAGAGTAGAAACGTTGTCCATTCTTTGGCGAATCAAGATCAGTGTGACAACCCTTTTTGGATCCTTATGAGATCCCACATGACTGTGTTTCATCTGGATCTACATGGTTTTCAGAGTTATATCGATAAAGTTATATCAATAAGTGTCGATCAGAGGGAAAGAGTTAGCTAGATAATCGTAACCTAGCTCGTATTGACAACCATACTAGACCCAGATGAAATCAGTGTAACTTGGCGTTTCATCAGAATCCAAACGTGTTGACACCTTATCAGCATGATCCAAATAACGTTTCAGTAGAATCTGTCTGAAGAGGCCATCAGAAAAGGTCTACTTATGGCTCTGTAAGGCAGGTGATAGCTTATTGCAGGTCAGAAGTAATGCAGCGAGCTCTCACAGGAGCTTTCTGCATTACTTTTGATCTGCATTAAGCAACCACCTGCTTTTAAGACTTAAGTTAACAAAGTAAGAGCAAACATCATGTTTACAGCTAGAATAGATGTGAAGCGGTGTCAACCACTACTCTTGGCAATACAGCAAGAATATGGTTAAAGTGGTGTCAACCACTACTCTTGGCAATACAGCAAGAATATGGTTAAAGTGGTGTCAACCACTACTCTTGGCAATACAGCAAGAATATGGTTAAAGTGGTGTTTACCACTGCTCTTGGCAATACAGCAAGAATATGGTTAAAGTGGTGTCAACCACTACTCTTGGCAATTCGGAAGTGTTGTCACGGTACAATATGCTCATTTTAAGCATTCGGGTAACAAGTGTTTAGTGATCTCAGATCAACGTGAATTGTTTACATTTTTTCGTATATGTATATTATTCCTAAACAAACAGGACAGATCCTTAGAAGACGACTGATATAGGAGCCGTCTGATCCGGGTCTACTCTGCTATCTCATCTAGTGCACTAGTATACAGACTAGTTCGGACGTGATAACAGCGTTGTTTCCTGTACGTTGAGATATGTAAAGGAGAAAGACACAACTCGATGTCTCATCAGGATTCAAATTGTGTTGATGTGTAATTGTTTGAAACGAAAATTGGAGGAAAGTTTGGTTTTCAAGTTGAGAATAAGGATGATAAACAACTCACTTTGTCAGTGCCGGTGTCTTCGGAAATGACATTAACACTCATGCAGTCCATACTAAGAAGGGCAACCTGTAGTTAATATTTCAGAAAAGTATTCTTCTCATTTAAATGGAGCATTATTTATCCCTGAATCAATTCAGTTGGGTCAGGTGCGATGTCAAAGAAATGTCAGGAGCCATAGACAGAGAGTTGGATATAGATACAGTAGAACCTCTCTAATGCGACCACTTAATGAATAAACATGGCTGTCTTTATCAGCAGGTGTTTGCTTAATGCAGGACAAAAGCATAATGCAGAAAGATTTCTGTAATACTTTTGTCCTGCATTAAGCTGCCACCTGCATCTAGCACCCAGAAATATACCTCTTTTAGGTGGTCGGATTAGCGGGGTTTTACTGTATATACATGTAAAAAGAAGAAACAGAGATAAACAGTGACTAAACAAAACACTTAGAGATAGACAGGTTCATTGAGAGACACGGAAACACAACCATAAACAGAGACAAGGAAATCACTGAGTGAAACTCGAAAATAGAGAAACATCAAGATAGAGAAAGACACAACCATATGCATGTAGATTAGTATGTGCATACGAAGATAAGTTTTAGTGAAAGACAATGGGCGCCAGTCAAAAACAAATACACATTTGGTCGGTTTCGTGTTAAATAGCGTAAACTGGTAAAATCATTTAAGCAAGTTTGTCATGCACAGTTGACCTTCGATACCTCGAACTCGGATAACTCAAATTTCGTATAACTCGATCTTTCAAAAATTTACAATAAAGAATTGTTCTAAAAACTATCACTACATATATCTAGAAACACATGTCTGTGACAATTTAATGGAGGTTGAAAGTAATGCTAAAAACTCCTTCAGAAGCTTTCAGCATTACCTTAGACCTGCATTAAGCTGTGAACTTGAGAAGTTGTTAAGATTAGAGTCGGATTACTCGAACCTCTGTTACTTCGAAGTAAATTGTATGGTTCCTTGAAGTTTGAGCTATCGAAGTTCAACTGTATACTATCTTTAACAACGGAACAAGTGTTCATGAAAGATCATGTCGAGAAACCTACCTGCACATATTGGTCTGATGTGTTGTGTCCTGCTGACCACGCGCCTGTTCCTAAATATGTTGCGTTAAGCCTCGCAAACTGTGCAGAGGTCGCGTCTGAAGATAAGTTGTGCATAGCTGCTGGACAATCAATGACTTGACACCAGTGAGTCGATTCATTAAGCTGACTGTCTTCCACCCCACTCACAAGATAACTGGCACACGCGGACTCAAGAAAGATATGCGTTAGTACATCTAAGAGAAACTATTTGTACAACTAGTTATACCAAGCCAATAAGCTGTCTAATGTTAATGTCTGAATCACCGATTTACTAACTGAATCAACAAAACTTCAGTTTAGTATAAATATCGGTCTTGGAGACTAGTTGCATCTAAGTGCAGGGTGAAAGTCGCGCAGAAAGCATTAACAACCACCCACCTAAAAGTATCTAAATTATTCTCTACTAAAATTCCTTTTTAGAGGGGATCTGATGTACAAATGTATATAGAAACGCCTTTAAACGTATTAGCAAATAGAGTAGACCCAGATAAGACTTCTGTGGGACTCGTCTGATCAGGGTCTGCAGCGTTTGCACATAGAATAACAGATCTGATCATATACACTACCGGTATGTCAAACATGTTTAGCAATACGTGTGTAAACATTTCCCTGTTTCGTTAAATGAATTATATTTGTAGGTAACGAGTCACCCTAACCAGCATTTTTGCCAACCGGATATCATCCACCCTTTCCTCGTACACCGTTATGGTTGTAACGTTTTCCTTCAAATAAACGCGTTTTTCACGCATTTGCAAACAGAGTAGACCCAGATCAGACGGTGTGCTAACCCTTTACAATACGAATATTTATGTAAATAATGATGAATATTAATAAGATCAATTGTTATAATAGCACATGGACACAGAAAGTTTTGATCACGGCAGAAACTGTAGAATCATATCTACGTATATTATATAATAAGCAAACAGGGCAGACTCTGATCAGACGGGTCCTATAGGAGAAGTCTGATCTGGATCTACTTGTTTGCAAGTACATGTAAGTTTAAAGGCGTTTCTGTATACATTTGTACATCAAACCCCCTCTGTTTGCAACCGCCTAGACAGGCGTATTCATGGAGAAAGACATTAAAAGGCATATCGTTTAACATAGATATAAATAATGTCCTGAAAATGGGACAAAAGCTAACAGTGGAGACCCAAATCAGAGGGATCCGTTTGAATGCCATGTACGAAATGGTTCTGACTACAGTGAAACTTCTGATTACCGAGCTGTTTGATTTGTTGTATTTTGTTACTCTATTAAGTATGTGATATTTTCTGTAAAAATACATGTAGCTCTGGTAAGAAGTTTCTTTTAAGTTGGAGCTTGTCTTTTACTTTTGATAATTTTACATTTTTTATTTAAAATGTTAGACATGCTTGAGTCTATCTGTACCATTGGCAGTAAATTAGCTTTTATTTTATGAAAACGTTGTTGGTGATATATATATATATGACCATAAATATCCTGACATAGACAATCGAGAACAGAAACATTTTTAACCCGTTACCTCGTAGGCTATTTTTAGATTCCACTTGATTTAATCTACCGAAAAGGAGCATTTACTAGAGATAGGGAACATTTAAGAAGAGTGTACTCCTTCTGAAACCATTGCGATAAATATCACAATGGTTTCAAAATGTGACATTAACGGAGGCGTCAAAATACGTCAATATCAGAGAAAGGATTAAAATGAAAACTGCATAATGCTTGCTAGAAAAATAAGAAGACAATATCTGAAATCTACATAATTTTTGTTAACAATAATTATCAGGATAAACTATTTGAAAACTACATGATGTTTTCAAGTAAAAACGGTAAAGAGTATGATAAATGAAAGCTTTATGTTGTCTGCTGGACATGTTGAGAGCTCCCTATAGAAGTGAAATATAAAGCGGGCCATCCATGCCTATGGTCTTCTTATCTTAATTTGTCAGCAATAATCAAACACTAAACAAGTTCTTTGGCTTTTCATAGGAACTTTATCACATTTGATATACAATGTATAGTTGTATAGAATTGGCGATCACAATGGTCAAATTGGCGACAAGAGTGATATTGCATGACATGCCCGGACGCTCTCTGTATAATGTCTGCTGATTATAATTGACAGTATGCATTATATGAAATCTACATGATGTTTTCAAGTATGAAGTAAGAGTATGATATGTGAAAGCTACATGATGTCTACAAGTAAAAATGAGAATATCCTACCTAAGCGACATCTTCAGTTGGCCATTTATGTTTTGCATTTGTGGGTCTTATTTTAATTTGTCAGTATTATGTTAATTTGCTTTTCAGGGCATTTTATCACACTGAATGTAGATTTGTAAGGATTTAGCGATCACGATGGTCGAAATAATAACAAGACTGGTATTGGATTGTCATGCCCAGGCGCTATCGCGTCCAGGTTTATAGACCATACAACATCGCATCACTCCTATTTAACACATTCCCTCATATTGACGACCTTTGACGACTCTGTAAATGTCACTCTGTTAAACCATTGTGATAAATAGAGCATTTGCTCCTATAGGAACAAATGCTTTATTTATCACAATGGCTTCAAACTACAAAAATCTAAAATAAATCCGTTTCTCTAGTTAATGCTCCTTTTCGGTAGATTTATTCAGAGAGGTTGTATCTAAAAATAGCCTATGAGGTAATGGGTTAGACCTATTTAATTCTTGTAGGAACATACGCCACATACGAAAAGTATGGCCCTGGTAAAAGACATAATCAACTTTTATTTTAATGCAATTCTAACAAATGTGCACTGTGTTATAACCAGCCAAGATGGTGGCATGGCTGAGAGAAGGCATGGTATGTTAATAGAGTATGTCCATGCTGAGCAATTTCGGGATGCCCATCAGTGTTTAACCCTTTCGGCGCTAAAGTTCTAATTGTCGTCTGCAATCCAATTTTGTTAAATCATTCGGTAAAATAAGGAAATGAGATAAATAAATGCAAACTTCAAAGGAATAAAGCAAAGATATAGAAATAGATTTTGATACAAATAGTGAAGTCCCTGATCAGACGCCGCCTTGAAAATGCGGCATCTCATCTGGGACTGCACTATTTGTCGTGGTGCATTTATGCGACATCGGCGGTGAAAGGGTTAACTAAAGGGTACATTCAGTATGAAAGACTTCAACTTTCAAAATGATTTTGAGTGACAAGCAATGCAGATCCTGGGCAAAGGGCTCATTTAGGAGTCATACACTGTTTGCAAATGACTATAGATACGTGTCCAGCAAAGGGTTGGAATAGACAAACTATCGAAAAACTATGAACTGATCGAACAGTACCTTTTAACCCTTAGCTTGCTATTCACGTCAATATACATGTACCTACCTGTAAATAATGAAGACCCAGATGAGACAGCTCCTGCAGGAGCTGTCTCATCAGGGGCTGCACTATTTACAAGTTGATTGTTCAACCGGTGCAATCCACAGCAGTGATTGCACAGCACAATACGTGTACACAGTGAATATATATTTAATTATACAACAGGGCATGGGTAAAGAAGGAGAAATGCATTTTAAAATTCAGCAAGAGAAGGGTTTAAACAGACCTCATTCATGGCGACTTTACATGGGGTCTCTTTAACCCATTACCATATAAATATTCATATGGACATTCTTGACTTCATAGATATTAAGTAGAATATATGATATCTAGCATATGAGTATATGATTTTGGCCATGACAGAAGCAGTAGAATCAGATCTATTGTACATGTATTTCACAAGCAAACAAGGCAGATCCTGAGTGTCCTCTATTTGCGCAGACATACATAAGTGACCGTATCAAATAAGGCGTTGAATACGTGCAATGTATGGAAATAATACTAGACAGATATATCCGATTATTACACAGAGCTACAGATAAAAGTGTGTACCCAAATACTAAAATCTCTAATTCTCCACCAAACACTATACTGTGACCACTCTTTAGAATCGTCTCAAAGAGACGATTCTTAAGAGTGGTCACAGTATACGGTTTGATGGAGAAATAGAGGATTTTTTTCTTGAAAATGTTTAAATATACGCATCTTACATAGACCTCAGATTATATCATGCTTATTGTGGAACAACAGACATGCAAATCAAGCTGATGAGCAAACCATTGATATTCATCCCATTTTGGATAGCTTTGACTTCGTCTGCCTATTGCTTCAACATTGCAGGTACGTTTTTTAGATCTGACAGGTTTTTCTTCAGAGCAAGTGTCTCTTCTTGGTACTTTTCCATGACTTGTGTTTGGTTTTTTATCTGCTTGCTTAGAGCCTCTAACTCTTGTTTGAGATCGGTCATAGAGCCATGGGTATCTGTTGTGAACTGTCTTACATGGACCTGAAATAAATTGAATATCGCAAAATATCGTCACTTTAATTTTATATCTTAAGAGCAACAGGTGCGTACTCGCATACTAAAATCGTACTTTCTCCGACAAACCCTATGCTGTGAGCACTCTTATCGTACTTTCTCCAACAAACCCTATGCTGTGAGCACTCTTTACTCGCATACTAAAATCGTACTTTCTCCAACAAACCCTATGCTGTGAGGTGCGTACTCGCATACTAAAATCGTACTTTCTCCAACAAACCCTATGCTGTGAGGTGCGTACTCGCATACTAAAATCGTACTTTCTCCAACAAACCCTATGCTGTGAGCACTCTTTAGAATAGTCTCTTTGAGACGATTCTAAAAAGTGGTCACAGCCCAGGGTTTGATGGAGAAATGACGTTATTCTTTAAAAAAAATTAATTGACGCAACTTATCTGGACCTTTATATAAAACCTTGTTATGAAATTGTTAAACCCTACCGTATCGAACGCGATTTGGAACCTATTTGCAAACAGCATGGATTCAGATGAGACACCGAGTTACTCGGTATCCAAGCTGTGTGTTACTCAGATACTCGCTTCTCAAGTGTTTTAAGAACTGGGGGTAAGTACATTGTAAAACATTGAAAAATGCAACATATCTGAGTACGAGCACACGGTATTATTTCGAAAGGATAAGTATTAGCTTTACAAACACCTGGAATTTAGACGAAGAACGTAAAACAAGATTCAAACTATTTGACACCAGAGCATTTTGTTGATAAAAAAAGGAAGAACTTGAACTTGGAATATTGATATACAGTTGAACTTCGATATCTCGATATTCAAGGGACCATACACATTACTTCGAGATAACAGAAGTTCGAGTCATCCGATCTCTAATCTGGACAATTTCTCAAGTTCATCGCATAACCCTTTCCTCAAATAAACGTTTTTTTGCGCACTTGTAAACAGAGTAGACCCAGATCAGACGGCTCCTATAGGAGCTGTCTGATCAGAGTCTGCTCTGTTTTCTGATGGAATTTGAAATGTCTGTTTCTTTACTTTCTAAAATGGCTACAATGTTCCACCTTCTGGTCAGGGCATACTCTGTTTGCTAATGGAATTTGATAGCTGTCGTTTTCTTAGTTTCTAAAATGGCTACAATAGTTCACATTCCGAATTTCATTATAACCATTTATCTATGAATATTCAATAGGTATTGAAATTTGAAATAAACATAGAACAGGGACAGGGTTAATGCAGGTCTGAAGTGCAGGGTGCAGAATATACTACCTTTACATGTAGAGCTGAATGAGCTGAAAACCAGCACATGTAACGTTTCTTAGTATCATCAACTAAGTATAAAGTGAATAAAATATATCGCGTAGGTGTTTACTGTAGGCGATTGCATTGGTTAGTGACATGAAACTACCGCAGTAATACTTGAAAGTGAAAAAGTGTCACATCTCTTAAGATCTCCATTGTCATGAAACAGATGTATATAATTATACTGTACTCAAACGGCCCAAACTTGATACTATTTTAAGCGACGACATATTTGCCATTTTCAAAACCTTGCTAACATTGAATATGGTTGCAAACAACACTTCAAAAATCAGTTAATCAAAATTTCCGATGTCTTACGCAGACGGACATTAATCCTTTCCCTGTTCTATGTTTATTCCAAATTTCAATACCTACTGAATGTTCATGGCCAACATAGATGTTTTGAAATATGAAAGGTGGAACATTGTAGCCATTTCAGAAAGTAAAGAAACATATCTATCAAATTCCATTAGCAAACAGAGCAGACCCTGATCAGACTACTCTGATCTGGGTCTACTCTGCTTGCAAATGCGGGAAAGCACGTTTACATTAAGGAAAGGGTGAATGCAGAAATTTTTTACGGGAGCCTCCTGCATAACTTTCATCCTGCATTAATTCATTCCATCGTGTTGACCCCTTTTGGCGCCTCTGTAAAAGTTGGCTTTTAAATCATTGTGATTACTAGAGCATTTACTCCATATGAACAAATCTTTTTTGATCACAATCGTTTCAAAACTACAAAGTTCTGATTGTTCTTTTTCCTTTTCTCTAATAATTCACCGTTGTTGATATATATATACAGTAAAACCCCTCTAAACCGGACTTTCAATTTAGTTTAAATATCTGTCTTAGAGACTGGTGACAGCTTAATGCAGGGTGGAAGCCATGCAGAAAGCTCCTCTGGAAGCTTTCTGTATGACTTCAACCCTGCATTAACCATCCACCTGCCTAAAAGTATCTACATTCTTCTTGTTTGGAATTCTGGTTCACTATGCACTTCTGTGGACTATGTATATTCAGTGCACTATGTATATTCAGCGTCTAAAACGTTTATCAGTTTCAGTGTTTTTTTGGTTTTCTAAATAATTCAAAATTTGGATTCATAAAACATATAGATAGGTTACAGTAAGTTAAAATGCGTATGACACATGAACTTACTGTAAAAGGCGATATTTGTAAACAGTTCGGATCCAGATGAGGCTAGTATTCTGCATTAATAAGTAATGAAGTGAGGACGAAAACAAAATAATGGGATAAAAAAGTAGTAAGATAGAAGTGTTGAAGTCAGCACTCTGTAGTTAACCCTTCTCTTGCTGAATTTTAAAATACATTTCTCCTTATTTACCCATGCCCTGTTGTATAATAACATATATCTTCACTGTGTATATTGTAGAAGTATTTCGCTGTGCAATTACTGCTGTGGAGTGCACTGGTTGCACAATCAATTTGTAAATAGTGCAGACCCTGTTGAGACAGCTCCTGCAGGAGTGTCTCATCTGGGTCTTCACTATTTACAGGTAGATATATTGACGTGAATAGCAAGAGAAGGATTAAATGTAATGAAGTGAGAACGAAGAAATAAGACAAGAAAACAGATAAGCATTTACTAGAGAAAGGGAAAAAATTAGAATTGTGTAGTTTTGAAACGATTGTCATAAATATAGTATCAGATCCTACTGAACCAGTGCTCTATCACAATAGTTTCAAAAAGTTACATTTACATCAAGTCAATTGATCAATGCTGAACCGACTGCTATAGCCAAGAAACATCCAAACGCTAACTTTTCCATTGTCAGAAAACAAAATCGCAACTTTCTCCTCGTAAAGGCCGGAAGAAACTAAATTTCAACAAATGCATGCTCGTTATTTAATCATTTGTTAACTTTAGGCTGCAAAAATGATCCATACATGTACAGTAAAAAACTCTCTAAACCGGACGTTCAGTTTGGTATAAATATCGTCCTTTGAGTCTGAATTACTCTGTGTCTATTGGCCGAGTATCTAACAACTTGGATTTTGACGAGACGCTGAATTACTCTGTGTCTCTTGACCGAGTATCAAATAGCTTGGATCTTGATCAGACACTGAATTATTCTATAAAACAGTTTGGATCTTGATGACACATTGTATTACTCTGTGTCTATGGACCGAGTATCAAATAGGTTTGATCTTGATGGGACACTGAATTACTCTGTGTCTACTGACCGAGTATCTAATAGCTTAGATCCTGACGAGATACTGAATTACTCTGTATCTATTGACCGAATATCTAATAGCTTAGATCTTGATGACACATTTAATTGCACTGTATCTATTGACGGAGTATCTAATAGCTTAGATCTGTATGAGACACTGACTTACCCTGTGTCTTATTTGGATCAGTGCGTTTTGTATATGCAAATCAGGTCTCTGAAAGTGGGATAATGACCGAGTCTTTACTTCATGAATATTCATTAAAAAAACATATGATTTCGTGAATATTATTTAACATTTTCCATGGTCTATATTTATTCCAAATTTGAATGCCTACATAATATTCATGGACAATAGTTATAATGAAATATAGACGGTGGTGTATTGTAGCCATTTTAGAAAGTAATCAAACAAATGTTTCATATTCAGTTTAGAAAGCAGGGCAGACACGGATCAGACGGCTCCTAGAGCAGCCATCTGATATGGGTCTACTCTGTTTGCAAATGCGTGACAACGCGTTTATATGAAGGAAAGGTTTAACGTAATTGTTGCCGACGCTTACAATAGTGGATTTATGGAATATGTAACACGTGAAACAAACATAGAAGATCCAGATCAGACAGTTCCTACAGCGAATGTCTGGTCTTGCTCTACTTTGCAAATCTGTACATCATTTCCATTAAGCAAAATGAGTGTCAGCTGTGTAGACTATGGCCGGAAAGTGTATCTAATCATACTTATTACCATGGACAAACTTATGAATATATTAGATTGGACCATGGTTAGTTATTCGGCTTCAATCTAAACCCAAACTCATTGCATATGCAATTATAGCTTCGGCGCTAGCGCATTGGGTCCGAGGTTATAAATTGCTGAGACTGGGTTCATTCTCAATTATCTGATTGGTCAGATTTTGGGCAATAAAATTTACCTTCTCACAGTCTATATTTAAACCTACTTTCGTTTTCTCACTATTTAAACCTACTTTCGTTTTCATCGATTTAAAAAAAAACGTAATTGAACACAAAACTTACGTTTGAAACTTTTTTAAGACCAGTTTTTTTTTCAAATGGATGGGCACTCTATCAAAAACACCAACGCATCAAATTTGTAGATCTCAGGACGTCCAAGTACTTTAAAATTGAAGTTCTTCTTGTACCAAGTTTCAGCGGCTGTTCCCATGCGTCCAGACGGACACTGGAGTATCTTGCACTGCGCCGCCCATCCCACGACTCTCAGCTCACTCTCACGTCGAATTTAGCTTGTCGTTGGGGGCTACAGGGGTCGTTTTGTCACCAAGGGGGTCCATCAACACACCATCCTTCGAGACCAAATAATAAAAGAATTTTGGGGGCAGATTCTTGAAAAAAATCAAGATTTTTTTGCGATGAATGTTTATATACATTTAACCCTTTCCTCCATAAATACGCTTGTCTACGCCTCTGTAATAATCACTTCTTGAAACCATTGTGATAATAGAACATTTGCTCCTATAAGAACAAATGCTCTATTTACCACAATGGTTTCAAACTACAAAATTCTGAAATTTTACTTTTCTCTAGTAAATGCTCCTTTTGGGTAGATTTATTCAAAGAGGTTGGGTTTAAAAATAGCCTATGACGTAATGGGTTAAATACGCTTTCTCACGCCTTTGCAAATAGAGCAGATGAAGATAGACGGTTCCTTTAGGTTTTACTCTGTTTGTTTATGATATAATATATACCACAGGTGCTAGGCGTGTGGCCATTTCACAAATACTGCTTATAAATACCTTCAAATACGTTTAGACATCATAACTTGACATTATAAAAAAAAAATAAAAAAAATGAAAAAAAATAAAAAAAATTGTATAGTATATTACTATATAAAGGCATGTAACTAAATGGTCCAAAGTGGCAGAAAAAATGCACCAACTACATTCCGCGTCTTGTTACGACGTTAATTTCCGCTCGATTTCAATCAAATATGAGTCAATGCACGCAGAAATGTCCAGTCTTTCAAATACACACCATTGATTGCCGATCATAAGCCGAAAAATTACTGTTTTGAGACGATAAACTCCAGATTAGATTTAGTCGACCGAGTCACTACCGACACATACGTGCACATTTTCACCACTGATGACATCGAAAGTCACACTAGATCTCATAATATGGTCCGTTTTCCACTCTCATTCAATAAAACTAACATAACCATTCAACTTACTGTCGATGTCAACCTCAAAGTTACTACCGGTTCTACGAAACTGAAGAGTTTTCGAAACAACCCGCGGCTGTCAACATTCGGCCAGCCATGATTTTTCGTGACCCGGAAATGCTTGAAGCGAAGAAGCGACTGGTGCCCGGCAGACCATTTGACTACTATAAAGCAGGTAGTGTATGTGTCGGTAGTGACTCGGTCGACTAAATCTAATCTGGAGTTTATCGACTCAAAACAGTAATTTTTCGGCTTATGATCGGCAATCAATGGTGTGTATTTGAAAGACCGGACATTTCTGCGTGCATTGACTCATATTTGATTGAAATCGAGCGGAAATTAACGTCGTAACAAGACGCGGAATGTAGTTGGTGCATTTTTTCTGCCACTTTGGACCATTTAGTTACATACCTTTATATAGTTATATACTATACGAAAAAAAAAATTTTTTTTAATTTTTTTTAATTTTTTTTATAATGTCAAGTTATGATGTCTAAACGTATTTGAAGGTATTTATAAGCAGTATTTGTGAAATGGCCACACGCCTAGCACCTGTGATATATACCTCCTAATTTCACAGTTTCTGTCTTATTTAAAAACAGTTTGGATCCTTATGAGAATCCGCGTTATTTGTCGTCTCGTCTGTTTCCAAATTGTTTGTGAAGGTAATCACAGATTCGCGCCGCTGTAGTAAGCGTTGTGGGTCGCTTTCAATCTTAGCGAAGTCGTCACAACATGTATTTTGGGAATGACTCTAAATTTCTTCTGAGGGTCACTCAGATGCGAATTATTTTGCCGATGTGGCAATCGGAAATGCTTGGTTACCTCCCTTTTATCGTGCTTACAAAACTTATGTCTGCGAAATACGGAATTAGATCTACTACTTTTCAGATACAAAGTAATGTAATGCTACATGTCAGGTACTTAGATTGCAGACGGCAATTAGAAATTTGGCGCGGAAAGGAGTTTTTAAATGAAAAGCGGTGTTTCAATCTACAAGACACGTCCACTTTATAAAACAATTGTGACAATAGTATTACTATGGTACATGGCCACGCCATATTAAGAAAGAGTTAATGTCCCTATGACAACTTTAAAATACATGATATTAACCCTTCGCTTGCTGAATTTTAAAACACATTTCTCCTTCTTTACCCATGCCCTGTTGTATAATTATTACTTATATCTTCACTGTGTACAAGCATATTCCTGTGCAATCACTGCTGTGGAGTTCATTGGTTGCACAATCAACTTGTAAATAGTGCAGACCCTGATGAGACAGCTCCTGCAGGAGCTGTCTCATCTGGGTCTTCGCTATTTACAGGTAGGTAATTTGACGTGAATAGCAAGCAAAGGGTTAACTCTTTACTCCATAAATTTGCCTTTCTACGCCTTTGCAAATAGTGTGGACCCAGATCAAACGGCTCCTATATAGGAGCCGTCTTATCAGGGTTTGCTGTGTTTGCTTATGCTGTAATAAAGATATGATTCTGCAGTTTCTGTTATGGCTGAAACTTCATGTGTCCAAAGGCTATTATACCAATAAATCTAATTAATATTAATGATGCCATTATTTGTTGCATGAATATTGATGGATTAAATGTTTACAATAGCTAATTGCGGGTATATACATGTATGTACATGTCCTACAAGTGTATCTCACTTACAACGACATTTGGAGCATACTGCGCTTCAATTGTCAGTCTGTTCGGTTGTCTGTACGCTCGTCTGTCCGGTCGCATGTTTTTCGGTAGACGATAAATTGTCCAGACAACTCTGCAGGTGTTTACTGATATTTAATGATCCTTCATGGTAACCAGGAATAATAGTAAACCACAGTAAGATCACGTACATAGCGATCAAAAACGAAACCTCATATCCATTCTCGGTTTTTTGTTTCATTTTAACACATTTGTTCCCACGATCCCATATAAGGGATGTAGGCAAACGGTATAGACTCTGATCAGACGCCGCATAATGCGGCGTCTGATCAGAGTCTACACTGTTTGCTGATAAGAATTTCACTATAAAACAAAACGAAATTGAAAATTTAGGCTAGGCATCCCTTAGATCAAAAATGGACTAATCCAATATATAAACATGGAAGAATCCACGAGGCGCAAATAGGTTAAGGAGTATGAATTTGTTTATTAGGACGTACTTTATAAGTGAATGGTTTCAAGAACAAGGAGACATCTTACAAATGAAACTTATGCAACTTTCAACATATGTTGATCGCAAACCACAAGAGAAGTGGTCTGGTTTATTTCTTGATTTACTTTGATAGCGCATTGTACTTGTATACATGTGTAATGGGAAAAGGGAGGTAATTTCAGATGTTATTTGAGTTTATAATTGAGTTTATTAAAGAGATCTGTGAATGTCAAGTACTTGTCTGTCCTGTGTTATTAAGATAAACATCTCGGGATTGGTTACGGGTGAAACCTCCCCTAGGGCTTTGCCCGCTACACATGTACAGGTTTTGTTACATGTATATGCGTTACTAATTGCGGTTGTATTTATCATACTGCATGTCGAGGGCTGAGTGCAAGAGTGACGTAACTACATTCATAAGCATTTACAAACTGTAATGACTGATCCATTTCCTCATTTGACAATTTTTAAAAAACCATTGTTTAAACCATTGTGATAAACAGGGCATTTGCTCCATAGGATCTCCATAGGAGCAAATGCTCTGTTTATCATAATGTTTTCAAAACTACACAATTCTGATAGTTTAGTTTCCTTTTCTCTAGTAAATGCTCCTTCGGTATTTTTATTCAAAGAAGTTGGTTTTAAAAATAGCCTATGAGGGAATAGGCTAATTATGTTTGCATATTGTATTGGAAAATATTATCAGCGTTTCAAACAGTTTAGATCCAAATTGTATACAAAGCTCATCGCGAAGTGTCCCCTAAACATTATCAGCGTTTCAAACAGTTTAGATCCAAATTGTATACAAACCTTATCACGAAGTGTCCCCTAACATAGCTCTTGTCATATTTTGCGCTCAGTCTTTGATTGTGGTTTTGCTAGAATGAAGGGGCCTCATTTTCTTTCTTTTCGCACTTTTAACTGTTGTTATAATTTGACGTTATATATTTTATGGTCTCAACGCATTGTAGACAGTGTAGATACAGACTAGACAGCATATTTACAATGTTTGCCATGGACACTTTTCTCAGGGAGTCGCTCAAGAACATGTGTCAGACAGTGAAGACCCTAGCAGGTAATATGGGCGTACATTGTATACTTTTCTCACAGATACGCTCAAGAACAAATTGGACAGGGTCTGGTGTGTTTGGTTTCAATCTGGGCTTACACTGTTTGCATTCAAGAAGGCCCCTGTCTAAGAGAGCTGATCAAAAACAAATTTTACAGATTATGGTGAGTTGGGTGGCATACAGTGCAGCCACTTGCAGCTAATCTGGGCTTACACTGTTTGCATTCAAAAAGGCCGATGTCCCATGGGATACAGCTGTTCAAAAACAAATGTTACATATAATGAGTTGGATGGCAGACAGTGCAGACCCTAGCCCCTAATCTGGGCCTACATTGTTTGCATTTCAAATGACCCATGTCCCAGAGAGCCGCTCGAGAACAAATTCTACAGATAATGATGAGGTGGGAGTCAAACAATGCAGACACTGGTTAATACGGGCTTATAATGTTTGCATACCCAGAGAACCGCTCAAGAACAAATTCTGTCAGATGAGATTCTAACAACGCAGAGAGCCGCTCAAGAACAAATTCTGTCAGATGAGATTCTAACAACGCAGAGAACCGCTCAGGAACAAATTCTGTCAGATGAGATTCTAACAACGCAGAGAGCCGCTCAAGAACAAATTCTGTCAGATGAGATTCTAACAACGCAGAGAACCGCTCAAGAACAAATTCTGTCAGATGAGATTCTAACAACGCAGAGAGCCGCTCAAGAACAAATTCTGTCAGATGAGATTCTAACAACGCAGAGAACCGCTCAGGAACAAATTCTGTCAGATGAGATTCTAACAACGCAGAGAACCGCTCAAGAACAAATTCTGTCAGACGAGATTCTAACAACACAGACCATATTGGCTGCTATAGGTATTCTAACAACACAGACCATATTGACTGCTATAGGTATTCTAACAACACAGACCATATTGGCTGCTATAGGTATACAGTAGAACCCATCTTAAGCGGTCACGAATGTAAGGTCTAATTATGGGTCTGTAAGACAGGTGGTAGCTTAAGGCAGGTCAAAAGTAATGAAGAATGCTCCTATATGACAGTACAAACCATGACGGCTGATCTTGGTCTATATTAGTTGCAATATCGCTTTTCCCAGATCGTTTGCTCATTATATGCATAATTGAAATAAAAACACTGTATACCAGTAATCATTTGTTACGCCATCTATAACGTATCTAGAAGGATGATGAAATCAGTAAAGAACAGTAACATCCATCTGAAGCGACCGCAAAAGGGATCTAATAAAAGGAGTCTAATAAAAGGGATCTAATAAAAGAGATCTAATAAAAGGGATCTAATAAAAGAGATCTAATAAAAGGGATCTACGTGTAATTCTAGGCCTTAAAAACATAAGATAGCTAAATGCAGGACGAAAGTTATACAGAAAGATCCTGCAGGAGCGTTCTGTATTACTTTCATCCTGCATTAAGCCACGGCCTACTTTAAAAGACACTTATGTGTTTTTATGTGTTTATAGAAAGTGTATTCTGTATTTCAACCATTAATGTATGGGCATATAAGAACTTTGCAATCATTGTAGATCCAGATCAAAATATTCATAGGGGGTCATTTTTATCAAAGGTGCTCGACGCATGCTTGGACTCACCCATGGAAACAACCCCCCCCCCCACCCAAAAAAAAATTGTGATGGAAGTATGTTAAACTAGCCTAAAACTATCTATTTGAATCTTAAACCACTCCCAAAAACGAGAAAAACACGACCCAGAAATTGAATAGTATCTAACTACGACAGATCAGCGGCGGAAAATACAACAGTCATGTTTTTCAAAGTCTTACAGCAAAGCCAATTCAACACCGATTTTAATCAGTTTGGTCTTGATCCGTTCCAAATTCCATATGCTAAGCGGCACTGTTAGTGCTTTCCTTAAATATTACCCCGTCTTGTCGCTGCAAGACCGCGAATTTGAAAATACGCCAGAGCGAAACGATGTGACTCCCGCCAGGATGCATAGAAGTATATAGGGGGATCTGTATTCGTTAAACTTTTCAGCAAAAACGAGAATTATGCTGAAACACATTCGAAAAACATTCAACTCACCGCAGTTAAAACGGTGCTGGCTATTTGTAGTCTGCTATGAGACGCCAGTTTTCTTTCTCCTACTTTCGTTTTGAACGGAGGTGGCCAAATCGCTGTGGCCCGGATATTTGGATATCGAATAGTTTATGAGCCGGGTCACAGCAAAATGGTCGCATCCGTTCAAAAAGAAAGTTGGAGAAAGAAAGCTGGCGCCTCGTAGCTGACTGGAAATAGTAACCACCGTTTTAATTGCGGTGAGTTTAATGTTTTTAGATAGTGTTTAACCATAATTCGCGTTTTTGTTGAAAAGATAACGAATACAGATCCCCCTATATACGTCTATGCATCCTGGCGGGAGTCACATCGTTTCGCTCTAGCGTTTTTTTTCAAATTCGCGGTCTTGCAGCGACAAGACGGAGAAATATTTAAGGAAAGCACTAATTGTGCCGCTTAGCATATGGAATTTGGAACGGATCAAGACCAAACTGATTGAAATCGGTGTTGAATTGGCTTTGCTGTAAGACTTTGAAAAACATGACTGTTGTATTTTCCGCCGCTGATCTGTCGTAGTTAGATACCTTTCAATACATATATATATCGTTTTTCGGAGTGGTTTTAGGTTCAAATAGATAGTTTTAGGCCAGTTGAACATGCTTCGATCACAATTTTTGTTTTTTATTATTTTATTTTTTTTTTTTTTTTTGGGGGGGGGGGGGGGTTCCATGAATGAGTCCAAGCATGCGTCGAGCACTTTGATTTTTATAAGGGTCTGCACTGTTTATGATAGAAAAAGGGAGGAAGTTTCAACAATTTTGTCCATAATACGCCTTTCTATACTTTTACAAAAAGAGCAGACCAAGATCAGACGGCTCATATAGGAACCATCTGATCAGGGTCTGCTTTGTTTGCGTATGAAATTCTACAGTTTCTGCCATGGCCAAAAGTTCCCGTGTCCATGTGCTATTAAAATAATCTAATTAATATTCATGACGTTACTATTTCTTACATGAACATCCATGGAGTAAAGGGTTAATTAGTCAGGAGATTAAGATTTAAAATTGATAGACCTTCGAATCTGTGATCACCTTCTTACATAATTTTCCAGGACGAGTTACTGGGATTTCGCTTTTCAAAGACAGGGAAAAGGAAGATAACCGATCAAACTTGAATTGTAAAATGATCTGGGTCTGTTTCTGTTTGTTTATGGAATGATATTCTACAGTAAGTGCTATGGTAAATTAGTCTTGTGTCCATATGCTTTGATGAAAAATTAATATTCATGACGTCATTATTTCTTACAGCTAATAAATTAATCATATGGATATGAAACATTGTATAGCGACAAGAGTATCCCTTTCCTCCATGAATATTCATGTAAGAAATAATGACGTCATGAGTGTTAATTAGACTTACTGCTATAATAGCATATGGACACGGGTATTTTAAGCCAGTGCAGAAACTGTTGAATCATTATGTACTATATCATAAACAAATAGAACAGACCCTGATCTTAGTCTACTCTTTTTACAAAAGTGTAGAAAGGCGTATTTGTGGAGTAGACAGGACCGACAGGAATTTTTGTACTGTATGGGTTGTTTTATTGCCCTAAATGATAAATCAAACCATTTGCTTTCCTCAGGAATAATTCCGTCAAAAAATGCGAACCACATGCTGTGTAATTAACAACACAATTAACACATTACCCCCTAGAGACGCCTTTGAATATGAATTAGCCAGGGCATATATAAATGAAAGAATGCTCGAAAGGAACGAAACTTTCGCAAACTGTAGGAAAATGTGTAATACAATCTCATCCGTGAATAGATGTTATTTTATAATCACGTGGTGACTTTGAAAGCCAAACTCCACGTCATATTTATTGAACAACACCATGACACTATAGCCCCCATAAAAACGGCTTTCTGCGCTTTTGCAAACAGAGTAGACCCAGACCAGACGGCTCCTAGTCTGCTGTTTGTTTTTATAATACAATACAGATGATTCTACAGTTTCTGCCATTGCAAACCGATTCTGTGTTAATTTGTCATTTTAAAGATGAATATAGTTAATATTCAAGATGTCATTATTGTTTACATGAATATTCATGGAGTAAAGCGTTAATGACGTGTTAACAGTGTATACCAATATTCATGGAGTAAAGCGTTAATGACGTGTTAACAGCGTATACCAGTATTCATGGAGTAAAGCGTTAATGACGTGCTAACAGTGTATACCAATATTCATGGAGTAAAGCGTTAATGACGTGCTAACAGTGTATACCAATATTCATGGAGTAAAGCGTTAATGACGTGCTAACAGTGTATACCAATATTCATGGAGTAAAGCGTTAATGACGTGCTAACAGTGTATACCAGTATTCATGGAGTAAAGCGTTAATGACGTGCTAACAGCGTATACCAATATTCATGGAGTAAAGCGTTAATGACGTGTTAACAGCGTATACCAATATTCATGGAGTAAAGCGTTAATGACGTGCTAACAGTGTATACCAATATTCATGGAGTAAAGCGTTAATGACGTGCTAACAGTGTATACCAATATTCATGGAGTAAAGCGTTAATGACGTGCTAACAGTGTATACCAATATTCATGGAGTAAAGCGTTAATGACGTGCTAACAGTGTATACCAATATTCATGGAGTAAAGCGTTAATGACGTGCTAACAGTGTATACCAATATTCATGGAGTAAAGCGTTAATGACGTGCTAACAGTGTATACCAGTATTCATGGAGTAAAGCGTTAATGACGTGCTAACAGTGTATGTAAACCAATATTCAACTCAGTGTCATCTACACAGCATCTGGTAAGTAGTGATACTGTTTGACATGCTGCACTAGGCTGTCATGAAACTGCTCATATATGACATACTGCACTAGGCTGTCATGAAACTACTCATATATGACATGCTGCACTAGGCTGTCATGAAACTGCTCATATATGACATGCTGCACTAGACTGTCATGAAACTGCTCATATATGACATGCTGCACTAGGCTGTCAGGAAACTGCTCATATATGACATGCTGCACTAGGCTGTCATGAAACTGCTCATATATGACATGCTGCTCATATATTAAGCTAGCAAAATAATGCAATTTGGCAATATTTTAATGACAGATATAGAAGCAAATAGTGGATATCCTCATCACACTGATTCTTCTGGTTCAGCATTATTTACCTAAATGTGTCCGAATAATTAGGTAAATCTATTAGGACTGTCTAGATTGACGCACTTGCTGACCAAGTGTCCTTCCTCACACGCAACAGCCAGACTCGTACGATTTTATCTCTAGTCAGAACTACCGAAACACTAAACTCGTCATTTTTCCAGCTATTCTGTGACCACTCTCTATCCTATATTGTGACCACTCTTGAGAATCGTCTCGAAGGGGTCACAGTATAGGGTCTGATGGAGAAATAAAGGATCTGTTTTTGAAGATGTTTGACTTTACGCAACTTATCTAGATCTCTGAGTATCATTGCAAACATTTGACCCTTTAACCCATTACCCCATAGGCTATTTTTAGACCCAAACCCTTTAACCCATTACCCCATAGGCTATTTTTAGACCCAACCCCTTTAACCCATTACCCCATAGGCTATTTTAGACCCAAACCCTTTAACCCATTACCCCATAGGCTATTTTTAGACCCAAACCTTACTGTAATAAATCTACCGAAAAGGGGCATTAACTAGAGAAAGGGATTTTTTTAGAATTTTGAAGTTTGAAACCATTGTGATAAATAGAGCAGTTGCTCCTATAGGAGCAAATGCTCTTTTTTCACAACGGTTTCACAAAGTGACCTTTACAGAGTCGTCAAAAGTCGTCAATATGAGGGAATGGGTTAACCCTTTCCTTCATAATACGCCTTTCCACGCCTCTGTAAAAATCACGTTGAAACCATTGGTTTATATACAACACAATAACAGTTTTCTTTGCTCTAGTTAATGCTTCTTTTCGATAGTTTCATTCAAAGAAGTTGTGTCTAAAATAGCCTACGGAGGAAAGGGTTAAGGGTGAACTTATTACTGTTGCAAACAGTTTGGATCTACATCAAACGTTGTTTGTCAGGATCTGGAATGTTTATCCTCAGACACCTCATCTCCCCTCTCCAGCAGTTTGTAAAACTGAATAATTCAACCTGGCACCATTTTGATAACTTGAATGTGACAGATCTGATTGTTTACTTTCTAAAATGGCTGCAATTTTTGTCATTTTTTCCATATTTCATTATAACTATTTTGTCCATGGATATTCAGTAGGTATTGGAATTTGATATAAACAAAGAACAGGCACATTATTTCAGTACTGTTTAATACATATTTTCTTAATTTGAACATATTCAGCAGAACCTCTTTATAGCAACAATAAGAACACAACGTTGGTCATCGAAATATTTATTTCATATGTTTTTATAGTTAATGAATGTGTATCGAGGAGTGCAAATAAAGATTCTATCTATCTGTACATTATATTTGATTATCTTTTACAATGACACCTTGGTATAAACTATATAATCTTATGTATATTGATTTATAAGCAAACAAAGCTCCTAGACGAGCCATCTGATCTGGATCTATTATGTTTGCAAAGGTGTAGAAATCACTTATGGAGTAAAGGGTTAAATAGACTAGTGTCTAGTCATTGATTGGTCGCTTTAGAGGGTATCAGCTGTATGTCTTACTTGACACTAGTGTCTTTTCATTGAGTAGTGGCTTTAGAGGGTATCAGCTGTATGCCTTACTTGACACTAGTGTCTATTCATTGAGTGGTTGCTTTAGAGGGCATCAGCCTTTGCAAACGGAAAACCCAGGTCTGATGGCTTCTATAGAGCAGGGTCTGCTATGTTTGCCTATATAGATCTGATTCTACAATTCCTGCCATGATCAAAATTCCTATGTACAATTTCCTATATAAAAATTAATCTCATCATCGTGTGATTATATTTTACATGTATATTCATCAGATGAAGGATGAAAGACAAGAATGATATAATAAGAATATTATACAGTAGAACCCCTCTAATGCGACCACTTAATAAACAAACATGACTGTCTTCATAAGCAGGTGGTTGCTTAATGCAGGACGAAGGTAATACAGTGGTAGCTTAATGCAGGATGAAAGTGAAGCTTTCCTGCATTAAGCAATCACATGCTCTTATTGATTAGTACAGAGCCATTCCATAAATGAATTATAGAACAGAACAGAACTGTCAAACACCTTGATCCTGAGACGCCAAATAACAATAACACAAAATACAATAGCTCTACAATTTAACAATTTAGGAGCTAATACAAAACAAGGTTTGAGAGCTAATACAAAATAATAATAACGCAAATTACGAAAAAAAAAGCTCTAACAGTTTAACAGCTTGAGAACTAATACAAAACAATTACATTAAACACAAAAATAGCTGTAACAATTTAACAATTTGAGAAGTACACAAAATACAAAACAAAATCTAACAATTTAACAATTTGGGAGCTAATACAAAACAATTAAATAATAACACAAACTACAAAAATTTGAAACAATTTGAGTGAGTGAGTTGGATTTTACGTCCGACCAACAGTATTTCAGTTATTTGCAGACGGCACGCGCATGAGACAAGTTATAGTGCTGCCTCACTGGAATACCCCTGCCGAAGGTACATGGCAAGGATAACCCACCCAGTCATATTATCCTGACACTGGGCCGACCAGTCCTAGAACTACCCCCTTACAATACTTTAACAATACAAAAATAGCTCTAACCATTTAACAGTTTTAACAAGGTTGCCTTCTCTTCAGCTTTGTCTTTCATACACTGCCAACATTTGTGTTAAATATCTATATATCAAACTATGAACTCGAAACAAATCTGATGTTGGGTCTGCCTTGTTAACCCTTTACTTTATGAAAGAAAGTGACGTCATGAATACGATTTAGACTATTTTTACAATTGATTGTGACCAAGACAGAAACTGTAGAATAAAATCTTGTGTATCTATACAGTTTTCAATTATAATCTTTATTAGAGTCTTTTCATGGTTACAATCATACAACGACCAACATATACATATAATAATACTACTACTACTAATAAAGTCTTTAACGAGAGAACTCATTTGATAAAATCAATCTTCCATGATGCCCTCAACAGTAACATATATACAAGCACATTAAAAAGAATCTAGTAAAAGTTACATACATCTTTATTCTTTAAAGATGCATATGGTTACTGGTAGAATGAAAGTTTTACTTAATGGTTAGCATAGGGTCTATAATATTTCAAGGTTTTACCCAGATCCCAAAAGACATCAGCGCAAAGTTGGCCCGATATCGCAATGACATTGGGTACAACCACGATCAGACGCTGTGTGGTAACGTATATTCACCAGCTATTGTACATATGCATGGAATCTAAATGAAAGGCTATTTAAAACGCTAGGTGTTATTTAGCGGATATACCGTACACACAGTTGCTTTTAAGATGAAGCACCAAAGCAATTGGCGTCTCATCCAGAGTAAAGCTGGTTGATTCACTCTGATTTTCTGTATTAATGGAGACAAATAATGTATAGCATACAAACGATAAAAACATTCAAGAGCAAACTAAAAAATTAGTAACAATAAAACTAAGCGAATGAAATGAATGAATTAAATACTTTGGTTTAACGAGGGTAGCTCAATTAGTCATAATGACTAACCTACATTGAGGCCCTAGAACAAAAGCATTTCATACAATATACAAAACAGTAAAACACAGATCTATATGCACTCGAAAGCAATGTTCAGAAATTCAGTAGGCCCCCTATTTTTGCGCCTGGATAATTAATAAGTGTTGTCTGCTTCAATTTGTAGATTTATTGTTTAAGGACACGCAGTTGGATCCTGCTAAAACTCCGAGTAACTTGGCGTCTAATCTGGATCCAATCTGTTATCATAAATTTGATTTGCCACTATCATCCAAATAGTTAATAATATAAAGCTATAATATATAAAGTGTTGCACACAAAAAATGAATTGCATAAATGACATCTGACCCCGATTCAGGTGGATGAATGCACGCGCTATCAAAATCACACATTTGTGACGTCATTTACCCACGCTGTCATTATTATAAATACAAGAAAATATTTTAGCTCATTATTAGTTCAACTAAATTGTCCTCTGCTTCAAATTTTAAAAAAAAATGCAGTTAAGAGTGTAAACTAATTGAACCTGATGAGACGTTCAGTTAATCAACGTCTCATCTGGATCGAAACTGTATGCAGAAGGTTTTAGACGAATTGAATGAATGAATAAAAGGCTTTCAGAGTAACCAATTAATCTAAATGAGTAAATGAATGAATAAAATACCTTAATTAATAAGGGTAGCTCTGTTAGCCAAATTGCTAATATACCCCGATGCCCTCTTAATCGGTACATTTATGAGCAAAGATAACAATCACGGAACGTAATATTAAATAATGTGTCCAGTGCAGTAATTACGCTATTAAACAGTTTCAATAATGAAAAATGAAAGCAGCATAGTTATACAGCATTAGAACAATTCTGCTACAACAAAAACTGCTACAATAAAAATTATTTACATTGTATACCAGTATTGAGAATTACGGTATGTACAGATAAAGGATATATGTTGTCAAAATGTATAATTATGGACTAATTGGTTAATTTTCCTGTCGGATCCACTGCAATTAAAATAGTTTGAACTGATTAACAGAAATGGCATTTCTGATAATCATAGTAATTGATAGACTGTTCCAAATAAGTGTACCAGAATAGACGAATGATTTTCTAAAGATCTCAGTATTAGGCCTTGGAGAATAAAGCTGAAACTGAGATGAAGATCGCAGAGTTCGATTATGGACATCTGAGGTAAACTTAAACAAATCGTTTAGGTAATCGGGAGACTGACCGCTGAAAATTTTGTATAATAAACCCGCCTTTTGAAATCTAACCCTCTCAGGAAAGGTTATCCGGTTGAGTTCATTAAATAAAACATTTGAAGGATTATTGTGATCCTTGTCAAGAATAATTCTTGCAGCTCTTTTCTGAAATCGAATAAAGTCTATCTTCTAGAGAAACAAATTACAATTACCCCATATAATACAACAGTAGTCAAGATGGTGAAGGATGTAAGCATTAAAAAATAATTTTCGTATAGGGATAGTGAGAAATGTCTGTATGCGCGATAACAAAAATAATAAAGAATTACATTTCTTTAAGGTAATGTCAATATGTCTTTCCCAAGTTAGAGTGCTATCAATTGTAACCCCCAACAATTTTTCTTCTGTGCTACATGTGAAAAAATCATGATCAAATTTCAATGTAGGTTCAAGTAATCGAATACCATATGACTTTGGCTTGGATGTTATGTACATTGCTTTAGTCTTTTCTACATTGATAGTCATGCTATTTTGACAACACCACATTCTAACATTTGATAAATCATTAGTAAGAGAATTTAAGACTTGGTCAAGTGATAGGCCATGGGCAGAAATTGTCGTGTCATCTGCAAATATGTCAGTTAAAGAATGTTTAATTGTAAAGAGCATGTCATTTATGAAAATTAAGAATAACAAATGTCCTAAGACAGACCCTTGAGGTACCCCTGATAATACCAGAGCTGACTCAGAACATACACCATGCAGACACTTGTGTTTGCTGAAACCTGTTATGTAAATATGATCTAAACCAAGAATGTGCTGAATAATCAAGTTTATATAGTTTTAACTTATTTATTAGTAGTCTGTGATCAACAAGATCAAAGGCTTTAGAAAGATCTAGAAATACCGTACCTACAATTTCATTATTATCAATTGCTGAATCTGGTTGATCATCATAAGAACACACTAAGTTGTTTTGACTGATTTTATAACATATTTTTATAACATAATTTTAGTCGAAATTGACTTCAACTATGGATGTTTCACTGAATTACTGTGATATAATACTCTTGTATTTCACAATTAACATATTCTGACATATCACGTTGATACATATAAAATTTTCACCACGCTGAAAAAGTTTATTACATTTTGCAACTTTATTACAAAACGGGTTGTGCAGAAAATTTATTACAATTTCTGCATATAGGTGTCCCCTAAAAGCCTTACCTCATAAGGCCTTTCCTCATACCACATAAAATGACAGACTGGTTAAGGCGGAGAAATAGGCCTACTGGCTGGTATTAACCATTTCCCTCATATGAACGTGTTTTCACGCATCTGCAAATAGAGTAGACCCAGACCAGACGGCTCCTAGAGGAGTCGTCTGATCAGGATCTCGTCTATTTGATGATGAAATTTGATAGATCGGTTTCTTTAGTTCTCAAAATAGCTATAATGTTCCACTCTCGATACTTTATTACAACTAGTTTGTCCATGAATAGTCAGTAGGTATTAAATTTTGGTCTAAATATAGAACAGGAAACGAATTAATTAAACAAATATGTTCACGGCGTCTGTGGTATCTCTAGTGATTTGGGTAGAAGAGAATGTTTACTGTTCATTAATACAACAAGAGGGCCATTGGCCCTATATCGCTCACCTGAGTTACAGTAATACATGTATATTGACATGTTAATTTTTCAGTGGACAACATTTCTAGCAGATGAAATAAGCTTAGTGCACTGCTTTCACCCTTTAACTGCTGAATAAACTTGAACTGAATTCAGAACTAATACCAAGTGACTGGTTGACCAAGACCTAAACTGTTTACAACTTGTGCCATTTTTGCCTTAGCTCAAAATGCCTAAAACTGGTCTTTGAGAAATTCAAATGACTTCAATAAAGCTATGCAATTATACCTTGACCCAGGTATATAGGCAAATAGAGTGCTAGGCAGTACATAATGCCAGTTTTTGTGTGAAATGACCAATAAGAATATCTTTAAAAATCGTTTAACCCTTTCCCTCATATAAAGCTGTTTTTATGCATTAGCAAACAGAGTAGACTCAGATCAGACGACTCCTACGGAAGCTGTCTGATCTGGGTCTTCTCTGTTTCTTTTGACACAATATAGATCGGATTCTACAGTTTTTGTCAAAGCAAAAACTTCTCTTCAGAGAAATAATGTATTTAATGAATTAAAAATAAGAGTAGACTAGATCAGACGGCTGCTATAGAAGCTGTCTGATCAGGGTCTGCTCTTTTTACATTTGACAAGATATAGATTTGATTTTACAGTTTTTTTCAAAGCTAAAACTTCTATTTATGGCAATAAATTTTTTTTAAGCATTAGCAAACAAGAGTGGTCCCAGATCAATTTTTGTCAAAGCAAACAGGTTAAGGGTTAATAGGTGTTTAGAAATAATTCTAGCTCTAGGTGTGAATATCTGAAGATAATTCAATTAAACGGGTCATTAGTATTTTTAACAATTGAAATTGAGAAGAGTTACCTCTACTGTTATAATGAAGTTATATTTACTTAGTTATTTCATTAATATCATACAAGATTCAGACATTTTAGAACTTTTTAATGTGTTGTCATCAAATTTTATGAAAAAGTAATATTTAAGATGCTTTTTGGGGCAGCAGACTTAATCCACAGTAGTAAGTTTAACCTATCATTGTTAAGGGGGGGGGGGGGGGGGGGGGCAAATGCATTATCATGTTTTCTTAAGAATTACCATGACTTATATCAGTTGGGCCATTTCATAATCATGTTTTCACAGTTTTCTTAAACATTACCATGACTTACATCAGTTGGGTTTGGACCCAGATCAAAAGTCTAGATGGTGATCATTTTCCTTGATTGCCTGAATTGTTACTTTCCTATATCTCTCACATCTAATTTGAGAGACATTGGAAGACACCATTTAACATCACTACACACTGGGGTTAATGGGTCAAAATGCCTTTAATGTTTCGTCTGCAACAAAAAGTTATTGTCATCTGCTTCAATTCTTAAAATAAACTTACTTTCATTTTTTTGCAAAAATATGGTTAAGATGACAAACAGTTTGGATCCTGATGAGACGCCGCAGTATGCGGCCTCTCATCTGGATCCAAACTGTTTGCATAGGTAATCACAGTTTCACCACTAGCATGCAAAGAGTTAAGAGTCAGCATTGACCTGGAGAGATTTTACTGCCAAGCAGCTGTAACTTTGACCTGCTGCTGGTCTGCAGATCTGGAGTTGTTTATTTAACCCTTAATTTCTCTCATGTAAACTTGTTTTCATGCATCTGCAAACAGAGTAGACCCAGATAAGGTGGCTCCTATAGGATCAAGGTCTGTTATTTGCTAATGGAATTTGATAGATGTTTCTATGCCTTCTAAAACAGCTACACTGATTCACCTTCAACATTTTATTATAAATAGTTATAAATAGAATGATACTAGCAATCCAATGCAGTTATCTCCCTTTGTCCCTTATGGCTATGCTGATGGGACAAGGGAAATAACTGTGAGGAAATTACCTTTTAAGTGTTACAGATTCTGATGTTAAGTAGCATAAAACCCCAGGGTGAGACCATTTATGGCCCAGGGGTCATTATTTGAACACACCTTGTAGTGGTATATTAGGTGATGCTTCATACCAAATATCTTAGCTCTAGATTATGTGGTTTCAGACAAAAAGATTTTTAAAGGTTTCCCTATATAAGTCTATGTAAAAACTACAAGCCCCAGGGCAGGGCCATTTTTGGCCCGGGGGTCATCATTTTAACAAACTTGGTAAAGGACCATTAGATGATGCTATATACCAAATATCAAAGCTCTAGAAATTGTGGTTTCAGAGAAGAAGATTTTTAAAGATTTAAAAAAAAAACCTGTAAAAGTAGTGGGGCGGGGCCATTTTTTGCCCGGGGGTCATGATTTTAACAAAACTGATAGAGGACATCCTAAGGTACATTTCTGTGAAATTTGGTTGAAATCCTCCCAGTGGTTTAGGAGAAGAAGTCATTTGAAATAAAAGTGAACGGACAGACGGACGGACAGACGGACAGACGGACAGACGGACAGACGGACGACGGACGACAGGCGGTCACAATAGCTCACCTTGAGCCTTTGGCTCAGGTGAGCTAAAAAAAAATTAAAAAAAGATATTGTTCGTGATTGTTTTGTTGGTCGGCACCTTAAGGTCAATTTCTGTTAACCCTTTCCCTCATATTTATTAAAAACGTGTTTTCACGTATTTGCAAACAGAGTAGACCCAGATCAGCCGGCTCCTAGAGGAATATATATATAAAAAATGTTTTTCAAATTGTCTGACTCAAATGTTGAGCATAAAGTCTTCACGGTTTCACCATTCGTCTTATTCCGTTCTGAATTGAATATAACTGAGGTGTTCCGAGTGCAAGTTGCACGTGAGCCATAATTGAACTGTCATTACCGGAAGACATTTTTGTTGCCTATTGGTATACTGTGAAATAGTTGTTTGTTCATGATTTGGATATGGAATTTCCTGTCTCATCTGTAAGAGAAAGAAAGGGTGAGCTATAGTTTTATTTTTCACATGTTTGTTTGTTGAATAGCAGCTGTCAGTCCCACCCACAGGGCCACACACTGCGGGAGAAACATTTCCTGTAAAACCTCTTTCATACTATCTGCTGCCCAGTAACTATGTAATATATCACATGAACATCCAAAACACTTCAAAGAAACTTGAAAATACAGGCCTTATTGTGGACATTTTGGGAAATATACATTTAAAAATTGAAAATGTTTTCGCGCTAAAAGTTTGGAAACATTTTTGCCCCGTTCTTACTTATTTTTTCATTTTAACTCTCGTCAGTATGTTCATATTCATGAGCGTTTATAATATATGCACTATCAAAATTGACCTGTTACCAAAATTGTTAAAACTGTAACTGTTCACAGTTGATAGAGAGATCTATCTGAAATCAAAGTACTGGAAGTATTAATAGGGCGTAAAAAAAAAAATAGGTTTGTTTCTGGTTACCCGACCGACCGTCCATTTTACCCCCCCCCCCGACTCACTTTTTTTTTATTGCATCCAGAAATTTCTGCGGTTCTGTCTCTTGTGATTATTACGAGTTTGGTAAGAGGCCGATCTTCGGGGTCTTCCCAATTAGAAAAAGCCTCTTTTTATCTAACTTTTTGTGAAAGAATTTCAAAGAAAAAACCGATGGAGAAATTCCCATTATGTTGACCTATCTCAATATTTCCAACGGTCAAACATTTTTTCGCCACAGTCAAAGAAAACGCTAAAAAGATACATCGGAGTTTGACACTAACCATAGATCGAGCGACATTTCATGTATTGTGCAGGTCAGGTCCAGTCGTTAAATATTCAACTGGTCTGAATGGTCCAGTGCGAAATAATCGATTCTAGAAAATTCCATTCATTTTGCAAGTTTTTCCACTCATTTTCATCTTCTGTCGCTCTAATATTGTTTTGTTTTTATCATTGTCCTAAGTAGAGAAAGCTGCGAGCACCTTGCAACCACGTGACTTCCTTCATAACGTCGAGGTCGGGGATCTTGATCTTGATCTTGATGCATTAAACATTTGTGTGAAGTTTCATTAACATCTGTCAAATAGTTTTCCCAGAAAACAGCGGACACACTATTTTTTAATGTATTTGCATTATTTTTTAAGTAAAAGGGCCATAACTCAGAAACGACAATTCAAATGAACCTCAGAATCTACTCAGCTTCAGATCTTGATGCATTAAATATTCGTGTGAAGTTTCATCAATATCTCTCTAATGGTTTTCCCAGAAAACAGCGGACAAACTATTTGCATATTTTTTTAAGGACAAGGGCCATAACTCTGAAATGAAAAATCAAATGAACCTCAGAATCAAATCAGCTTCAGATCTTGATGTATTTAACATTTGTGTGAAGTTTCATTAATATCTGTCAAATAGTTTTCCTAGAAAACAGCGGACAAACAAAATGTTGACGGACAAACAAACGAACAAACGGACGGACGGACAGGGCCAGGACAATATACGGCCACCTTTATTAGGTGGGCGTATAATAATGCTTTGTTTATTAAAACAAGCCAATTTTTGACAAAAATAACAAAAGGCAATAACTCCAAAGACACTGAAGACAGAGTTATGGACATTGTGCACTGCACTTGTGGTGAATGTGTGGTCTATCTGTATGTGAAGTTTGAAGTCAATAGCTTTTATACTTTGAAAGTTATGATCCGGACAAGCCGGATTTTAAAAAAAAAATAACAAAGGGCAATAACTCCAAAAATACTGAAAACAGAGCTACTAACCGTGTGCACTGTACTTGTGGTGAATGTGATCTATCTCAATATGAAGTTTGAAGTCAATAGCCTTTATATGTTTGAAGCTATGATTCGGACAAACCAGATTTTCACTAGAATAACAAAGGGCAATAACTCCTAAAATACTGAAGACAGAGTTATGGACCTTGTGCACTGCATTTGTGGTCAATGTGTTCTATCTGTACATGACGTTTGAAGTCAATAGCTTTTACACTTTGAAAGTTATGATCCGGACAAGCCAAATTTTGAGAAAAATAAACAAGGGCAATAACTCCAGAAGTACTGAAGACAGAGTTACGAACATTGTGCAATGCATTTGCAGTCCATGTGATCTATCTATATATGAAGTTTGAAGTCAATAGCTTTTATACTTTGGAAGTTATGATCTGGACGAATGGACGGACTGACAGACGGGCGGATAGATGAACAGACGGACGGACATGGTTACTCCAGTAAACCCCCCAAAACTTTGTTTGTGGGGATATAAAATGCAATGATCATTATTTTGTAGATTTTAAATCATTAAAATAAATAGCAAATGCTCTATTTATCACAATGGTTTAAAAAAGTGACTTTAACATACTTGTATGCGATCGCAATCTGTCCCAGGAGAATCGGCAATTGTCCCGAATCGCAATTAAGTATATTATTTCATGAACGAACAGAGTAGATCCTGATCTAGACCTACTCTGTTAACAGTTTGCAAAGCCTTAGCCTAATGGAGGAAAGGGTTTACCAAATGCCTTTTCACTTTTGCAGACAGAGTAGATCCTGATCAGACGGCTCCTATAGTTGTTGTCTGATCAGGGTCTGCTCTTCTTTACTTGACCTGACTGTCAGACATGATATAGATATGATTCTATAGTTCTTTTCAGAGTAAAAAATTCCTTAGAAGGTTTATATTAACATTCAGCTTATATAAATATTCATGATACATCAATATTTCTTAAATGAATAATGAACAGGGAAAGGGTTTAGATATAATATACAGTAAAACTTATTTATAACGAACTCTGATAAAGCGAATTCCCGCTTATAGCGAACTAAATTTCGTTCCCCGGTCGATATCTTCATTAATTCTATACAGACTATAATGTTTAGTGCGAAGTTGGTTAGAGCGAATTTTCGCTTATGGCGAACTGATTTTCCAGTACCATTATTCACAAAACACTTTAAAATTCCTTCAATAAAGCGAAGTTTCACCTTGCTACTATCTTCAAGCACCTGTGTATTTTGCACGATTAACACCATGTCGCATAGGTGTTAAAACACACACTAGTGTTCGGGCGAACTGTGAAGCGATCCGTAAAGCATGTATTCTTCACGGTGGTAGGGTATAATTAAACACCGCTGGCCGCAGGGCATATATATATATATGCACTTAAAAGTATGGGTTATAACTAAACATTGTGACGATATGATGTTCGTTTTTTATTTTCATAATAAATACTTGAAGTCTTTTGGTTTTGTTATTCCCTCCCCGTTCGCATATATTAAAATACAATCTACCGCTGACTCCGATGACGACACAGATCTATAAGGAATAATTACCCCTGCCCACATACGCGGAGTCTTTGTCCGCTATACCCAATTTGCATCGGACATCGGAGCAACGACCAAATGCTCCTGACTTTTTTAAACACTGACATTTATGATACAGATATTTGGCAAGTTTCAAACATCAACGTGTGTTCAAAAGCAAATGACCGATTTCTTCCACAAAGAGTAAGCTGTACGATGAATGATGTGCATTTTGGGAGTTTGATCGCTACGCATACATGTCTGAATTACGGTTTAATAAATATTGAACAGTCGTGTGTCAAAGTCATAATTTATAGCGAACTTCGTACTATCAATATAGCGAATAATGTTTATAGCGAAGTAAATCCTGCAGTCCCTTGGAATTCGTTATAACCGAGTTTTACTGTACATGTAGATCTATACGGTTATAGTTTCTGCCATGGCAAAATATTCCAGTGTCCATGTGCTTTTACAACAATTAACCTAATTAATATTATATTCATAATCATGATGATGTCATACTTTCTTACATATAAATTAATATTAATATTCATGGAATAAAGTCTTTATTGACATAAGTATTGAACATTGTCAGATAAATTATGTCTCTAAACCCATTGCTACATGAAATAATGACAATATGAACATTGATTGTAATATTATATTTTTATCCCCCACCACATAGCGGAGGGGGGTTATAGGAATGGCCTTCGTCTGTCTGTCCGTCCGTCCGTCCGTCTGTCCGTAACAATTTAGTGTCCGCTCCATATCTCCTATACCCCGTGAAGGATTTTCAAGAAATTTGCCTCAAATGTTAACCAAGTTGAGACGATGTGCAGAACATATGTGGCAGATATGTCGGCTCAAGGTCAAGGTCACATTTCAAGGTCAAGGGTTTTAACCTTCAATTTCCATTGCATTTTTGTGTCCTCTCCATATCTTCTAAACCCTTTGAAGGATTTTCATAAAACTTGAGTCAAATGTTAACCAAATTAAGACGATGTGCAGAACACATGTGGCAGTCATGTCAGCTCAAGTTCAAGGTCACATTTGAAGGTCAAGTGTTTAAACATTCAGTTGCCATTACAGTTTCGTGTCCGCTCCATATCTTCTAAACCCTTTGAAGAAATCTCATAAAACTTGAATGAAATATTAAATGAATTGAGACAATGTGAAGAACCCATGCGGCAGTCTTGTTGGCTCAAGGTCAAGGTCACGTTTGAAGGTCAAGTGTTCTTACCTTTAATTTCCGTTACATTTTCGTGTCCGCTCCATATCTTCTTAAGCCTTTGAAGGATTTTCATAAAAGTTTAGTTAAATGTTAGCTAAATTGAGACGATGTGCAGAACACATGTGCCAGTCATGTCGACTCAAGGTCAAGGTCACATTTGAAGATCAAGTGTTCTTACCTTCAATTTCCATTATAGTTTCGTTATCTCCTATACCCCTTGAAGGATTTTCAAGAAACTTGCCTCAAATGTTAACCACGTTGAGACAATGTGCAGAACATATGTGGCAGTCATGTCGGCTCAAGGTCAAGGTCACATTTGAAGGCCAAGTGATTTAATCTTCAATTTCCATTACATTTCGTGTCCGCTCCATATCTTCTAAACCATTTGAAGGATTTTCATAAAACTTGAGTCAAATATTAACCGAATTGAGATGATGTGCAGAACACATGTGGCAGTCATGTCAGCTCAAGGTCAAAGTCACATTTGAAAGTCGTGTTCTTACCTTCAGTTTCCATTATATTTGTTTCCACGTCCTATTTTCTTAACAACTGGAAGGTTGAATGTCAACCACGTTAAAACCCAGGTCAATGTCTTAATTTAGGTGGCGGCGGTGGGGGATATAGCTGTCCTTTGGACTGCCTTGTTGATATAACGTTTAACAGGAATTTTGGAAATGGCAGAAACTTTCATCTATATATTTTTCTATTAGCAAAAAGAGCAGACCCAATCAAACGGCTCCTAGTATCCCACATCTGTCTGATATGGGTATACTCTTTTTGCAAAGATATTCAGCTCTTATATATATATATATATCACCATCTGGGTGTTGTCAGTCTAGTTCCTTATATACCACTCATACTGTGTTAACCCCTTACTCCATAAATACGCCTTTCTACACCTTTGCAAATAGGGTAGACCCACATCAGACAGTTCTTATACAGAGCTCCAAATAAGATGCCTTTACATTTTCAAGAATAGCTCCTTTATTTCTCCACCAATTAAACCTTATATACTGTGACCACTCTTCAGTAATTTTCTAGACGAGACGATTGTAAAGAGTGGTCACAGTGTAGGGTTTGGTGGTGAAATGACGATTTTAGTATTTGGGAACACACCCTTAAATGTACCTCTGCCTATATGAGTCATCTGATCAGGGCATGTTCTATTTGCTTCTGACATAACATACATTTAGCTCTACAGTTTCTGCTGTGGCCAAAAACCCCTGTTTTAAAAACGCTGTTGCAAAATTTTAAAACTCAACCCATTTATATTCATGTCATATGATAATTTCTTACCATGAATATTCATGGAGTAAAGGCTAAACTGCTATGATCAAATTTTGATCACTGTGACCATGACATGACAACTCTGCATGGTTTTACAAACTGAGCATCATCTACGGGGTCGACAAACAAATACTGATTGCTTGTATCTCAAGTAGTTCATTAGGTTCATTCTTAGACTTGTTTGTTGCTCATTTTACAAAACGGGATAGCTTCTGATAGTCCTTTCTGCTTTTTAATATGTCCAAGTTGTTGACAAACATCATGCTTCAGAGTCCTGCCCATCTCTCTCAGCATGCCAACATTTTCTATTTAATTATCTGTTTAGAATTACCATCATACTGTCTTTGACTAAATTATTTTGCAATAAACTGGTACATGTGAAAAAGTTGTGACTCGACTGGGACTTGAATCCAGGGCCTTTGGCTTACCATGCCAACACTCTACTGACTGCGCTATCAAGTCACACAGTCTAAAGCTTTTCAATGTTCCGACAATCTTTAACCAACTACTGTTCCATCTGGAGATCAGCAAACACTGGCTGCTAGTATCTAAAGTAGTTCAGTAGATTTTAACCAGACCTGGGGTAATTAAAATTGTAATTGTAATTAATTACAATTAATTACATGTTTCCAATGTAATTGATGTAATGTGTAATTGAGTGTTGTTTTAATTACATGTAATTGTAATATAATTAATTACATTGAAAAATTAGGTGTAATGGACAATTACTTTTCAATTACTTTTCAATTACTTAGGTTATTTACAAGTTATAAAGTACAGCCATTCAGTGAGTTTAATAGATTTATTTTTTTAAACACTGGATCCATAGAGAAAGATATTAAATAACAAATGTTGTTTCAGTGTATTATATTGTTTAATGCACAGAGAAAGTGAACGAACATATATATATATTCATTTGAAAGAGTCTTTGAGATCCCATATTTTGCAAATTATTATTCTGCTTTTATAACCCTGCTGAATAATTAAACACATCTCACGAAAATGGTAAAATTGTAATATCCATTCTTCAATAGGTTGGTTTAATTATTCTGGATATTTGTAATCAGCCAAACTTTATATAACTCTTCCAACACAATAGACTTGTTAAGATTGCACTGGTGACACTTGAAAAAAATGTATACCCAGATAAAAGTGCTGCTATAGGAGCCCTTTGAACAGGGTCTGCACTGTTTGAAGTATAACTCTAGGTTTTGTTCTCAGTTCAAAAACACAACACATTCCCATAAAATGCAGACGTTGATTAACTCAAAAATTTGATATGCTGTTTGACAGAGTAAATTTAAGAAAACATTGTAGACTGAGATGAGATGCCTTCTGTGTGAGCTGTTGCATTAGGGTATGTGCTGTTAGCAATGCAGACTTCATACTGGTAATGTCTGCCTTGTTTGCTATTGACAATAGACACTGTCACACCTGACAGACCACAGAAAGCAAAATACAGTGACCAGCAGTGACCATTAATTGTATAATTAATCCCCATGATATAACCCTTTGCCTGCTGACAAACGGTGTATGTTAACAGTGTATGCTAAATTCCATATCTGCCCTGCTCCTTTGTTAAAACTGTTTTATTTTAATCAAAAGATGAGGATAACGAATTGCTACATCAGCTTTAATCTGGATGAATACCCCAGATAAAGAATAAACTTGGTGTCTCACCCAGATCTAAATTGACTGAAAATGACTATTATTGGCCCAACAAGGTAATAAAGTTAAATTCTCTACATCAACCTCTGTTTTCGTCCCAAGTCCTGATATTTACTGATACCATAGATCTGCAGTATTACAGATTATGTTTGAAAAGTTAGAATCAGTGGAAACCCTGATTTGACATCTGTGTTACGCAGACATGTGATAACTACCGACGGTAGGTGAATTCTACCGTTTTCAGAGGTGGTCTACCGTTCTACCGCTTCGTTACCCGTTTCTACCGTTAAACCGATTCTGCCACGGCATTTTATTAAGTGACCTATATTTTCTTCCCTGGGTTAGATTATCTGTTAGTTCTCTACACACACAAGCCCCCTTTAGCATGCTGTCATGCTGTGATCCACGCTTGGCCTGTTTGGTATGGTTCCCCCGCGGAGAACATCCGCATTATGTAATCACAAGTTGGTTCCCGTTTGCGCTGTACTGGAGTTATCAAAAAAAGAATTCGGGAACCAGTCGTGTCAAAATGCAAATGGCGACATGCGCATGCACGCTTACAAATCAGACAGAATTCCATCCTACGGCAATGCCGCTGCACAAAATCCCAATTCCCCTCCCTAAATAAATAATTTAATCTGAATTCACATCGGGATGTTTTGTTTTCGTTTCACGGTCGCGAAAGAGAGTCGCTACTTGTTGCTTGGAGACTGCAAAATTTATTTCCGGTAGTGACGTTGCCCAGATACAGCATCTGGTGTGAAGGTTTTTACGCGATTTGATTGGTTAATTTATATATCAAAATCACATAGTCTCTCGCGCGAGTCGAAAACAAAAGTGAAAAACATTTTGTTAACAAATGTGATTATCTGGACTTTCTATACGATAAAGAAGCAGTTATGTCCGAAAGAAAAACTGAAAGTGAGGGCAGTACTTTATTACATTTCTTCACTAGATCATAGAACTGTCACTGAGTCCAGAATAAACTCTGACATAGGCGACGTTGTCCACAAATACCACATGTGGCACGCATTATTTTTACTCAAGCGAGGAGACAAAAAATTAAAACGAGGGGAGTGACGTTATCATGGCTTCAAAAAGCAGTATACACTCCGACCGTTAACAACAATTAAAGAATATTCCGAACGATAAACAGTTTAGTTTTATTCAGCAAACCGGCAATACCAAAACGTACGAAAGATTCGTCCCCAGACCGATTGTACTGAATAAATCGAGGTTTGTTAATGTTTTTTCATAGATTTTTTTGACTTGAGGTTGGGATTCATATAGCCGAATAAGGGCTATAAAATAAGCCTAAAAAGCACCGAAACTGTAATAATATAAGATAAAATGGAATATGTTTTTCATTATGATAAAACAGTATAATAAGTCTTGATTTTTCCATGACATTATTTAATTATGGGAGCTGTCTGATCTGGGTCTACTCTGTTTGCAAATGAGTGAAACATGTTTATATGAAGGAAAGGGTTAATGGGTTTATTGATCTCTAGGCATTGTAAGGATTGGAGATGATGCCATGGCTGTGTATAGATGTAGTCTGTATAATGTATGGTTTGTAAAGGTAGATTTATTATTATAACAGCACATGGACATTTGATTTTGTTGGGCCAAGCCAGAAAGTGTGGAATCATTCCAATATCATAAGCAAACAGAGCAGACCTGACCAGATTTGCTCCTATGCATGAAAAGGCGTTGATATGAGGGAAAGTGTGTTTAAATGTTAGGTGAGTGAGTGAGTTGGGTTTTACGGCACCGCGACACTAAGTAGGTCATATAGGTCATATGTTATGTGTGTAGTATAAGGTTTATAATGGCATGGTAATACCGTAACAGTATTTATGGTAAGGTATGAATGATTATGTGAAAAGGTATAAAAAAAACCGTAAGTATTTAGAAGATAATTTTTTCGTCTCGATATATTTTGTCGTGTCGATAAAATCTACCTGACAAAAGTCAAATCTACCTGACAAATTTCCAAAATCTACCTGACATGCTTCAACAGGTTATCACATGTATGTGTGTATAACATGTCTATGACAGCTTTCTGATGAAGATTTAATACTTTGTATATTGGTATGTATCCAGTGGCCACTTAAAGATGTTTATAAAAATAATTCTGATACTGGAACATAATTTAGTGACTGTAAATATGTTACTGATCATGTACATGCAAACTTACATGTACATGCACTAGTTATATTACTTGATAAACGTGTTTTCTCAAACATCTGTTGTTGCCAGCTTTTTCAAAGTAATTGAGATGTAATTAATTACATTTGACAAAATAATTGTAATTTAATTAATTACACACACGAAACTCCTGTAATTGTAATTGTAATGGTAATTGACCTTTTATGAATGTAATTGTAATTTGATTAATTACATTGGCATGTAATTAACCCCAGGTCTGATTTTAATAATTCGTATACCACAAAGTCAGCACCAGCTGATCAAGCTTTTCATACTTAGATCAGTATTGGGAAATCTTGTTTGGATGTTGATAAAAATGTTTCATTGAATCGGTCTTGCTTTGTGGTGACAATTACTGTGTTTCGACATTGAAAGCTCTTTGTCAATAAAGCAATATTATTCTCCATTTTTGTGGCATTTAAAGCATAGCGGGCTTTGTTAGAAAACTGGCATGTCAGGTCCCTTGTTGTTTGGAATCTTGTCGAAATTACTGTCCCCTGCAAATAAAATTAATGTTTATGATTAAAATGTATTTCTGGAAATATTTCTTAATCCCTTACACCATGAATATTCATATAACAAATAAATAGGGGTTATTACGCAGGTGACTAGGGCCGCAACAAACAAATAGAGGTTATTACGCAGGTGACTAAAGCTGCAGCGTGATATATTGGCCCGCCACCTTGCAATTGGCCCTTGGGCTTTAGCCCGAGTTACTATATCAAGGTAAGGGACTATATCACTCTGCGGCCCTATAGTCACCTGAGTAATAACCTGTTTATTACATTTATGGGTCAAATGGGATCTACATGTACTAGGTGCAATAGATTCTCAAAGGATTGAAAGAATCAGCACTATCAAGTCACACAGTCATTAGATGACGTCATTATGACGGGTTCATATTATTCAAAACTTGGCGTTGGAAAGAGCGGACAGAGTGCTCTTTTTATTCACCGGTATGTGCACATGTATTGGGCATGTAAATTTGAATCGAATCGGGTGAGGATTGTCTTTGTAAAAGCCATGGTTCGGGACTATTCGGTATACTGTGTACGAGAACTTTGACAACATTTGCATCATCAGAGCAAAATTAGACCTTCATCGCATATCAGGGTTCTGTTGATATACATGTAGATTTAGAATGACTATAAACCTTGGCAGCGGGCACAATATCTGTTATTGGCCCGTTGCTAGGTCTGTATTGGCCTGCTCAGACCACACGACTCTATTTTTAGCTCACCTGAGCAAAGCTCAGGGTGAGCTTTTGGGAGACTTGAATGTCCGTCGTCCGTCGTGCGGTGTGCGTCGTGCGTCGTGTGTCGTCAACAATTTGCTTGTGAACACTGTAGTGGTCACAATTGTAGTCTAATCTTCATGAAACTTGGTCAGAATGAATGTCTTGATAAAATCTCGGACGAGTTCGAAAGTGGGTCAAGTTGGGTTAAAAACTAGGTCACTAGGTCAAATAGTAGGAAAACCTTGTGAACCCTCTACAGGTCACATTTTTAGCCCAATTTTCATGAAACTTGGTCAGAATGATTGTCTTGATCTCGGAGGAGTTTGAAAAGTGGGTTATGTAGGGTAAAAAACTAGGTCACTAGGTCAAACAGTAGAAAAACCTTGTGAACACTCTAGTAGTCACAATTTTAGTCCAATCTTCATGAAACTTGGTCAGAATGAATGTCTTGATAAAGTCTTGGACGAGTTCGAAAGTGGGTCAAGTGGGGTAAAAAACTAGGTCACTAGGTCAAACAGTAGAAAAACCTTGTGAACACTCTAGTGGTCACAATTTTAGTCCAATCTTCATGAAACTTGGTCAGAATGATTGTCTTGATCTCGGAGGAGTTTGAAAAGTGGGTTATGTAGGGTAAAAAACTAGGTCACTAGGTCAAACAGTAGAAAAACCTTGTGAACACTCTAGTAGTCACAATTTTAGTCCAATCTTCATGAAACTTGGTCAGAATGAATGTCTTGATAAAGTCTTGGACGAGTTCGAAAGTGGGTCAAGTGGGGTAAAAAACTAGGTCACTAGGTCAAACAGTAGAAAAACCTTGTGAACACTCTAGTGGTCACAATTTTAGTCCAATCTTCATGAAACTTGGTCAGAATGAATGTCTTGATAAAGTCTCGGACGAGTTCGAAATTGGGTCAAGTGGAGTTAAAAACTAGGTCACTAGGTCAAACAGTAGAAAAACCTTGTGAACACTCTAGTGGTCACAATTTTAGTCTAATTTTCTTGAAACTTGGTCAGAACGAATGTCTTGATAAAATCTCGGACCAGTTTGAAATTGGGTCAAGTGGGGTTAAAAACTAGGTCACTAGGTCAAACAGTAGAAAAACCTTGTGAACACTCTAGTGGTCACAACTTTAGTCCAATCTTCATGAAACTTAGTCATAATGATTGTCTGGATAAAATCTCAAAAGAGATTGAAAGTGGGTTATGTGGGGTTAAAAACTAGGTCACTAGGTCAAATAGTAGGAAAACCTTGTCAACACCCTAGAGGTCACATTTATAGCCAAATCTTCATGAAAATTGGTCAGAATGATTGTCCTTATAAAAGCTTGGACAAGTTTGAAAGTGGGTTATGTGAGGTCAAAAAGTAGGTCACTGGGTCATATCTAGTTAACACTCCAGTGGCCACATTTTTAGCCCAGTCTTCCTCAAACTTGCTCAGACTGTTTGTCTTGGTGATATCAAGGTTGAGTGTGATCATGGGTAGGGTGGGAATAGAAAGTAGGTCACTAGGTTAAATCTTAGAAAAAATACTTTAGAGAGCACATTTTTAGCCCAATCTTCATTGGTCAGAATCATTGTCTTGATAAAATCAATATACTAAATCTTTGAAAATCTTGTTCCGCAGAACCACTGCTCATAATCCACTGCTCATGATCCACTATCAACATTGTTCATATATTGTCCCTAAGTTCAATATTGACCCTACCCATGGGCTACCTTGCAAAAATCTTAAATCTATGGTAATCAGGTGAGCAATTAAGGGCCATCTTGGCCCTCTTGTTTTAAATGATATTGGATCATTTATAACGTAAAAATGTTACTATTTATAATAACAAATGTAATAATTACATTTATAGTTGATATTAACTGAATATTTATAATGACACTACAGACAATTCTGTTTTAAACATGCTAGAAACTGTATTATCATCTTAATTATTTCATAAGCAAACATAGCAGACCCTGATCTGAGAACTCTTATATAGATACTATCTGATATGGATATATATGCTCTTTGCAAAGGCATTAACCCGTTTCCTCATATAATGTGTTTTCACGCATTTGCAAACAGAGAAGACCAAGATCAGATGGCTCCTATAGGAGCCCTCTGATCAGGGTCTGCTGTGTTTGCTAATGGAATTTTGTAGACCTTTTCCTTCACTTTCCAAAATGGCTACAATGTTCAACCTTCCATATTTCATATAACTATTTTGTTCATGAATATTCAGTAGGTATTTAAATTTGAAATAAACATAGAACAGGGAAAGGGTTAAGAGGCCTGTTGATTGAGTAAATGACTATAAAACATTTTACATTTAAAATTGTACACACATCATTTACCTTTTTTTCACAAGCCTAAACGCATATAAATGATACTAAAGCACCTGGCTGGTCAGAATGTCTAACTTTCTCAGTGTGTATTACCAGGATAACAACAATATAGGAAGGCCTTGTACAACCTTTCTTCAGATTTCACCATATGTCCATAAATTAACCCTTTCTCTGTTTAAATATTCATTTAACCCTTTCCCTGTTCTGTATTTAGGCCAAATTGCAATACCTACTAAATATTCATAAACAAAAGAGTTATAAAGAAATATGGAAGGTGGAACATTGTACATAGACATTTTAGAAGACAAAGAAACAGATCTATCAAATTCTGTTAGAAAACAGAGCAGACCCTGATCTGACGGCTCCTCTAGGAGCCGTCTGATCTGGGTCAATTCTGTTTGCAAATGCGTGAAAACACATTTATATGAGGGAAAGGGTTAAGGGTTAATGACATCATTGGTATCATATTATTGGATAAATATTTTTAATTGCATATTAACAGAGGATATTTTGGTACAAACAGAACCATAGAATTTGATCTATATAACATCATATTATTATAAGCAAACTGAGCAGACCCTGATCAGACAACTACCATGAGAAATTAGTGCAAAACCATTGTAACAATGTCTACGAGTAGATCCACGAAAATTACCATTGTACAGTATAAAACCTCTTTAAATTGACCACCAATTTGGCAAAGCATGTCTAATTATACCTAGAAGTCAGGTGGTAATTATTTGCAGGTATGATTAGTTAAATTCTTTATGCCTTTGCAAACAGAGTAGACCCAGATCAGATTGCCCCTGCAGAAGATACTGTTCACCTTTTTGTTTGCCTTGTGATGATAATACATATTATTTCTAAGGTCTAAAACCCCCAAGAAGAATGCCCTTATAAGTTGAAAAATTACTGAGAGGAGTTTTATTTGTTATTTTAACAAATAAAACTGTCATCCCTGTAAGTTTTCAAAACTGGTGCGAAAAATTTATGGGTAAAGATTTAATCCAGTTCAGTGTTCCGTAATAACAATTTATAATGATGATCTGGATCCACTTTATAAGTTCATTTTATTGATTGATTGACAGGGAAAATGTAAATTTGATAACAAAAACTCATGAAAATAAATAGGTGCCGAATCGTCTAGGGTAAATTTTTGGGAGGGGCCGAGTTGACCATGGTGTCGAATCGTTTTGGGGCCGAATTGTCTAGGGACCCGGTTAGTTTGGTGCCGAGTCGTCCAGAAACCTGTTGTGCGTCTACTTTGTTTGCAAAGACGTAAAAAGGCATATTTATGGAGGAAGGGGTTTAACTTAAAGTCTCAGGGATGAATAAGTTAAAAACTTAATAGCAGGTGCTGCAGATCTTCTTTCACAGCATTGTAATAACTCGGAAGATTCAAGATAATAAATCGTGTTCACGAAAGTCATAGCAGAACTATAAATAGAAGACAATGATAACCTAAGCCTTAATGTTTGTATGTATATGTACTTACGATTTTCAAGCTCATCCAAAATGCGTGTCTGGTAAACAAATTCTGCGTAAAGTTTTCATTCTCCTACTTGATTTGCAAAATCCTCACAGTGATCTCCCTTGTCACCACGCGTGCGGTCTATTAGGGGAGATAACTGCGTTGGAGGTTGCGTTCCCCTATGGTGTAAAGTCACGTGATATTCAAAATGGCGGCGATCAATTAATCAAAAATTGATTCATGTATAAGTGTGCATAAATACCCCAATATTATTAATATCGCCTCATTTTAAAAATATTTGTCATATTTGTTGAAAAAATGATCAAATACAGTAACTGCTTGTCTTAAAAAACGGTCCACGATAGTACTTTTTGTAATAAGTTGAGCTGATTACCTAACTACATTACACATCTGAGTAAATCGTTTTGTGAGGACCGGCTGATTTGCTCTCGCAACTCCGGTAGAACTGGTATCTGTGTAAACACAGATAAAAAAAATCATGTAAATTTATGCATATAGTTTGTCCGCTGTTTTCTGGGAAAACTATTTGAGAGATATTAATGAAACTTCACACAAATGTTTAATGCATCAAGACCTGAAGCTAATTCAATTCTGAGGTTCATTTGATTTGTCGTTTCGGAGTTATGGCCCTTGCACTTAAAAGAAATAATGCAAATCTATGCAAATATATATGAGGATGTCCATAACTTTTTCATTTGAAATGATATTTACTTCAATTTTTTTTATATGGTTAAACCTTATATGAATTTTCACATATATTGCGGGGTTTTTGGTAAGTCATTTTATTCTAAAGTTATGGTCCTTGAACTTTGTGTGTTCGTTGCTTTGTTTGTCGTTCAGCTTTTAGTTTGTCTCTTGTTTTCTGGGAAAACTATCAAAATGATATAAATGAAACTTAAAAGAAATCTCTTGAAAAGTTTAGATTAGTTTAGTAAAAAAGTTTAAAAGTTTAGATTAGTTTAAAAAAGTTAAAACGTGTATTTGCACCAATATTGGCAACTAAAATCGAAGTCTAACCCTATCTATGTACATTTTTAGCTCACCAGAGCACAAAGTGCTCAGGGTGAGCTTTTGTGATCGCCTGTTGTCCGTCGGCGTGCGTCGTGCGTCGTGCGTCGTGCGTCGTTCGTCGTTTGTCGTTTGTCGTTCGTCGTCCGTCGTCAACAATTTGAACCTTTAAAAATCTTCTCCTCTGAATCTACAGGGATCTCAACTTTCATCTTTGGCACATAGCATCATATTTAGGTCCTCTACAAAAGTTATATAAATTATGCCCCTGGGGTCAAAATTGACCCCGCCCCAGGGGTGCCTTGTTTTCAATAGAAACATATAGTAAAACTTTGAAAATCTTCTTCTCTGAAACCAGAAGCTTCTCAGCTTTCATAATTGGCACATAGCATCATGTTCAGGTCCTCTACAAAAGTTATATAAATTATGGCCCTGGGGTCAAAATTGTCCCCGCCCCAGGGGTGGGCAGTTTTCAATAGAATCATATTGTGCAAACTTTGAAAATCTTCTCATCTGAAACCGGAAGGTTCTCAGCTTTCATATTTGGCACATAGCATCATGTTCAGGTCCTCCACAAAAGTTATATAAATTATGGCCCCGGGGTCAAAATCGGCCCCACCCCAGGGGTGTGAAGTTTTCAAAAGAAACAAATAGTGAAATCTTTGAAAAACTTCTTCTCTGAAACTGGAAGGTTCTCAGCTTTCATATTTGGCATAAAGCATCATGTTCAGGTCCTCTACAAAAGGTATATAAATTATGGCCCCAAGGTCAAAATTGGCCCCGCCCCAGGGGTGGGCAGTTTTCAATAGAAACAAATAGTGAAATCTTTGGAAATCTTCTTCTCTGAAACTGGAAGGTTCTCATCTTTCATATTTGGCACATAACATCATGTTCAGGTCCTCTGCATAGTTTATATTATTTATGGCCCCAGGGTCAAAATTGGCCCCGCCCCAGGGGTGGGCAGTTTTCAATAGAAACAAATAGTGAAATCTTTGAAAATCTTCTTCTCTGAAACTGGAAGGTTCTCAGCTTTCATATTTGACACATAGCAACATGTTCAGGTCCTCTACAAAAGTTATATAAATTATGGCCCCAGGGTCAAAATTGGCCCCGCCCCAGGGGTGGGCAGTTTTCAAAAGAAACAAATAGTGAAATCTTTGAAAATCTTCTTCTCTGAAACTGGAAGGTTCTCAGCTTTCATATTTGGCATAAAGCATCATGTTCAGGTCCTCTACAAAAGGTATATAAATTATGGCCCCAAGGTCAAAATTGGCCCCGCCCCTGGGGTGGGCAGTTTTCAATAGAAACAAATAGTGAAATCTTTGGAAATCTTCTTCTCTGAAACTGGAAGGTTCTCATCTTTCATATTTGGCACATAACATCATGTTCAGGTCCTCTGCATAGTTTATATTATTTATGGCCCCAGGGTCAAAATTGGCCCCGCCCCAGGGGTGGGCAGTTTTCAATAGAAACAAATAGTGAAATCTTTGAAAATCTTCTTCTCTGAAACTGGAAGGTTCTCAGCTTTCATATTGGACACATAGCAACATGTTCAGGTCCTCTACAAAAGTTATATAAATTATGGCCCCAGGGTCAAAATTGGCCCCGCCCCAGGGGTGGGCAGTTTTCAATAGAAACAAATTGTGAAATCTTTGAAAATCTTCTCCTCTGAAACTGGAAGGTTCTCAGCTTTCATATTTGGTACATAGCATCATGTTCAGGTCCTCTACAAAAGTTATGTAAATTATGGCCCTGGGGTCAAAATTGGCCCCGCCCCAGGGGCGGGCAGTATTCAATAGAAACAAATATTGAAATCTTTGAAAATCTTCTTCTCTGATACTGGAAGGTTCTCTGCTTTCATATTTGGTACATAGCATCATGTTCAGGTCCTCTACAAAAGTTATATAATATAAGGCCCCGGGGTCAAAATTGGCCGCACCCCAGGGGTGGGCAGTAATTTCAATAGAAACAAATACATGTAGTGAAATCTTTGAAAATCTTCTTCTCTGAAACTGGAAGGCTCTCGGCTTTCATATTTGGCACATAGCATCATGTTCAGGTCGTCTACTAAAGTTGTATTAATTATGGTCTCGGGTCAAAATTGTCCCCGCCCCAGGGATGGACAGTTTTCAATAGAAACAAATAGTGAAATCTTTGAAAATCTTCTTCTCTGAAACGGGAAGGCTCTCAGCTTTCATATTTGGCAGAGCATCATGTTCAGGTCCTCTTTAAAAGTTATATAAATTATGGCCCTAGGGTCAAAATTGGCCCTGCCACAGGGGTGGGCAGTTTTCAATAGAAACATATTGAGAAAACTTTGAAAATCTTCTTCTCTGAAACTGGAAGCTTAGTCTCAGCTTTCATATTTGGTACATAGCATCATGTTCCGGTCCCCTACAAGTTTTTCCCAGGGCCGGCTAGTTTTCTATAGAAACATATAGTGAAACTTTGAAAATCTTCTCCTCTGGTTGTCTGGTGAGCGCTTCAGGGCCATTCTGGCCCTCTTGTTCTTATTAGAACAACAATTTATGTGTACAAAGTACATTACAAGTTCATTTATCTGAATATTGTTGCTGAACTGATTATACAATCGATAATTAGTAACTAGAGTGAACCGATCATCGATAGTTAAATCCCAACTGATTCCCAACACTACTCTTAACTCTTTGCAGGCTACGTAATTTTTCATCTGCAAAATTGTCCGCTTCAATTCTTAAAATAAACTTGTTCTTATTTCTTTGCAAAAATATGGTCAAGGTTACAAACGGTTGGGATCCTGATGAGATGCCACATTATGCAGTGTCTCATCTGGATCCAAACTGTTTGCATAGGTAATCACTGTTTTGCAGCTAGCATGCAAAGAGTTAAACCTTTACTCCTGGAGTCCATAAATAAATCTTTGGCAGTTTGCAAACAGTTTAGACGCAGAACAGATCATTTGATCAGGGTCTTCTCTGTTTGCTTTTAAACCCTTTTCAAATAATCTCTTGAAAAGTTTAGATTCATATCTAAAAATTAATGTAATAAATATTCATGATGTAATTATTTCTTACATGAATATACATGAAATAAAGGGTTATAAAAGGCTTTTGAGATATATTGAAAATCACCGAATAAATTATGTTTCTATGAAATGACATCATGAATTTTTTAAAATGGCTGACACAGGAAATTTGGTCATGGCAGAAAATATTTAAATTATATTTAATCTATAATATTATTACATGAGCAAACTGAGCAGACCCCAATCAAACAGCTCTCACATATTATTGATAAGAGCATACAATCAATTATTGCAAAGGTGTATCTATGGAACAAAATGTTAAAGGGACAATCAGAAAATATTAAAAAGCTATTTACCCGTTATATATCAAATTTTAATTGAAGTCAGTCCAGTTCCTTGAATACCACCCATACAATGTTAACTCTTTACTCGATGAATATGCCTTTCTTCACCTTAGCAAACGGAGTAAACCCAGATCAGATGGCTCCTGTAGGAGCTATCCGATCAGGGTATGTTCTGTTTACCTGCGACATACAATTGTTACATAGATCTGACTCTGTTGTTTCTGCTATGGCTAAAAATCTCTCTGTATGTTTATAATGCTATTATATGAACTCAACTCATTAACTTTCTTAATACTAATTATTTCTTGCATGAATTTTCATGGAGTAAAAGCTTAACTGATATCAAACACTTGATCACTTTAACAAACAAACTGAGCATCTTCTACAGGGTGAATCACCAAACATCAACTGCTTGTACCTAAAGTAGTTCATTAGGTACCTTCTAAGGCTTGTTTGTTGCCCTTTTTTGAACGATTTTAGCATAGCTTCTGATGGCCCTTTCTGACTTTTGAATTTAGTGATGGGAATCGGCTGGATTTTCATCATCGATAATCGCCTCATGCTAACCGATTAAGCTTCGATTATAATCGGAATCAGTTACTGTGTAACAAGTGTAGAATCTACTGTGTAATACAGAAAAGTTTTGAATGGAAGCGTTTGAAGATTAATTACTTGTCTTGTTCTAATGTTATTCAAATGATTCACATGCTGATTTTGTGTATAGTTTTGTTTGTGGAAGTCGCAAATAAAATAAATTTTATAAAACTGTGTTACCGGCTGTTTCTACCTGGATTAATGATTTTCGGAAGTTGGCTGGGTCCTAGTAACATCCCCCCTTAGACTTTTTTTCATGGGTACCAAATTGTTGGTTTGGATCCTCAGAACACATTTTGAGCATGCCCCCAGAAATAAGTTTGTCCCAGCTATATTTTATTTAAAGGTTTCCATGGTAACCCGAGGTAATTTTTGAAACTACCTTGGTTCAGAAAATGCGCCATAACTTTGTTTTTAGAAGCAATAGAAGGACAAAACAAGTACCAAAGTAAAGCAGAGATATATAGCTTGAATATGATATATGATTTTATTAATATTCATAAATGCATTCTTATGAATCAGGGGTTTTTCACCTTCTATAACAGAGGCCTGTAAAAGGCCCCTTCCCAATTGAAAATTTCTTTAAAATCATGCAGTTTTCCCAAAAATCCAAACTTACACCAGCTTTTTTGTTTCCCAAATCAGCAATTTTAGTGATAATTCTTCTTTAAATCAGCAGGCTAAGGCCCCTTCCCAATTAAGAGAGAAAAAGCCCTGTGAATATTAATGAGGAAGTAAAAAAATGTTGTTTTTAGAAAAAAGGAGTTTGTTGTTTAGTCTGAGAGGCTTATTAATACACAGAAATTATTGAATTTAGGTTTAAGTTGTTCATTGGAGTCATCAAAACACATTTTGAGTATTTCCCAAAATAATTTTGTCCCATTTATGTTTTGTTAAATGGTTTCCATGGTAACCAGAGGTATATTTCAAAACATTGGTTCAGAAAATGCGTAATAACTTTGCTTTTAGAGGCAATAGAAGGACAAAACAAGTACCAAAGTAAAGCAGAGACATGTAGCTTCAATATGATATATAATTATGATAAAATTAATAAATTATTACTTATGAATATTATTGAGGAAGTAAACAATTCCGCTTTTTTTAGAAAAATGAGTTTTTTGTTTAGTCTCAGAGGCCTATTAATGCACAAAAATTATTGAATTCAGGTTTAAATTGTTTGTTGGGGTCATCAGAACACTTTTTGAGCATTCCCTCAAAATAATTGTGTCCCAGCTATGTTTTATTGAACGGTTTCCATGGTAACCCGAGGTAAATTGCGAAACTATCTTGATTAAGAAAATGCTTCATAACTTTGCTTTTAGAGACGATAGATGGACAAAACAAGAACCAACGTAAAGCAGAGACATATAGCTTGAATACGATATGTAATTCTATTAATACTCATAATGCATTCTTATAATGCATTCTTGTGAATACTAATGGGGAAGTAAAAAATGCGTTTTTAGTTTGACGAGTTTGTGTTTAGTCTGAAAGGCCTAATAATATACGAATAGTTATTGAATTCAGATTTAAATGTTTTAATATCAACATACAAATAAAGGAAAATATCTTTGGTTCATGTAATATTTCTAAAAACATGTATATTTAAGCTAATTTGCATATAACATGCGTAAATGAATAGGCAATTTAACATAAGCCCTATATTTAGCATTCTTTCGAGTGTACTATCTTTTCAATTATTTATTTTACGTAAAATACCAGATATTGAACAAAAATTGACAAGATCAGAGGGTCATTACTTTGGGTTCTTGAATATTAATGCATATTTATGAATATTAATGAGATGTAAAATAAACACACTTGAATGAGCTGATCTTTTTATCTGAGATTATTTTAGTTAACCAGTATAGAGCTTGATACTAACTGAAACAGTGATATTGATGTTCATGTATATAAATATGTAGATAATGAATATTATTTTCAAAATCATGAATATTAATGAGAATGTAAACTGTTGCAGGAAAGTAATTTTTCTATTGTATTGCAATATACATGTACATGTATGTGAACAACACATTTCTTGTAAGAAAATACAGCAGAGGAATTGAGCCTCATGCATGTTTTATGAAGAATATTACTGTTATGGGTGTTTTGCAATGCAATAGAAAATATATAGCATCTCGATTGTGATCATCAACTCATGTTTACCCATATTAGCCTTGCGTGACTTCTAAATTACTCGCAATCTCTTGTACATTTGCTTGATTACTTACCACAGCATGCCAGAGCAACGCAAGGCTTCTTGCGAGCATTTCGCGACAGGCTGGACAACCCATTTAGTGTGTCTGGCCTGCTGCAGATGCTACGCGTCAGCTCCCTGTTCAATTTCATCCCTCTGGACAGGGGAGACGTGGGAGCTTGCTGCCCGACAGAAGAAGTATTCTTCTCTTTGGTCATCGACTCCCTCTCAACAGACAAATCACTGTCCTCTAAAGCTCAGAAGAATCCTGCTTCTTCTTTAAAATCTCTTTCATCAACAGCCCTTGTGGTGCAGTCAATTCCCCAGTTGTTAGTTGCAGATGGGCACCCAACTACTGGCCCGGGCGCGGGTTCCCCGTTTACCACTTGAATGGCGCCCTTTGTTCTGGTCCAAGGTACTATTGTAGCCAGGTCTCCCGGTTCGCTTGTTGTGTGAAGAGTTTTGCCTGGTCCAGCTGAATCTAGGCCCAGTTATCTGTCTCCGGTCCCCGGTGTCCTGGCGTTAGTGCTTCCGTTTCATGGAGTCACCAGCAGACCGGTCTACCGAGCCCCCGCCCAAAGATGTCACTGTGTATTCTTTGGTCCGGTGTCCTAAGTTTGCTCTCCAACGGTCCCCCGATGGCCCGGTCTGGTTCTTTGGACCAGGACACCGAAGTGGACCAGTAAATCCAGCAGTCTAATTTTTTCTACAGGGCATTCTGTCTCTACACCACATTACAGTGGTGAAAGTCAACAGGAAGCTGCTCTGGCTAAGTCTAGACGTTCTTGGTCGTCTAGACCCTGCAATTACTCTTCATCTTCTGAATACACTTCGGACTCCCTAGTCCCCATCCCACCCACCCCGTAGGAGGCGTCAAAACCTTCTTATTCTTCCAATGGGAACCGGCACTCGCACTGCTCTCATCGCAGATCGAGGTCTTACCATTACTCTTCTATGCAAAGACATCGCTCTGCCTCCTCAGATTCACCGGCTGGTCGCTCTTGATAGCCGACACTCATTCTGGGAACCAGCAAGCTTCACCTAGAGGGAGAATAGCTCTCACATGAACCCACAGTCCACACTTCTATATCTGTGGTGGGTCCCACTCTTCCCGGGTGCTGCCATCCATGGCGTTCACCAGGGCGGATTCTGAGGGAGAGCAGGAAGACACTTTGTCAATTATGGCTCCTAAGGATGGTCCTATTTTTTAAGGGAATCAGACTTTGTAGAAGCCTCTCACTTTTTCTTTAGATGATTCTGAACATCAATATTTTCTATTGAGAATGCGTGTGAAGATTGTTTTAGAATCCTCCCACCTTCTGTCTGCCCTAGACCCCCGAATCATATTCACAGGGGTCCTCTATCCTCTTCCGTGCTAGTGTCAGTCCAAAAAGTGGACCTCCCTAACCTAATTAAGTCTAGGGAGTCTCTTTCTCCTTCCATGGGACTTCTTTCCCGTTTGCCTGACCTGGACGAAGATTTTTGTGCCAGCCCGGAAACTGGGTGGCATGTCCGCTAAACTCTTATGGACAAGGGTTCCCTGGGTATCTCTTAGGCCTCCGGTTTCAAATGAAAATCGACCTGGGATGTTTTATCAGATCCCCTCACTATAGAGGCCTTCCTCTCTCTCTCTCTCTCTCTCTCTCTCTCTCTCTCTCTCTCTCTCTCTCTCTCTCTCTCTCTCTCTCTCTCTCTCTCTCTCTCTCTCTCTCTCACTCTCTTTCTCTCTTTCTCCCTCATTCACTTCTTTAGCACCAGGAGTTGCATCCAACAGATGGGGTTCGCTTCAAACATTGACCTATTATCATTGGCGTACGTATTATTATCGATATTTAAGACAGGTGACAGCTTAATGCATGGTGAAAGTCATGCAGAAAGCTCCTAGTGGAGCTTTCTGCATGACTTTCACCATGCATTAAGAAGTCACCTGCCTAAAAGGGTCTAAATGCTTCTATAAAGAAAATTCGTATAATCGAGATTTTACCGTATTCTCCAAATAATACGAAATACAATGCTCATAGAAAATTGCTTATTCATATACGCACATTATATGCAAATTAGCTGAAATACGCATGCTTTATAGAAATATTACCTGAAACAAAGATGGTTAATTTTCCTTGTATGACCACATGAAAACATTCAAACATGAATTCAATAACTCTTGTTTATTAATAGGCATCTCAGACCGAACAATTAACAGGGTTCCCACGGACAGGGAAAAGTCAGGGGAAAAGGATTTTTTTTCAAGGTCAGGGAAAAGTCAGGGATTTTTTTAATTGGTCAGGGAAATTTGAAATTTGGCAAAAGTCAGGGAAAAGTCTGGGAAATTTGGAACCAAAGGATGAGGGCTGAGGAAATATGTCAAAAAGGGGAAAGAATAAAAATAAAAGGCTAAGGCAGTTTCTTCAATTTTGACTAAACCAAGCATCTTTATACATCTTTGATTAGCTTTGTATATTTCACATCAAAATTTTAAAGTATATCTGTTGTGAAGTCTGTTAAAACAAAATCATTGGAGAATGAAGTCTGGCACCTCTGCAAGACTCCAGCATCCGTTTTGACAGCAGTGCTAGAATATGGCAGCAATGCTAGATATTAGACATTCTACTGTAGTGTCTTCACTTGTTAGGATAGGCAGGACAGCAGTGCTAGATATTGGACATTCTACTTTACTGTCTTCACTTGTAAGGGCAGCAATATTTGGTCTGCTATTATGAAAACAGTGCAAATGCAGACCCTTTTCTGGCGTCTACAGAGACCCGTTAAAAGGACCTATTTTCCCAATTTGGGAAAAACATCCCAAGTGATGCAAAAATGTTGATTAAATTGCAAAACTAGAGGGCCTGAAAGGCCCTGATATTGGTCACCAGAAAATCAGAGGAGAAGATTTTCAAAGTTTTCACTATGTGTTTTTATATAGAAAACTAGCCGACCCTGGGGCGGGGCCAATTTTGACCCCATTTTAATAGCATGCTATATGAGTGTCTTACACACTGTATGTACTATTTTAAAATTCAGCTTACACAGAAAAACAGAAAGATTAACCCTTTCCACCATAGATACACATCTTATGACATTTGCAAACAGAATAGACCCATATAAGGCAGCTCCTGTAGGAGCTGCCTGATCAGGGTCTACTCTGTTTGCTTAGAAAAATATCATAAATCTGAGTTTTTACTTTAGTCTACTGCCAATATATTTCTTAACTTTGCTTAAAAATAAAATTTTACTTAATTATATATTCATAGTAGATGGAGTCTCTAATAAAAATTCATGGAGGAAAGGGTTAAGAGAGGTGGAAAAGATTCAAGAGACTTTATACTTAGGGTGCATATTAGGACATGTCTGGCATCATGCATGTTACATTCAATATTGAGCAATTAAAAATGAAAAAGTCAAAAACATTTATAATAATATTTTCTTTATTTAAAATAATCAAAACACTACTGCTGTATATATAGTTGTCATAAAGAGAGAGGTGGTAAGGATTGGCTGATGGGGAGGACGGAGGCCAACATTTATTGATCATGCGCATAGATTACCAATTAAACTTCTGTTAACATGGGGTCAGGGAAAATTGAAATTCGGGAAAAGTCAGTGAAAAGTCAGGGAATTTTATTTTTTTTGTTTTATGGGAACCCTGATTAACTCCTTTTTTCAAAACAAAAATCAGATTGTTTTACTTCCTCATTAATATTCATAAGAATACATTTATGAAAATTAGTTAAATTACATATCATATTCAAGTCATATGTCTTTGCTTTATTCAGGTTCTTGTTTTGTCCTTCTATTGCCTCTAAAAGCAAAGTTATGACGCATTTGTTTAACCATGGATGTTTCGAAATTTACCTTGGGTTACCATGGAAACCGTTAAAAACATAGCTTGGACACAATTATTTTGGGGAATGCTCAAGTGGTGTTTTGCGAACCCCAACAAACAATTTAAACCTGAATTCAATACTTTTTGTGCATTAATAAGCCTCTAAGACTAAACAAAAACTCATTTTTTAAAAAAGCAGATTTTTATACTTCTTCATTAATATTCATAAGAAATCATATATGAATATTATTAAAATTTATATCATAATCAAGATATATGTCTCTGCTTTACTTTAGTTTTTGTTTGGTCCTTCTATTGCCTCTAAAAGCAAAGTTATTATGCATTTTCTGAAACAGTGATTTTTGAAATTTAACTCCTCGCATTACCATGGAAACCTTTCAATAAAACATAGATGGGACAAAATTACTTTGGGGGAATGCTCAAAATGTGTTCTGATAACCCCAACAAACAATTTAAACCTGAATTCAATAATTTCTGTGCATTAATAAGCCTATCAGACTAAACAACAAACTCTTTTTTCTAAAAAACGCATTTTTTTACATTCTCATGAATATTCATAAGAATGCATTTATGAATATTTTCATATTCAAGCTATATGTCTCTGCTTTACTTTGGTACTTGTTTTGTCCTTCTATTACCTCTAAAAGCAAAGTTATTACGCATTTTCTGAACCAAGGATGTTTTGGAATTTACCTCGGGTTACAATGGAAACCGTTTAATTAAACATAGATGGGACAAAATTATTTGGGGAAATACTCAAAATGTGTTCTGATCACTCCAATGAACAACTTAAACCTAAATTCAATAATTTCTGTGCATTAATAAGCCTCTCAGACTAAACAACAAACTCCTTTTTTCTAAAAAAAATCACATTTTTTACTTCCTCATTAATATTCATAAGAATGCATTTATGAATATTAATAAAATCATATATCATATTCAAGCTATATGTCTCTGCTTTTACTTTGGTACTTGATTTGTCCTTCTATTGCTTCTAAAAACAAAGTTATGGCGCATTTTCTGAACTAAGGTAGTTTAAAAAATTACCTCGGGTTACCATGGAAACCTTTAAATAAAACATAGCTGGGACAAACTTATTTTTTGGGGCATGCTCAAAATGTGTTCTGAGGACCCTAATGAACAATTCGGTACCCATGAAAAAAAGTCATTGGGGGGATGCTTCGGTAACCACTACTAGGACCCAGCCTAAAGGTCTACAGCCTGCAGATGGCTTCGTATATTAATGGTTAAAAATATTTATTAAATGACGATAGTGTTTATGCCGCCCTTGACGATAGTCAGGGGGCATTATGTTTTGCACATGTCCGTCTGTCTGTCTGTCTGTCCGTGTGCCACGCTTTTAGGTGCGGTTGGATCTCACAGTTTTTCAAGTGTTATAAGTCAGTAATTTCTACACTTATACACATGAAACTTCACATACACATCAATTACCATCTGTGCTATCATTTGGCACCCCACCCATGCTGCCGACAAGCCCAAGGTCGAGGTCAAAGGACTTGGAAATTTTATGTGCGGTTGGTCGTCACATTTACGTGCAGTTTTTTGTCACAGTTTTTTCATTGTCTTATATCTCCCTAACCACTGTAGCTATTGCCATGGAATTGCATATACACATTAAACACCATCCATACTTTCATTGCACACCCAGCCCATGCTGCCCGCAAGCCCAAGGTCAAGGTCAAATGACTTAGGAATTTTACGTACAGCTAGGCAAGTAACCACACAGGGGCATCACTGTGTCTTACAGACACAATTTTCTAATTTTTAGCTCCACTTTTTCAAAAAGTGGAGCTATTGTCATGACCCTCTCGTCGGCGTCGGCGTTGGTTAACCTTTTTGTTAAGGTCCTTTTCTCTGAAACCATCAAAGATATTTGGTTCATATTTGGTATGTATGTTTACTATCACAAGGGGAACCCATTTCACAAGGGCAGGTAACTCTAGAATTAATTTTGCCATAGTTATACCCCTTTTTATGCCCCCCAGATAAGATCTGGGGGGCATATTGTTTTTGCCCTGTCTGTCTGTCTGTCTGTTTGTCTGTTTGTCTGTTTGTCTGTTTGTTTGTCAGCAACTTTAACATTGGTCATAACTTTTGAGCCAGTACAGATAGAGACTTGATATTTGGTATGCATATGTATCTCATGAAGCCGCACATTTTGAGGGGTGACATGTCAAGGTCAAGGTCATCCTTCAAGGTCAGAGGTCAAATATATGGGTCAAATCACCTACTTTAACATTGGCCATAACTTTTGGACCAGTAGAGATAGAGACTTGATATTTGGCATGCTTGTGTATCTCATGAAGCCGCACATTTTGAGGGGTGACCTGTCAAGGTCAAGGTCATCCTCAGGGTCAAAGGTCAAATTGTCTGTTTTTTGTCTGTAACATTAACGCAACTTTAACATTGGTCATAACTTTTGAGTCGGTACAGATAGAGACCTGATATTTGGCATGCATATGTATCTCATGAAGCCGCACATTTTGAGGGGTGACATGTCAAGGTCAAGGTCATCCTTCAAGGTCAGAGGTCAAATATATGGGTCAAATCACCGACTTTAACATTGGCCATAACTTTTTGACCAGTAGAGATACAGACTTGATATTTGGCATGCTTGTGTATCTTATGAAGCTGCACATTTTGAGGGGTGAAATGTCAAGGTCAAGGTCATACTTCAGGGTCAAAGGTCAAATTGTCTGTTTCTTTGTCTGTAACTTTAACATTGGTCATAACTTTTGAGCCAGTACAGCTAGTGACTTGATATTTGGCATGCATATATATCTCATAAAGCCTCACATTTTGAGGGGTGACATGTCAAGGTCAAGGTCATCTTTAAAGGTCAGAGGTCAAACATATGGGTCAAATCACTGACTTTAACATTGGCCATAACTTTTGAACCAGTACAGATAGAGACTTGATATGTGGCATGATTGTGTATCTCATGAAGCTGCACGGTGTGAGGGGTGAAATGTCAAGGTCATTCTTCAAGGTCAAAGGTCACCAACTTCAAATTGGCCATAACTTTTGAACCAATAGAGATAAAGTCTTAATATTTGGTATGCATGTGTATCTCATGAAGCTGCACATTTAAGGGGATACCATTTCAAGGTCAAGGTCATCTTTCAGGTTCAAAGGTCACTGACTTTAACATTGGCCATAACTTTTAAACCAGTAGAGATACAGACTTGATGGTTGGTATACATGTGTTTCTCATTTTGCTGCACAGTTTGAGGAGTAACATGTCAAGGTCAAGGTCATCCTTCATGGTCAAAGGTCACACACTTTAACATTGGCCATAACTTTTGAACCAGTAGAGATACAGACTTGATATGTGGTATGCATGTGCACCCCATGAAGCTGCACAGTTTGAGGGGTGACATGTCAAGATCAAGGTCATCCTTTAGGGTCAAATATCATATCGAGGGGGCATAGTGTTTCACAAACACATCTTGTTCGACTTAGAATATTCATTATTGGTTAAGTTTTATGTTCAGGTCCATGTCTCAGAAACTGTCAAAGATAGTTGGTTCATCTTTGATATACATATTAACTATCACAAGGGGAACCAATTTCACAAGGGTAGGTAACCCTTAAATTTATTTTGCTGTTGTTATCTCCCCTTTCTCACTAAGACTTCCACTACACTATCCAGTACTAAAGAAAGTGGAGCGCGCTGTCTGTGGACAGCTCTTGTTATTAGCTCCACTTTTTCAAAAAGTGGAGCTATTGTCGTGACCGTCTCGTCGGCATTGGTTAACCTTTTTCTTAAGGTCCTTTTCTCAGAAACCATCAAAGATATTTGGTTCATATTTGGTATGTATGTTTACTATCACAAGGGAAACCCATTTCACAAGGGCAGGTAACCATAAAATTAATTTTTGCCATAGTTATGCCCCATTTTTTGACTTACAATTTTCATTGTTGGTTAAGTTTTATGTTCAGGTTCATGTCTCAGAAACTGTCAGAGATATTTGGTTCAACTTTGGTATACATGTTAACTATTACAAGGGGGACCCATTTCCCAAGGGCAGGCAACCCTAAAATTAATTTTGCCATAGTTATGCCCCTTTTTTCGACTTACAATTTTCATTGTTGGTTAAGTTTTATGTTGAATCAGGTCCATGTCTCGGAAACTGTCAGAGATATTTGGTTCAACTTTGGTATACATGTTAACAATTACAAGGGGGACCAATTTCACAAGGGCAGGTAACCCTAAAATTAATTTTGCTGTTGTTATCTCCCCTTTCTGACTTAGACTTCCACTATACTATCCAGCATTAAAGAAAGTGGAGCGCACTGTCTGCGGACAGCTCTTGTTTATATTTTAGTTAGGTCAGAAAACTATCTTTTGGTACGTTTTAGATACATATGACATGCAGTGTTTAGGCTAGAATCCTAACTCTATGGGTCATTTTGACCCATTATCACTCAAAACAGTGGGTCATTTTCTAAATCAGTGGGCCAATCTACATATCACTACAGTAACTTAATAAATAGGCCCTAAAAATCAGTGTGTGCAGCACTGAACATTGCCAGTCTGCTCAACTGAACTGACAGACAGCTTATGGTCATTGCTCGCTATGTGTCTAGTGATCGTACTAACTTAAACAAATTGTCTGTTCCAATTGAAAATGCATTGGATTTCTTTGTTTATGCACAATTTACAAAACATTCTATTTTTTCACCATCTTAAACTTCGTAAGTAAGCCACGATGCGTAGGTCGAGAGTCATTTTGGTTGGAACTTTCTCGCAGGTTGACGATGATGGCGCATCTTCTGTTTCTTAGCTGCCGATTTGACAGTACGGAAAAGGGACAGAAAAGACTTTTGCTGTTTTTCAGTAGACATTGTCAAGTTACGACGATTCAGAGTAGAAAATCTAGTTTCGATTCACTGCAGCGCAGGGAATAACATAATCCGAGTCGTTAGTCATACAGGCGTTGTATTGTAAAAGAGAACGCTACAAATCATGGGTCTGGGGTACAGGAAATGATGCTGGCAGTGAATAATAGGCTAAAACACGGGCCGAGAGACGGATTTCGGCAATTTTTCGGGACGGAATACGATGCGCCAAAATGACCCACAGAACTTTTTTTCATGCACCATTTTTAATTATTCTGCATCAATGACGCAGGGGCGGGGCCTAGCCTAAACACTGGACATGTGATTAAAAAATAATGTATTTGTGATTGAGTTGTTGTTGTTGATGTTGAGACATAGCATGCGAAGGGCACCTGTGACCCAGAGGTGACAATTGTACAATGGTACATGTATACATCTTGGTATACATGTACGTTCTTAATGCAGTTTAGTACCAAAAACAATAAGAAATAAAATTTTAATTGCAGATTTATTTTTTTCCAGGTTGGGATGATTGTTCACATTCGAAGGAAATATGTGGTTGGCAGAATTGGGCGATAATGACAATTGTTTTACTTCTTCATGGTGCAGAGGGATTGAACTACATGTATAGGATTGTAAAGATGTACAGGACAGTAACTGTGATTTAATGTACATTAATGTAAACCATTCAGCATAGGCATGTTATAGCTGTGTTGGACAAATTATGAAGGAATACAAGACAGTAACCGTGATTTAGTGTAAACCATTCAGGGTAGACATGTTCTAGCTGTGTTGGACAGATTATGAAGGAGTATTAGGGGTGAGTAATAGGCTGGGTCCTAGTAGTGGTTACCGTAGCATCCCCCCCTAGACTTTTTTTCATGGGTACCAAAATGTTCGTTGGGGTCTTCAGAACACATTTTGAGCATGCCCCCAAAAATAAGTTTGTCCCAGCTATGTTTTATTTAACGGTTTCCATGGTAACCCGAGGTAATTTTTGAAACTACCTTGGTTCAGAAAATGAGCCATAACTTTGTTTTTAGAAGCAATAGAAGGACAAAACAAGTACCAAAGTAAAGCAGAGACATATAGCTTGAATATGATATATGATTTTATTAATATTCATAAATGCATTCTTATGAATATTAATGAGGAAGTAAAAAATGTGATTTTTTAAGAAAAAAGGAGTTTGTTGTTTAGTCTGAGAGGCTTATTAATGCACAGAAATTATTGAATTTAGGTTTAAGTTTTTTGTTGGAGTCCTCAGAACACATTTTGAGTATTTCCCCAAATAATTTTGTCCCATCTATGTTTTATTAAACGGTTTCCATTGTAACCCGAGGTATATTACGAAACATCCTTGGTTCAGAAATTGCGTAATAACTTTGCTTTTAGAGGTAATAGAAGGACAAAACAAGTACCAAAGTAAAGCAGAGACATATAGCTTGAATATGGTATATGATTTAATTAATATTCATAAATGCATTCTTATGAATATTCATGAGAATGTAAAAAAAATGCTTTTTTTAGAAAATGGAGCTTGTTGTTTAGTCTGATAGGCTTATTAATTCACACAAATTATTGAATTCAGGTTTAAATTGTTTGTTTGGTTCATCAAAAAACATTTTGAGCATTCCCCCAAAGTAATTTTGTCCCATCAATGTTTTATTGAACGGTTTCCATGGTAACGCGAGGAGGTAAATTTCGAAACATCATTGGTTCAGAAAACGCATAATAACTTTGCTTTTAGAGGCAATAGAAGGACAAAACAAAAACCACAGTAAAGCAGAGACGTATATCTTGATTATGATATATACTTTTAATAATATTCATATATGATTGCTTATGAATATTAATGAGGAAGTATAAAAATCCGCTTTGTTTAGAAAAATGAGTTTTTTGTTTAGTCTTAGAGGCCTATTAATGCACAAAAATTATTGAATTCAGGTTTAAATTGTTCGTTTGGGTCCGCAGAACACCACTTGAGCATTCCCCAAAATAGTTGTGTCCAAGCTATGTTTTAACGGTTTCCATGGTAACCCGAGGTAAATTTCGAAACATCCATGGTTAAACAAATACGTCATAACTTTGCTTTTAGAGGCGAAAGAAGGACAAAACAAGAACCTGAATAAAGCAAAGACATATAACTTGAATATGATATGTAATTTAACTAATATTCATATATGTATTCTTATGAATATTAATGAGGAAGTAAAACAATCCGATTTTTGTTTAGAAAAAAGGAGTTTATTGTTTAGTCTGAGATGCCTATTAATAAACAAGAGTTATTGAATTCATGTTTGAATGTTTTCATGTGAAGGAAAATAAACCATCTTTGTTTCAGGTAATATGTCTATAAAGTATGCGTTTTTCAGCTTATTTGCATATAATGTACGTATATGAATAAGCAATTTTCTATGAGCATTGTATTTAGTATTATTTTGAGTATACGGTAAAATCTCGATTATTCGATTTTTCTTTATAGAAGCATTAAGACCCTTTTAGGCAGGTGACTTCTTAATGCATGGTGAAAGTCATGCAGAAAGCTGCACTAGGAGCTTTCTGCATGACTTTCACCATGCATTAAGCAGTCACCTATCTTAAATATCGATAATAATACGTACATCAATGATAATACGTCAATGTTTGAAGCGAATCCCATCTGTTGGATGCAACTGCCGGTGCTAAAGAAGTGAATGAGAGAGAGAGAGAGAGAGAGAGAGAGAGAGAGAGAGAGAGAGAGAGAGAGAGAGAGGGGGGGGGGCTAATGCCCGCCCCTGGGGCTGTCGGAAACAAGTGAGGGGATCTGATAAAACATCCCATGTCGATTTTCATTTGAAACCGGTGGCCTAAGAGATACCCAGGGAACCCTTGTCCGTAAGAGTTTAGCGAACATGATCCACCCAGTTGCCGGGCTGGCGCAAAAATCTTCGTCCAGATCAGGCAAACGGGAAAGAAGTCCCGTGGAAGGAGAAAGAGACTCCCTAGACTTATTTAGGTTAGGGAGGTCCACTTTTTCGACTGACACTAGCACGGAAGAGGATAGAGGACCCCTGTGTATAGGATTCGGGGTCTAGGGCAGACAGAGAGTGGGATGATTCTAAAACAATCTTCACACGCATTCTCAATAGAAAATATTGATGTTCAAAATCATCTAAAGAAAAAGAGGACTAAGTCCCGTCTAAATCTGAGTGAGAGGCTTCCACAAAGTCTGATTCCCTTAAAAAATAGGACCATCCCTAGGAGCCATAATGGACAAAGTGTCTTCCTGCTCTCCCTCAGGATCCGCCCTGGTGAACGCCATGGATGGCAGCACCCGGGAAGAGTGGGACTCGCCACAGACATAGAAGTGTGGACTGTGGGTTCACGTGAGAGCTATTCTCCCTCTAGGTGAAGCTTGCTGGTTCCCAGAATGAGTGTCGGCTATCGAGAACGACGAGCCGGCGATTCTGAGGAGGCAGAGCGATGTCTTCGCTTAGACGAGTAATGGTAAGACCTCGATCTGCGATGAGAGCGGTGCGAGTGCCGGTTCCCATTAGAAGAATAAGAAGGTTTTTACGCCTCCCACGGGATGGGTGGGATAGGGGCTGGGGAGTCCGAGGTGTACTCAGAAGATGAAGAGTAATTGCAGGGTCTAGACGACCAAGAACGTCTAGACTTAGCCAGAGCAGCTTCCTGTTGACTTTCACCACTGTAATGCGGTGTAGAGACGGTGTAGAATGCCCTGTAGAAAAGATTGGACTGGTAGATTTACCGGTCCACTTCGGTATCCTGGTCCAAAGGACCAGACCGGGCCACCGGAGGACCGTTGGAGAGCAAACTTAGGACACCGGGCCAAAGAATACACAGTGACATCTTTGGGCGGGGGGCTCGGTAGACCGGTCTGCTGGTGATGTCATGAAACGGAAGCACTAACGCCAGGACACCGGGGACCGGTGACGGATAACCTAGATTCAGCGGGACCAGACAAAACTCTTCACACAACAAGCGGACCGGGAGACCTGGCAACAATAGTACCTGGGACCAGAACAAAGGGTATCATTCAAGTGGTAAACGGGGAACCCGCGCCCGGGCCAGCAGTTGGGTGCCGATCTGCAACTACCAACTGGGGAATCGACTGCACCACAGGGGCTGTTGACGAAAGAGATTTTAAAGAAGAAGCAGGCTTCTTCTGAGCTTTAGACGACAGTGATTTGTCTGTTGCGAGGGAGTCGCTGACCAAAGAGAAGAATACTTCTTCCGTCGGGCAGCAAGCTCTCACGTCTCCCCTGTCCAGAGGGAAGAAACTGGACAGGGAGCTGACGCGGAGCATCCGCAGCAGGCCAGACACACTTAATGAGTTGTCCAGCCTGTCGCGAAATGCTCGCAAGAAGCCTTGCGTTGCTCTGGCATGCTGTGGTAAATAATCAAGCAAATGCATAAGACATCGCGAGTAAGTTAGAAGTCATGCAAGGCTAATATGGGTAAACATAAGCTGATGATTACAGTCGAGATGCTATATATTTTCTATTGCATTGCAAAACACCCATAACAGTAATATTCTTCATAAAGCATGCATGAGGCTCAATTCCTCTGCTGTAATTTCTTACAAGAAATGTTTTGTTCACATACATGTATATTGCAATATAATAGAAAAACTTACTCTCCTACAACAGTTTACATTCTCATTAATATTCATGATTTTGAAATAATATTCATTATCTACATATTTATATACATGAACATCAATATCGCTGTTTCAGTCAGTATCAAGCTCTATACTGGTTAACTAAAATCATCTCAGATAAAAAAAGAACAGCTCATTCAAGTGTGTTTATTTTACATCTCATTAATATTCATAAATATGCATTAATATTCAAGAACCCAAAGTAATGACCCTCTGCTCTTGTCAATGTTTGTTGTTCTGGTATTTTACGTTAAATAAATAATAGAAAAGATAGCACACTCGAAACAATGCTAAATATAGGGCTTATGTTAAATTGCTTATTCATTTACGCACGTTATATGCAAATTAGCTTAAATATACATGTTTTAGAAATATTACATGAACCAAAGATGCTTTCCTTTATTTGTATGTTGATATTAAAACATTCAAATCTGAATTCAATAACTATTTGTATAGTATTAGGCCTCTCAGACTAAAAACAAACTCGTCAAACTAAAAACGCATTTTTTACTTCCCCATTAATATTCATAAGAATGCATTATAAGAATGGATTATATGTATTAATATAATTACATATCGTATTCAAGCTATATGTCTCTACTTTACGTTGGTTCTTGTTTTGTCCTTCTATTGTCTCTAAAAGCAAAGTTATGAAGCATTTTCTTAATCAAGATAGTTTCGAAATTTACCTCGGGTTACCACGGAAACCGTTTAATAAAACATAGCTGGGCACAATTATTTTGGGAGAATGCTCAAAAAGTGTTCTGATGACCCCAACGAACAATTTAAACCTGAATTCAATAATTTTTTTGCATTAATATGCCTCTAAGACTAAACAAAAAACTCATTTTTCTAAAAATGCGGATTTTTATACTTCCTCATTAATATTCATAAGCAATCATATATGCATATTATTAAAATTATATATCATAATCAAGATATATGACTCTGCTTTACTTTGGTTTTTGTTTTGTCCTTCTATCACCTCTAAAAGCAAAGTTATTATGCATTTTCTGAACCAATGATGTTTCGAAATTTACCTCCTCGCGTTACCATGGAAACCGTTCAATAAAACATAGATTGGTCAAAATTACTTTGGGGGAATGCTCAGAATGTGTTCTGATGACCCAAACAAACAATTTAAACCTGAATTCAATAATGTGTGTGCATTAATAAGCCTATCAGACTAAACAACAAGCTCTATTTTCTAAAAACGCATTTTTTTACATTCTCATGAATATTCATAAGAATGCATTTATGAATATTAATTAAATCATATACCATATTCTAGCTACATGTCTCTGCTTTACTTTGGTACTTGTTTTGTCCTTCTATTACCTCTAAAAGCAAAGTTATTACGCATTTTCTGAACCAAGGATGTTTGGGAATTTACCTCGCTTTACCATGGAAACCGTTTAATAAAACATAGATGGGCCAAAATTATTTGGGGAAATACTCAAAATGTGTTCTGAGGACTCCAACGAACAACTTAAACCTAAATTTAATAATTTCTGTGCATTAATAAGCCTCTCAGACTAAACAACAAACTCCTTTTTTCTAAAAAAATCACATTTTTTACTTCCTCATTAATATTCATAAGAATGCATTTATGAATATTAATAAAATCATATATCATATTCAAGCTATATGTCTCTGCTTTACTTTGGTACTTGTTTTGTCCTTCTATTGCTCCTAAAAACAAAGTTATGGTGCATTTTCTGAACCAAGGTAGTTTCGAAAATTACCTCGGGTTACCATGGAAACCGTTAAATAAAACATAGCTGGGACAAACTTATTTTTGGGGGCATGCTCAAAATGTGTTCTGAAGACCCCAACGAACATTTTGGTACCCATGAAAAAAAGTCTAGGGGGGGATGCTACGGTAACCACTACTAGGACCCAGCCTATAAGAACTTCCAAATATTTTTTCTAGACAGCAGCTTTTGAAATTAGCAATGATATTTTAAGTAGCAAAATTGCTAACTAATCTGAAAGTAGATATCAAGTTACTTCTTACCTGGCATGAATGCAAAATGATTCAAAGAAAGTTGATACCAGGTAGGTCCAACTTGCTACCAACTTAAAAAACAGATAATAAATACTTGCTTAAAAAGTTAATTTCAAAAGCTGATACAGACAAGGCTTTTTCATGAAGACAGAAAGAAGCCTCAGTCTTCAGATATTGGTCAGGGAGGCGATGGGGATAATACTAGCCCTTACCCCACTGTCAGATTTTTTTTTTAATCTGGTGCAATTTTGACTACTTCAAATTTAAACAAGATAAATTGACACTATTGACTCGGCTTCAGACAGCTTGGATCCTGATAAGACGCCATGTTACATGCACCTGTCGTCTCATCTGCATCCAACCTGTCAAGTTAGTGGGATAATGGCTAATGTGGGTAAATGTGAACATTCAATGTTCCTTAATTATTTTAAGTGTTTTTGACAAACTTGGGCAAATAGCACAGACCAATATCAAATGACTCCTAAGAGAGTGGTTTGATCCTTAGGTGTTACAGGCTCATGAAATATGTCTAAAATCCAAACTTTTTTTTGCTCCAAATGTTTAAAACGTCAATTTACGGACATTTTAACTTATTTTAGAAATATTTTGTGAGCCGAACGCCTGTGGTTTGATCAGGGTTGACGCCATGGGCGCTATCTTTGGCTAATACATTTATCATCATGATCATTCAACTTTATAAACCAGTGGAAAGGGAAGGATACTAAACCTTTTACTCCATAAATACGCCTTGCTACGCTTTTGCAAACAGAGTAGACCCAGATCAGACGGCTCCTGTAGGAGCTGTTTGATCAGGGTCTGATGTTTATCCTTAAAATATAATATAGATGTGATTCTATATAGTTTCTGCCACAGCCAAAAATCCATGTTCTGTTATATCAACTAATCTAATTAGTATTCATGATGTCACTATTTCTTACATTAATATTCATTGAGTAAAGGGTAAAGTCAATTTAAGGGGAGAACTGCAGGATGTTGAGGGGAAGGTGCCTGTGAATGGTTTCTTCTGTAAGAGAAAAAGCCTTGCCAATAAATACCACTGTACAAAGAAATCTTGTTTAACCCATTTCCCTGTTCTATGTTTATTCCAAATTTCAATACCTGCTGAATATTCATGGCCAAAATAGTCATAATGAAATATGGAAGGTGGAACATTGTAGACATTTTAGAAAGTGAAGAAACATATCTATAAAATTCTATTAGCAAACAGATCAGTCCCTGATCAGACGGCTCCTTCAGGATCCGTCTCATCTGGATCTACTCTGTTTGCAGATGCGTGAAAACACATCTATATGAGGTAAAGGGTTAAGCATTCTTAAGTAGTAGTTTTATGCAGGATGAAAAATAAACAGATGGACCCTGTTACAAAGGAGCTTTGTGCAAAACTGTCTTTCTGTACTCTCATGTGTGATTACATAAACCTTTACTCCATAAAAACACCTTTCTGCCCCTGTAGTAGTCGTCTGATCTGGGTCTGCTCTGTTTGCTTATGACATGATATAGATCTGATTCTGCTGTTTTTGTCAATGCCTTTCTACGCTTTTGAAAACAGAGTAAACCCGATGAGACGGCTCCTACAGCTCTGTAAAATTTATCATACACTTGTAATATAAACTCTTTCCCTGTTCTACATTTGTCTGTTTGATACTGACTGAATATTCATGACCAAATAGTTATCAAATATGGATGGTGGAATATTGTAGCCATTTTAGAAATTAAAGCAACAGAACTATCATATTCCACTAGCAAACAGAGCAGACCCTGATAAGATGGCTCCTATAGGATAATAGGAGCTGTCTGATCTGGGTCTACTCTTTTTGCAATTGCTTGAAAATGTGTTTATATGAAGGAAAGAGTTAACTCATAAAGTGTGGGAACTGAGTATGTAAGACCTTTGCAAATAGTGTAGACAGTGTAGAGGGAGCCTTTGGATCAGGGTCTGCACTGTTTGACATTTTCTTCAGTGATAAATTTTGAAGCAATGTTCCCTCATAGGCTATTTCTAGATTCAACATCTGTATGTATGGAAAAGGAGCATTAACTAGAGAAAAGGAAATTTTTAGAATTTTGTAATTTGAAACAATTGTGATAAATAGAGCATTTGTTGCTATAGAAGCAAATGCTCTGCTTATTACAGTGGTTTCAAAATGTGACTTTTACAGAGGCATAGAAAGGCGTATAGATTGGGGAAAGAGTTAATTAGTATCGAGAAGAGAGGAGTCTGTCAGTTTTAACTCTGCACATTGGCGGCAATTCCATGAATACATATGCAAACAGTTTGGATCCAGATGAGACGCTGCATGTTATCAGGATCAGGTTATTTGACATCTCCTTTAGGTTCAAACTGTTTGCAAAGGTGAACACATGTGTGTCTGTTGCAATGAAGAGGTTAGAAAATAGTGTGAGTCTCTAGATGTATCCTCTGGAGCTATTTAACCCATTCCCCCATATGCTATTTTTAGACCCAACCTCTTTAATTAATCTACCGAAAAGGAGCATTAACTAGAGAAAAGGAATTTTTTAAGAATTTTGTAGTTTGAAACCATTGTGATAAATAGAGCATTTGCTCCTATAGGAGTAAATGCTCTGTTTATCACAATGGTTTCATAAAGTGACTTTTACAGAGGCTTAGAAAGGGGTATTTATGGAGGAAAGGTTTAAACCTGGAGATGGACCTTTGTACAAAACCGGTATCCAAATATAATATTTAATGTTTATTTAAAATTAAGTTCTAACACATTTATTATACTTTTTATAAGCCCGTTTGAAAAAACGGGACGTATTATGAAATGGCGCTGTCTGTGTGTCTGTCCGTCTGTAAGGTCTCTTAACTCAAGTTCCGCTTGGTGGATCCATCTCAAGTTTTAACACAGTGTTTATCTAGACATTCTACAGTAGCCTGCCAAGTCCCGGTTTGGTTATCCAAGGTCAAGGTCGCTTAATTGGACTTAAATTTGCGTTTAGCAAAAATGTTAACCTCAATTTATGTGGAAGAAGTCCATTTATTTACATAACACTTTGTGATAAAGCTTTGAAACTTGGAACACTTGTTCACCGTCACAACTTTCACCTGTAGGCAAGAGTAAATAACCCTTTTCCTCATATAATTGTGTTTTCACGCATCTGCAAACAGAGTAGACCCAGATCAGACGACTCTGTTTGCTAATGGAATTTGAAAGGTTTGTTTCTTTACTTTCTAAAATGGCTACAATTTTCCACCTCCCATGTTTCATTATAACTGTTTTGACCATGAATACTCAGTAGGTATTGAAATTTGGAATAAGCACAGAACAGGGAAAGGGTTAACCAATTTATTCAATTTACTCATAGGCTATTTTTAGGCCGAACCAACAGGGAGCACTTACTAACAAAAAGGTAAAATTCAGCATTGTGAAGTTTAGAAATCATTGTGGTAAAGAAAGCATTTGCTCCTTTGGTGCATGTTATATTTATCGCAATGTTTTCAAAAAGTGACTTTTACCGAGGCATGAAAAGGTGCAGAGCAACAGATATATGTGCATACTCAAATATTAAAATCGTCATTTCTCCACCAAACCCTATGTTTTTGACCACTCTTTAAAATCATCTTGAAGAGGTGATTCTAAGGAATGGTCGCAGCATAGTGTTTGGTGGAGAAATAAAGAAGTTATTCTTGAAAATGTTTTAATTTACACATCTTAACTGGACTTCTGAAGGTGTCAAAATGATAGAATGGGTTATCTGCGTATCAAACAGCTACTTCAGATGAGCCACCAAGTAACTTTATATGTGTGAAAAGAATGAGGTATAAATGTGGTATAATAACCCTTCGCTTGCTGTTCACGTCAATACATCTACTTGTAAATAGTGAAGACCCAGAAGAGACAGCTCCTACAGGAGCTGTCTCATCAGGGTGTACACTATTTACAAATTGATTGTGCAACCGGTGCACTCCACAGCAGTGATTGCACAGAGAAATAATTGTAGACAGTGAAGATATATATAATTATACCACAGGGCATAGGTAAAGAAGAAGAAATGTATTTTAAAATCCAGCAAGAGAAGGGTTAAGATCTGAAGTGGAGCTGTTTGCAAATGAAATGCAGGTTACAGTAAGGGAGATAATAGCTAACCCTTTATTCCATGAATATTCTGTGTTAATGACATCATGAATATCAATAAGATCATATTTTATAATGGCTCATATTAAAAACAGGAAATTGTGATCTGGCGGAAACTCTACACTTATATTTTTATAATTCCATAAGCAAACAGAGCAGACCTTTGTTAGTTGACTGATTCAGGAGATTCATGATCTGGGTCTGTTTTGTTTGCAAATGTGTAATAACCCTTTACTACATAAATTTATACGTCTTTCTATGGTAGACCCAGATCAGATTATCTGCTCTAGATCTATTTGCTTATAGAGTGTAGATGTGATTCTGCAGTTTCTGCCATAGACAAAACTGCCTGTAGCCATGTGCTTTTAAAACAATTAACCCTTTCCCTCATATAAACGTGTTTTCACGCATTTGCAAACAGAGTAGACCCAGATCAGACGGCTCCTAGAGGAGCCGTCTGATCAGGGTCTACTCTGTTTGCTAATAAAATTTGATAGATCTGTTTCTTTACTTCCTAAAATGTCTGCAACGCTCCACCTTCCAGATTTCTTTATCACTATTTTGTTAATGAATATTCAGTAGGTATTGAAATTTGGCCTAAATACAGAACAGGGAACCAGGGTTAATTTAATTAAATTAATATTCATGATGTCTGATGATTTCTTACATGAATATTCATTGAATAAAAGGTTTAGAGTAAAATTGTTTGTGTATTGCAGATGTGCCTTACAAAGTATGTAGACGGAGAACTCCACAAGAGCTGTGCTGACGAGGACATGTGCTCTGATTGTAAAGGCTTGGACAATTGTTGTAACAAGAGCTCGAGGACATGTGCTCTGATTGTGAAGGCTTGGACAATTGTTATTGTTGAAATGGACACAAATAGTGCTTGAGAGGCAAACAGTTTGGATCCCATTGATCTAGTTTCAATAAACAGTGCTTGATTTGCAAACAGTTTAGATCCTACTTATCTTGTGTGAAAAAACGTGCTTGAATGGCAAACAGTTTGGATCCTATTGATCTGGTCTAAATCAATCGAACTGGAAAGACAAACAGTTAGGATCCTATTGATCAAATGTGAACAGGGCATCAACAACAAACAGATTGAATTCTATTAATTTTGTGTGGATTAATAGTGCATGAGTGGCAAACAGTTTGGATCCTATTGACCTAGTTCGAGTAATCAGTGCTTGATTTGCAAACAGTTTGGATTCAATTTATTTTATGTGAATAAATAGTGCTTGAGTTGCGATCCAATCCAAAGGCCTCACTTAGAACAGTGGGGAATTTGTTCTGGGTTATCACCAGATAGTTAGAAATGCACGATACGTTCATTCTAATGGCCAAATTTCCTTTTTCTTCTAGTAAATTTACGTTTATAACTACTTCGTTAATTATGTTGCCCTAAGGTTTGAAGCAACTGTCCATATTTATTTTATTCTCATTACGATCAGTCAATGGGATTTATATTTTATGGGTACAGTGTGTGTTACATGTATGGTCTGATGTGGCCGATATCATAAAATGTCTGTTTCTAATATCGTCCTGCTTACATACATAGATTGGGCTAAGGTTAAAGCTCAATGAGTATTTTCAGCCTGCCGTCCGTCTTTTACATCTACTGGCAGAGGGTTCGATTTCCGGACATGTTTGATGTCCTGCGATGCAGTCTACTTCTTGGTTATAGGCGGTTTAATTTTCAGCAGTCTATAGTTATTATAGTGCAGTAGTTTTGTTCTGGTTTAAAGTTTAACGTTGTTTTATATATACATGTATATATTTATATCCCACCAAGCACCTTATATGTGTTTTGGTCGTTTCTCGGTCCAATGTGACATCATAGACAAGTCAGTGATGTTACATTTTTAGTTCGGACTTTCATAGATCGTTTTGTAGTATTGATAGTTTAGTACTTTGGTAGTTTTCTTCAGGTGTCTTGGTGGGTCTACAGTACAAATGAAACTGCATCTTTGACATTAAATAAATAAAGCTTATCTGTATTATAGGCAGTAGTGTACCAGCACTTTTGAGGTTGCTTGCTCAGCGTTAGGATTTTGTATAGGACATTAGGGACTACTAGGAATCAATTTTCTATTACTTCGATATTGCTGGTGTACGTTTTGCCTCATTTTACTTCACTTACGTTACTTGAGTAGCAAACTGAACTATAAACACAATGGTCTGTCGTGATTTAACCGTCTGTGAGCAAGAAGCAAACTGCATCCCAGGATTTCAACCACCACAGCCTGTCCTGGAACTGAGTCCTCTATTAGTAGATAGCAACTTCATAATTTGATCTCAGCCAGGGGATACTTTTCTGAACCGTCAAATGCTCAGAGAGCTTATATTAAGGGCAATTGACTGATCTAGCAAGCTCACAGGGCGCTTGCATTTTTATTTGACTGTATTTAAAACTTCTTTAATGAATGGACAGATGCATAAAGCTATTGCTTGATCTCCCAGCTTTAGATAGACGTTTTGGCATTTAGACATGTACATGTAGTTACAGAGAGGATCAAGCGTTTTGACAAGTCACTCATTTCATGGGTTCTTTCTATCTTTTTATCCTGCGGGCAACACTGTTTTTCTGTAAATTTTCTGTATACCTTTTGGAAAAAGGAAAAGTGGCCACCCCATATTTACCTCCTACCTTGACGCGGTTATGGGGCTTAATTGCAATCAATTTTACCATCTCTTACCTCATTTTACTTTTACTCCCTTTTTAACTCACTAACATTTTCACCTCCCCTTTTACCTCACTTACATTTTAATCTCTCCTTTTACCATCTCTTACTTTTTAACCTTTTAACTCACTCACATTTTAGCCTTCCCTTTTACCATCTTTTACCTCATTTTACTTTTTGACCTCCCCATTTACTTCGCTAACATTTTAACGTCCCCTTTTACCATTTCTTACTTTTTAATCTCCCCTTTTAACTCACTATAACATTTTCACTTCCCCTTTTACCATCTTTTTTAACTCCCCTTTTAACTCACTAACATTCTAACCCCCCCTTTTACCACCTTTTACTTCATTTTACATTTTAACTTCCCCTTTTACTTCGCTAACATTTTAACGTCCCCTTTTACCATTTCTTACTTTTTAATCTCCCCTTTTAACTCACTATAACATTTTCACTTCCCCTTTTACCATCTTTTTTAACTCCCCTTTTAACTCACTAACATTCTAACCCCCCCTTTTACCACCTTTTACTTCATTTTACATTTTAACTTCCCCTTTTACTTCGCTAACATTTTAACGTCCCGTTTTACCATTTCTTACTTTTTAATCTCCCCTTTTAACTCACTATAACATTTTCACTTCCCCTTTTACCATCTTTTACTTCATTTTACATTTTAACTTCCCCTTTTACTTCGCTAACATTTTAACGTCCCCTTTTACCATTTCTTACTTTTTAATCTCCCCTTTTAACTCACTATAACATTTTCACTTCCCCTTTTACCATCTTTTTTAACTCCCCTTTTAACTCACTAACATTCTAACCCCCCCTTTTACCACCTTTTACTTCATTTTACATTTTAACTTCCCCTTTTACTTCGCTAACATTTTAACGTCCCCTTTTACCATTTCTTACTTTTTAATCTCCCCTTTTAACTCACTATAACATTTTCACTTCCCCTTTTACCATCTTTTTTAACTCCCCTTTTAACTCACTAACATTCTAACCCCCCCTTTTACCACCTTTTACTTCATTTTACATTTTAACTTCCCCTTTTACTTCGCTAACATTTTAACGTCCCCTTTTACCATCTCTTACTTTTTAATCTCCCCTTTTAACTCACTATAACATTTTCACTTCCCCTTTTACAATCTCTTACCTCATTTTACTAGTTAACCTCCCCATTTAACTCACTAACAGTTTAACGTCCCCTTTTACCATTTCTTACTTTTTAATCTCCCCTTTTAACTCACTATAACATTTTCACTTCCTCTTTTACCATCTTTTACCTCATTTTACATTTTAACTTCCCCATTTACTTCGCTAACATTTTAAACCCCCCCCTTTTACCACCTCTTACTTTTTAACCTTCCCTTTTACCTCATTTTACATTTTGACTTCCCCTTTTACTTCGCTAACATTTTAACGTCCCCTTTTACCATTTCTTACTTTTTAATCTCCCCTTTTAACTCACTATAACATTTTCACTTCCTCTTTTACCATCTTTTACCTCATTTTACATTTTAACTTCCCCATTTACTTCGCTAACATTTTAAACCCCCCCCCCTTTTACCACCTCTTACTTTTTAACCTTCCCTTTTACCTCATTTTACATTTTAACTTCCCCTTTCACTTCGCTAACATTTTAACGTCCCCTTTTACCATTTCTTACTTTTTAATCTCCCCTTTTAACTCACTATAACATTTTCACTTCCTCTTTTACCATCTTTTACCTCATTTTACATTTTAACTTCCCCATTTACTTCGCTAACATTTTAACCCCCCCCCCTTTTACCATCTCTTACTTTTTAACCTTCCCTTTTACCTCATTTTACATTTTAACTTCCCTTTTAACTCACTAACATTCTAACCCCCCCTTTTACCACCTTTTACTTCATTTTACATTTTAACTTCCCCTTTTACTTCGCTAACATTTTAACGTCCTCTTTTACCATTTCTTACTTTTTAATCTCCCCTTTTAACTCACTATAACATTTTCACTTCCCCTTTTACCATCTTTTACTTCATTTTACATTTTAACTTCCCCTTTTACTTCGCTAACATTTTAACGTCCCCTTTTACCATTTCTTACTTTTTAATCTCCCCTTTTAACTCACTATAACATTTTCACTTCCCCTTTTACCATCTTTTTTAACTCCCCTTTTAACTCACTAACATTCTAACCCCCCCTTTTACCACCTTTTACTTCATTTTACATTTTAACTTCCCCTTTTACTTCGCTAACATTTTAACGTCCCCTTTTACCATTTCTTACTTTTTAATCTCCCCTTTTAACTCACTATAACATTTTCACTTCCCCTTTTACCATCTTTTTTAACTCCCCTTTTAACTCACTAACATTCTAACCCCCCCTTTTACCACCTTTTACTTCATTTTACATTTTAACTTCCCCTTTTACTTCGCTAACATTTTAACGTCCCGTTTTACCATTTCTTACTTTTTAATCTCCCCTTTTAACTCACTATAACATTTTCACTTCCCCTTTTACCATCTTTTACTTCATTTTACATTTTAACTTCCCCTTTTACTTCGCTAACATTTTAACGTCCCCTTTTACCATTTCTTACTTTTTAATCTCCCCTTTTAACTCACTATAACATTTTCACTTCCCCTTTTACCATCTTTTTTAACTCCCCTTTTAACTCACTAACATTCTAACCCCCCCTTTTACCACCTTTTACTTCATTTTACATTTTAACTTCCCCTTTTACTTCGCTAACATTTTAACGTCCCCTTTTACCATTTCTTACTTTTTAATCTCCCCTTTTAACTCACTATAACATTTTCACTTCCCCTTTTACCATCTTTTTTAACTCCCCTTTTAACTCACTAACATTCTAACCCCCCCTTTTACCACCTTTTACTTCATTTTACATTTTAACTTCCCCTTTTACTTCGCTAACATTTTAACGTCCCCTTTTACCATTTCTTACTTTTTAATCTCCCCTTTTAACTCACTATAACATTTTCACTTCCCCTTTTACCATCTTTTTTAACTCCCCTTTTAACTCACTAACATTCTAACCCCCCCTTTTACCACCTTTTACTTCATTTTACATTTTAACTTCCCCTTTTACTTCGCTAACATTTTAACGTCCCCTTTTACCATTTCTTACTTTTTAATCTCCCCTTTTAACTCACTATAACATTTTCACTTCCCCTTTTACCATCTTTTTTAACTCCCCTTTTAACTCACTAACATTCTAACCCCCCCCCCCCCTTTTACCATCTTTTACTTCATTTTACATTTTAACTTCCCCTTTTATTTCGCTAACATTTTAACGTCCCCTTTTACCATTTCTTACTTTTTAATCTCCCCTTTTAACTCACTATAACATTTTCACTTCCCATTTTACCATCTTTTTTAACTCCCCTTTTAACTCACTAACATTCTAACCCCCCCTTTTACCACCTTTTACTTCATTTTACATTTTAACTTCCCCTTTTACTTCGCTAACATTTTAACGTCCCCTTTTACCATTTCTTACTTTTTAATCTCCCCTTTTAACTCACTATAACATTTTCACTTCCCCTTTTACCATCTTTTTTAACTCCCCTTTTAACTCACTAACATTCTAACCCCCCCTTTTACCACCTTTTACTTCATTTTACATTTTAACTTCCCCTTTTACTTCGCTAACATTTTAACGTCCCCTTTTACCATTTCTTACTTTTTAATCTCCCCTTTTAACTCACTATAACATTTTCACTTCCCCTTTTACCATCTTTTTTAACTCCCCTTTTAACTCACTAACATTCTAACCCCCCCTTTTACCACCTTTTACTTCATTTTACATTTTAACTTCCCCTTTTACTTCGCTAACATTTTAACGTCCCCTTTTACCATTTCTTACTTTTTAATCTCCCCTTTTAACTCACTATAACATTTTCACTTCCCCTTTTACCATCTTTTTTAACTCCCCTTTTAACTCACTAACATTCTAACCCCCCCTTTTACCACCTTTTACTTCATTTTACATTTTAACTTCCCCTTTTACTTCGCTAACATTTTAACGTCCCCTTTTACCATTTCTTACTTTTTAATCTCCCCTTTTAACTCACTATAACATTTTCACTTCCCCTTTTACCATCTTTTTTAACTCCCCTTTTAACTCACTAACATTCTAAACCCCCCTTTTACCACCTTTTACTTCATTTTACATTTTAACTTCCCCTTTTACTTCGCTAACATTTTAACGTCCCCTTTTACCATTTCTTACTTTTTAATCTCCCCTTTTAACTCACTATAACATTTTCACTTCCCATTTTACCATCTTTTTTAACTCCCCTTTTAACTCACTAACATTCTAACCCCCCCCCCCTTTTACCACCTTTTACTTCATTTTACATTTTAACTTCCCCTTTTACTTCGCTAACATTTTAACGTCCCCTTTTACCATTTCTTACTTTTTAATCTCCCCTTTTAACTCACTATAACATTTTCACTTCCCCTTTTACCATCTTTTTTAACTCCCCTTTTAACTCACTAACATTCTAACCCCCCCCTTTTACCACCTTTTACTTCATTTTACATTTTAACTTCCCCTTTTACTTCGCTAACATTTTAACGTCCCCTTTTACCATTTCTTACTTTTTAATCTCCCCTTTTAACTCACTATAACATTTTCACTTCCCCTTTTACCATCTTTTTTAACTCCCCTTTTAACTCACTAACATTCTAACCCCCCCTTTTACCACCTTTTACTTCATTTTACATTTTAACTTCCCCTTTTACTTCGCTAACATTTTAACGTCCCCTTTTACCATTTCTTACTTTTTAATCTCCCCTTTTAATTCACTATAACATTTTCACTTCCCCTTTTACCATCTTTTACTTCATTTTACATTTTAACTTCCCCTTTTACTTCGCTAACATTTTAACGTCCCCTTTTACCATTTCTTACTTTTTAATCTCCCCTTTTAACTCACTATAACATTTTCACTTCCCCTTTTACCATCTTTTTTAACTCCCCTTTTAACTCACTAACATTCTAACCCCCCCTTTTACCACCTTTTACTTCATTTTACATTTTAACTTCCCCTTTTACTTCGCTAACATTTTAACGTCCCCTTTTACCATTTCTTACTTTTTAATCTCCCCTTTTAACTCACTATAACATTTTCACTTCCCCTTTTACCATCTTTTTTAACTCCCCTTTTAACTCACTAACATTCTAACCCCCCCTTTTACCACCTTTTACTTCATTTTACATTTTAACTTCCCCTTTTACTTCGCTAACATTTTAACGTCCCGTTTTACCATTTCTTACTTTTTAATCTCCCCTTTTAACTCACTATAACATTTTCACTTCCCCTTTTACCATCTTTTACTTCATTTTACATTTTAACTTCCCCTTTTACTTCGCTAACATTTTAACGTCCCCTTTTACCATTTCTTACTTTTTAATCTCCCCTTTTAACTCACTATAACATTTTCACTTCCCCTTTTACCATCTTTTTTAACTCCCCTTTTAACTCACTAACATTCTAACCCCCCCTTTTACCACCTTTTACTTCATTTTACATTTTAACTTCCCCTTTTACTTCGCTAACATTTTAACGTCCCCTTTTACCATTTCTTACTTTTTAATCTCCCCTTTTAACTCACTATAACATTTTCACTTCCCCTTTTACCATCTTTTTTAACTCCCCTTTTAACTCACTAACATTCTAACCCCCCCTTTTACCACCTTTTACTTCATTTTACATTTTAACTTCCCCTTTTACTTCGCTAACATTTTAACGTCCCCTTTTACCATTTCTTACTTTTTAATCTCCCCTTTTAACTCACTATAACATTTTCACTTCCCCTTTTACCATCTTTTTTAACTCCCCTTTTAACTCACTAACATTCTAACCCCCCCTTTTACCACCTTTTACTTCATTTTACATTTTAACTTCCCCTTTTACTTCGCTAACATTTTAACGTCCCCTTTTACCATTTCTTACTTTTTAATCTCCCCTTTTAACTCACTATAACATTTTCACTTCCCCTTTTACCATCTTTTTTAACTCCCCTTTTAACTCACTAACATTCTAACCCCCCCCCCCTTTTACCATCTTTTACTTCATTTTACATTTTAACTTCCCCTTTTATTTCGCTAACATTTTAACGTCCCCTTTTACCATTTCTTACTTTTTAATCTCCCCTTTTAACTCACTATAACATTTTCACTTCCCATTTTACCATCTTTTTTTAACTCCCCTTTTAACTCACTAACATTCTAACCCCCCCTTTTACCACCTTTTACTTCATTTTACATTTTAACTTCCCCTTTTACTTCGCTAACATTTTAACGTCCCCTTTTACCATTTCTTACTTTTTAATCTCCCCTTTTAACTCACTATAACATTTTCACTTCCCCTTTTACCATCTTTTTTAACTCCCCTTTTAACTCACTAACATTCTAACCCCCCCTTTTACCACCTTTTACTTCATTTTACATTTTAACTTCCCCTTTTACTTCGCTAACATTTTAACGTCCCCTTTTACCATTTCTTACTTTTTAATCTCCCCTTTTAACTCACTATAACATTTTCACTTCCCCTTTTACCATCTTTTTTAACTCCCCTTTTAACTCACTAACATTCTAACCCCCCCTTTTACCACCTTTTACTTCATTTTACATTTTAACTTCCCCTTTTACTTCGCTAACATTTTAACGTCCCCTTTTACCATTTCTTACTTTTTAATCTCCCCTTTTAACTCACTATAACATTTTCACTTCCCCTTTTACCATCTTTTTTAACTCCCCTTTTAACTCACTAACATTCTAACCCCCCCTTTTACCACCTTTTACTTCATTTTACATTTTAACTTCCCCTTTTACTTCGCTAACATTTTAACGTCCCCTTTTACCATTTCTTACTTTTTAATCTCCCCTTTTAACTCACTATAACATTTTCACTTCCCCTTTTACCATCTTTTTTAACTCCCCTTTTAACTCACTAACATTCTAAACCCCCCTTTTACCACCTTTTACTTCATTTTACATTTTAACTTCCCCTTTTACTTCGCTAACATTTTAACGTCCCCTTTTACCATTTCTTACTTTTTAATCTCCCCTTTTAACTCACTATAACATTTTCACTTCCCATTTTACCATCTTTTTTAACTCCCCTTTTAACTCACTAACATTCTAACCCCCCCCCCCCCCCTTTTACCACCTTTTACTTCATTTTACATTTTAACTTCCCCTTTTACTTCGCTAACATTTTAACGTCCCCTTTTACCATTTCTTACTTTTTAATCTCCCCTTTTAACTCACTATAACATTTTCACTTCCCCTTTTACCATCTTTTTTAACTCCCCTTTTAACTCACTAACATTCTAACCCCCCCCCTTTTACCACCTTTTACTTCATTTTACATTTTAACTTCCCCTTTTACTTCGCTAACATTTTAACGTCCCCTTTTACCATTTCTTACTTTTTAATCTCCCCTTTTAACTCACTATAACATTTTCACTTCCCCTTTTACCATCTTTTTTAACTCCCCTTTTAACTCACTAACATTCTAACCCCCCCTTTTACCACCTTTTACTTCATTTTACATTTTAACTTCCCCTTTTACTTCGCTAACATTTTAACGTCCCCTTTTACCATTTCTTACTTTTTAATCTCCCCTTTTAATTCACTATAACATTTTCACTTCCCCTTTTACCATCTTTTACTTCATTTTACATTTTAACTTCCCCTTTTACTTCGCTAACATTTTAACGTCCCCTTTTACCATTTCTTACTTTTTAATCTCCCCTTTTAACTCACTATAACATTTTCACTTCCCCTTTTACCATCTTTTTTAACTCCCCTTTTAACTCACTAACATTCTAACCCCCCCTTTTACCACCTTTTACTTCATTTTACATTTTAACTTCCCCTTTTACTTCGCTAACATTTTAACGTCCCCTTTTACCATTTCTTACTTTTTAATCTCCCCTTTTAACTCACTATAACATTTTCACTTCCCCTTTTACCATCTTTTTTAACTCCCCTTTTAACTCACTAACATTCTAACCCCCCCTTTTACCACCTTTTACTTCATTTTACATTTTAACTTCCCCTTTTACTTCGCTAACATTTTAACGTCCCCTTTTACCATTTCTTACTTTTTAATCTCCCCTTTTAACTCACTATAACATTTTCACTTCCCCTTTTACCATCTTTTTTAACTCCCCTTTTAACTCACTAACATTCTAACCCCCCCTTTTACCACCTTTTACTTCATTTTACATTTTAACTTCCCCTTTTACTTCGCTAACATTTTAACGTCCCCTTTTACCATTTCTTACTTTTTAATCTCCCCTTTTAACTCACTATAACATTTTCACTTCCCCTTTTACCATCTTTTTTAACTCCCCTTTTAACTCACTAACATTCTAACCCCCCCCCCCCTTTTACCATCTTTTACTTCATTTTACATTTTAACTTCCCCTTTTATTTCGCTAACATTTTAACGTCCCCTTTTACCATTTCTTACTTTTTAATCTCCCCTTTTAACTCACTATAACATTTTCACTTCCCATTTTACCATCTTTTTTAACTCCCCTTTTAACTCACTAACATTCTAACCCCCCCTTTTACCACCTTTTACTTCATTTTACATTTTAACTTCCCCTTTTACTTCGCTAACATTTTAACGTCCCCTTTTACCATTTCTTACTTTTTAATCTCCCCTTTTAACTCACTATAACATTTTCACTTCCCCTTTTACCATCTTTTTTAACTCCCCTTTTAACTCACTAACATTCTAACCCCCCCTTTTACCACCTTTTACTTCATTTTACATTTTAACTTCCCCTTTTACTTCGCTAACATTTTAACGTCCCCTTTTACCATTTCTTACTTTTTAATCTCCCCTTTTAACTCACTATAACATTTTCACTTCCCCTTTTACCATCTTTTTTAACTCCCCTTTTAACTCACTAACATTCTAACCCCCCCTTTTACCACCTTTTACTTCATTTTACATTTTAACTTCCCCTTTTACTTCGCTAACATTTTAACGTCCCCTTTTACCATTTCTTACTTTTTAATCTCCCCTTTTAACTCACTATAACATTTTCACTTCCCCTTTTACCATCTTTTTTAACTCCCCTTTTAACTCACTAACATTCTAACCCCCCCCCTTTTACCACCTTTTACTTCATTTTACATTTTAACTTCCCCTTTTACTTCGCTAACATTTTAACGTCCCCTTTTACCATTTCTTACTTTTTAATCTCCCCTTTTAACTCACTATAACATTTTCACTTCCCCTTTTACAATCTTTTTTAACTCCCCTTTTAAGTCACTAACATTCTAAACCCCCCTTTTACCACCTTTTACTTCATTTTACATTTTAACTTCCCCTTTTACTTCGCTAACATTTTAACGTCCCCTTTTACCATTTCTTACTTTTTAATCTCCCCTTTTAACTCACTATAACATTTTCACTTCCCATTTTACCATCTTTTTTTAACTCCCCTTTTAACTCACTAACATTCTAACCCCCCCCCCCCCTTTTACCACCTTTTACTTCATTTTACATTTTAACTTCCCCTTTTACTTCGCTAACATTTTAACGTCCCCTTTTACCATTTCTTACTTTTTAATCTCCCCTTTTAACTCACTATAACATTTTCACTTCCCCTTTTACCATCTTTTTTAACTCCCCTTTTAACTCACTAACATTCTAACCCCCCCTTTTACCACCTTTTACTTCATTTTACATTTTAACTTCCCCTTTTACTTCGCTAACATTTTAACGTCCCCTTTTACCATTTCTTACTTTTTAATCTCCCCTTTTAACTCACTATAACATTTTCACTTCCCCTTTTACCATCTTTTTTAACTCCCCTTTTAACTCACTAACATTCTAACCCCCCCTTTTACCACCTTTTACTTCATTTTACATTTTAACTTCCCCTTTTACTTCGCTAACATTTTAACGTCCCCTTTTACCATTTCTTACTTTTTAATCTCCCCTTTTAACTCACTATAACATTTTCACTTCCCCTTTTACCATCTTTTACTTCATTTTACATTTTAACTTCCCCTTTTACTTCGCTAACATTTTAACGTCCCCTTTTACCATTTCTTACTTTTTAATCTCACCTTTTAACTCACTATAACATTTTCACTTCCCCTTTTACCATCTTTTTTAACTCCCCTTTTAACTCACTAACATTCTACCCCCCCCCCCCCCTTTTACCACCTTTTACTTCATTTTACATTTTAACTTCCCCTTTTACTTCGCTAACATTTTAACGTCCCCTTTTACCATTTCTTACTTTTTAATCTCCCCTTTTAACTCACTATAACATTTTCACTTCCCCTTTTACCATCTTTTACTTCATTTTACATTTTAACTTCCCCTTTTACTTCGCTAACATTTTAACGTCCCCTTTTACCATTTCTTACTTTTTAATCTCCCCTTTTAACTCACTATAACATTTTCACTTCCCCTTTTACCATCTTTTTTAACTCCCCTTTTAACTCACTAACATTCTAACCCCCCCTTTTACCACCTTTTACTTCATTTTACATTTTAACTTCCCCTTTTACTTCGCTAACATTTTAACGTCCCCTTTTACCATTTCTTACTTTTTAATCTCCCCTTTTAACTCACTATAACATTTTCACTTCCCCTTTTACCATCTTTTTTAACTCCCCTTTTAACTCACTAACATTGTAACCCCCCCCCCCTTTTACCACCTTTTACTTCATTTTACATTTTAACTTCCCCTTTTACTTCGCTAACATTTTAACGTCCCCTTTTACCATTTCTTACTTTTTAATCTCCCCTTTTAACTCACTATAACATTTTCACTTCCCCTTTTACCATCTTTTGTAACTCCCCTTTTAACTCACTAACATTCTAACCCCCCCTTTTACCACCTTTTACTTCATTTTACATTTTAACTTCCCCTTTTACTTCGCTAACATTTTAACGTCCCCTTTTACCATTTCTTACTTTTTAATCTCCCCTTTTAACTCACTATAACATTTTCACTTCCCCTTTTACCATCTTTTTTAACTCCCCTTTTAACTCACTAACATTCTAACCCCCCCTTTTACCACCTTTTACTTCATTTTACATTTTAACTTCCCCTTTTACTTCGCTAACATTTTAACGTCCCCTTTTACCATTTCTTACTTTTTAATCTCCCCTTTTAACTCACTATAACATTTTCACTTCCCCTTTTACCATCTTTTTTAACTCCCCTTTTAACTCACTAACATTCTAACCCCCCCTTTTACCACCTTTTACTTCATTTTACATTTTAACTTCCCTTTTACTTCGCTAACATTTTAACGTCCCCTTTTACCATTTCTTACTTTTTAATCTCCCCTTTTAACTCACTATAACATTTTCACTTCCCCTTTTACCATCTTTTTTAACCCCCCTTTTAACTCACTAACATTCTAACCCCCCCTTTTACCATCTTTTACTTCATTTTACATTTTAACTTCCCCTTTTACTTCGCTAACATTTTAACGTCCCCTTTTACCATTTCTTACTTTTTAATCTCCCCTTTTAACTCACTATAACATTTTCACTTCCCATTTTACCATCTTTTTTAACTCCCCTTTTAACTCACTAACATTCTAACCCCCCTTTTACCACCTTTTACTTCATTTTACATTTTAACTTCCCCTTTTACTTCGCTAACATTTTAACGTCCCCTTTTACCATTTCTTACTTTTTAATCTCCCCTTTTAACTCACTATAACATTTTCACTTCCCCTTTTACCATCTTTTTTAACTCCCCTTTTAACTCACTAACATTCTAACCCCCCCTTTTACCACCTTTTACTTCATTTTACATTTTAACTTCCCCTTTTACTTCGCTAACATTTTAACGTCCCCTTTTACCATTTCTTACTTTTTAATCTCCCCTTTTAACTCACTATAACATTTTCACTTCCCCTTTTACCATCTTTTACTTCATTTTACATTTTAACTTCCCCTTTTACTTCGCTAACATTTTAACGTCCCCTTTTACCATTTCTTACTTTTTAATCTCCCCTTTTAACTCACTATAACATTTTCACTTCCCCTTTTACCATCTTTTTTAACTCCCCTTTTAACTCACTAACATTCTAACCCCCCCTTTTACCACCTTTTACTTCATTTTACATTTTAACTTCCCCTTTTACTTCGCTAACATTTTAACGTCCCCTTTTACCATTTCTTACTTTTTAATCTCCCCTTTTAACTCACTATAACATTTTCACTTCCCCTTTTACCATCTTTTTTAACTCCCCTTTTAACTCACTAACATTCTAACCCCCCCTTTTACCACCTTTTACTTCATTTTACATTTTAACTTCCCCTTTTACTTCGCTAACATTTTAACTTCCCCTTTTACCATTTCTTACTTTTTAATCTCCCCTTTTAACTCACTATAACATTTTCACTTCCCCTTTTACCATCTTTTACTTCATTTTACATTTTAACTTCCCCTTTTACTTCGCTAACATTTTAACGTCCCCTTTTACCATTTCTTACTTTTTAATCTCCCCTTTTAACTCACTGTAACATTTTCACTTCCCCTTTTACCATCTTTTTTAACTCCCCTTTTAACTCACTAACATTCTAACCCCCCCTTTTACCACCTTTTACTTCATTTTACATTTTAACTTCCCCTTTTACTTCGCTAACATTTTAACGTCCCCTTTTACCATTTCTTACTTTTTAATCTCCCCTTTTAACTCACTATAACATTTTCACTTCCCCTTTTACCATCTTTTACTTCATTTTACATTTTAACTTCCCCTTTTACTTCGCTAACATTTTAACGTCCCCTTTTACCATTTCTTACTTTTTAATCTCCCCTTTTAACTCACTATAACATTTTCACTTCCCCTTTTACCATCTTTTTTAACTCCCCTTTTAACTCACCAACATTCTAACCCCCCCCCCCCCCCCCCTTTTACCACCTTTTACTTCATTTTACATTTTAACTTCCCCTTTTACTTCGCTAACATTTTAACGTCCCCTTTTACCATTTCTTACTTTTTAATCTCCCCTTTTAACTCACTATAACATTTTCACTTCCCCTTTTACCATCTTTTTTAACTCCCCTTTTAACTCACTAACATTCTAACCCCCCCCCTTTTACCACCTTTTACTTCATTTTACATTTTAACTTCCCCTTTTACTTCGCTAACATTTTAACGTCCCCTTTTACCATTTCTTACTTTTTAATCTCCCCTTTTAACTCACTATAACATTTTCACTTCCCCTTTTACCATCTTTTACTTCATTTTACATTTTAACTTCCCCTTTTACTTCGCTAACATTTTAACGTCCCCTTTTACCATTTCTTACTTTTTAATCTCCCCTTTTAACTCACTATAACATTTTCACTTCCCCTTTTACCATCTTTTTTAACTCCCCTTTTAACTCACTAACATTCTAACCCCCCCCTTTTACCACCTTTTACTTCATTTTACATTTTAACTTCCCCTTTTACTTCGCTAACATTTTAACGTCCCCTTTTACCATTTCATACTTTTTAATCTCCCCTTTTAACTCACTATAACATTTTCACTTCCCCTTTTACCATCTTTTTTAACTCCCCTTTTAACTCACTAACATTCTAACCCCCCCCCCCCCTTTTACCACCTTTTACTTCATTTTACATTTTAACTTCCCCTTTTACTTCGCTAACATTTTAACGTCCCCTTTTACCATTTCTTACTTTTTAATCTCCCCTTTTAACTCACTATAACATTTTCACTTCCCCTTTTACCATCTTTTACTTCATTTTACATTTTAACTTCCCCTTTTACTTCGCTAACATTTTAACGTCCCCTTTTACCATTTCTTACTTTTTAATCTCCCCTTTTAACTCACTATAACATTTTCACTTCCCCTTTTACCATCTTTTTTAACTCCCCTTTTAACTCACTAACATTCTAACCCCCCCCTTTTACCACCTTTTACTTCATTTTACATTTTAACTTCCCCTTTTACTTCGCTAACATTTTAACGTCCCCTTTTACCATTTCTTACTTTTTAATCTCCCCTTTTAACTCACTATAACATTTTCACTTCCCCTTTTACCATCTTTTTTAACTCCCCTTTTAACTCACTAACATTCTAACCCCCCCCCCCTTTTACCACCTTTTACTTCATTTTACATTTTAACTTCCCCTTTTACTTCGCTAACATTTTAACGTCCCCTTTTACCATTTCTTACTTTTTAATCTCCCCTTTTAACTCACTATAACATTTTCACTTCCCCTTTTACCATCTTTTTTAACTCCCCTTTTAACTCACTAACATTCTAACCCCCCCTTTTACCACCTTTTACTTCATTTTACATTTTAACTTCCCCTTTTACTTCGCTAACATTTTAACGTCCCGTTTTACCATTTCATACTTTTTAATCTCCCCTTTTAACTCACTATAACATTTTCACTTCCCCTTTTACCATCTTTTTTAACTCCCCTTTTAACTCACTAACATTCTAACCCCCCCCCCCCCTTTTACCACCTTTTACTTCATTTTACATTTTAACTTCCCCTTTTACTTCGCTAACATTTTAACGTCCCCTTTTACCATTTCTTACTTTTTAATCTCCCCTTTTAACTCACTATAACATTTTCACTTCCCCTTTTACCATCTTTTACTTCATTTTACATTTTAAATTCCCCTTTTACTTCGCTAACATTTTAACGTCCCCTTTTACCATTTCTTACTTTTTAATCTCCCCTTTTAACTCACTATAACATTTTCACTTCCCCTTTTACCATCTTTTTTAACTCCCCTTTTAACTCACTAACATTCTAACCCCCCCCTTTTACCACCTTTTACTTCATTTTACATTTTAACTTCCCCTTTTACTTCGCTAACATTTTAACGTCCCCTTTTACCATTTCTTACTTTTTAATCTCCCCTTTTAACTCACTATAACATTTTCACTTCCCCTTTTACCATCTTTTACCTCATTTTACATTTTAACTTCCCCATTTACTTCGCTAACATTTTAACCCCCCCCCCCCCTTTTACCATCTCTTACTTTTTAACCTTCCCTTTTACCTCATTTTACATTTTAACTTCCCTTTTAACTCACTAACATTCTAACCCCCCCTTTTACCACCTTTTACTTCATTTTACATTTTAACTTCCCCTTTTACTTCGCTAACATTTTAACGTCCCCTTTTACCATTTCTTACTTTTTAATCTCCCCTTTTAACTCACTATAACATTTTCACTTCCCCTTTTACCATCTTTTACTTCATTTTACATTTTAACTTCCCCTTTTACTTCGCTAACATTTTAACGTCCCCTTTTACCATTTCTTACTTTTTAATCTCCCCTTTTAACTCACTATAACATTTTCACTTCCCCTTTTACCATCTTTTTTAACTCCCCTTTTAACTCACTAACATTCTAACCCCCCCCTTTTACCACCTTTTACTTCATTTTACATTTTAACTTCCCCTTTTACTTCGCTAACATTTTAACGTCCCCTTTTACCATTTCTTACTTTTTAATCTCCCCTTTTAACTCACTATAACATTTTCACTTCCCCTTTTACCATCTTTTACCTCATTTTACATTTTAACTTCCCCATTTACTTTGCTAACATTTTAATCCCCCACCCTTTTACCATCTCTTACTTTTTAACCTTCCCTTTTACCTCATTTTACATTTTAACTTCCCCTTTCACTTCGCTAACATTTTAACGTCCCCTTTTACCATCTCTTACTTTTTAATCTCCCCTTTTAACTCACTTGAACATTTTCACTTCCCCTTTTACCATCTCTTACCTCATTTTACTAGTTAACCTCTCCTTTTAACTCACTAACATTTTAACCTTCCCTTTATGTGAATAAATAGTGCTTGAGTGGCGATCCAATCCAAAGGCCTCACTTAGAACAGTGGGGAATTTGTTCTGGGTTGTCACCAGATAGTTAGAAATGCACGATACGTTCATTCTAATGGCCAAATTTCCTTTTTCTTCTAGTAAATTTACGTTTATAACTACTTCGTTAATTATGTTGCCCTAAGGTTTGAGATATTGAAAGCAACTGTCCATATTTATTTTATTCTCATTCCGATCAGTCAATGGGATTTATATTTTATGGGTACAGTGTGTGTTACATGTATGGTCTGATGTCTGTTTCTAATATCATCCTACTTGCATACACTTTTAGATTGGGCTAAGGTTAAAGCTCAGTGAGTATTTTCAGCCTGCCGTCCGTCTTTTACATCTACTGGCAGAGGGTTCGATTTCCGGACATGCTATAGTGTTTGATGTCCTGCGATGCAGTCTACTTCTTGGTTATAGGCGGTTTTAATTTCAGCAGTCTATAGTTATTATAGTACAGTAGTTTTGTTCTGGTTTAAAGTTTAACCTTGTTTTTATATATACATGTATATATTTATATCCCACCAAGCACCTTATATGTGTTTTGGTCGTTTCTCGGTCCAATGTGACATCATAGACAAGTCAGTGATGTTACATTTTTAGTTCGGACTTTCATAGATCGTTTTGTAGTATTGATAGTTTAGTACTTTGGTAGTTTTCTTCAGGTGTCTTGGTGGGTCTACAGTACAAATGAAACTGCATCTTTGACATTAAATAAATAAAGCTTATCTGTATTATAGGCAGTCGTGTACCAGCACTTTTGAGGTTGCTTGCTCAGCGTTAGGATTTCATAATGGACATTAGGGACTACTAGGAATCAATTTTCTATTTCTTCGATATTGCTGGTGTACGTTTTGCCTCATTTTACTTCACTTACGTTACTTGAGTAGCAAACTGAACTATAAACACAATGGTCTGTCGTGATATAACCGTCTGTGAGCAAGAAGCAAACTGCATCCCAGGATTTCAACCACCACAGCCTGTCCTGGAACTGAGTCCTCTATTAGTAGATAGCAACTTTATAATTTGATCTCAGCCAGGGGATACTTTTCTGAACCGTCAAATGATCAGAGAGCTTATATTAAGGGCAATTGACTGATCTAGCAAGCTCACAGGGCGCTTGCATTTTTATTTGACTGTATTTAAAACTTCTTTAATGAATGGACAGATGCATAAAGTTATTGCTTGATCTCCCTGCTTTAGATAGACGTTTTGGCATTTAGACATGTACATGTAGTTACAGAGAGGATCAAGCGTTTTGACAAGTCACTCATTTAATGGGTTCATTTAATGGGTTCTTTCTATCTTTTTATCCTGCGGGCAACACTTTTTTTCTGTAAATTTTCTGTTTGTGTATTCTTTTTGGAAAAAGGAAAAGTGGCCACCCCATATTTACCTCCTACCTTGACGCGGTTATGGGGCTTAATTGCAATCGGGGATATTATTGTTTATTCAGCAAGAAGTATTCCCTTTGGCAAGAACTAAAAGGAAGGTATATTGGCAGATTCAACAAATGCGTGTACATTTGAAAGCAGAATTTTCGAGTTGAATCAAATTCATGTTACACCATTGTGCATACGTAATCTCTAATAGCCACCCTCTGTAATAATTGTATTATGAATGAAGATTCATACATGTATTTCTTACATAAATAGTCATCAGAGAAAGGGTTAAACTAATAAAGATTGTGTTTAACCCTTTCCTCCATATAATCACTTCAAGCATTAATTTTGCAAACAGAGTAGACCTATGTCTGACGGTTTCTGTCTGTTTGTGAAATAATTTTTAGATCTGACACTACAGTTTCTTCCAATACCAAAACATCCTGTGTGCACATGCCACCCATAAAAACTCAGCTAATTAATAACAATGATGTGATTATTCCATACCCAACTCATTCGCTCACTCCATACATGAATATTTTGCAGGGAAATGGTCAATTCATATACGGGTTAATATATTGTTGTTCGACAAGTGAAGGGATGGTACAGATAACACTGTCTTAAATGACCATTCAATCTTAATTTGATGAATATTCATTTAAGAAATAAGTTCTTGACTATTGTGTTAAATGTTTTGGTCCTGACAAATTAGAATAGGATATTGATATATCTTATTCCATAAGGAAATGTGGCATACCCTGATCAACATCTCCTGCAGTAGATGTCAGATTTAGGTATTATCTGCTTACAAAGGCGTGTACTTGTGTATGTATGGAGTAAATGGTTAATTCCTGACATGTGGTAGCTTAACCCACTTGTGTCCACGATCCCATATATGAGACATATGCAAACAGTGTAGACTCTGATCAAACGCCGCATAATTCGGCGTCTGATCAGTCTACACTGTTTGCTGATAGGAATTTCAATATAAAAACCGAAATTGAAAATTTAGGCCAGGTATCCCTTAGATAAAAAAATTAACGAATGCAATATATAAACATGGAAGAATCCACTAGGCGCAAATGGGTTAATTCAAAACGAAAGTGACTTCCGGAATAGGTTTCCAAGAAATGTGTAGATAATATCATTGTTAACATTTATCTGATTAAAACTCATGTAAGAAGTAATGACGTCATGAATATTGGTTAGTATTTTTTAGCTCACCAGAGCACAAAGTGCTCAGGGTGAGCTTTTGTGATCGCCTGATGTCCGTCGGTGTGCGTCGTCCGTTGTCTGTCGTTCGTCGTCAACAATTTGAACCTTTAAAGTTCTTCTCCTCTGAATCTACAGGGGTCTCAGCTTTCATCTTTGGCACATAGCATCATATGTAGGTCCGCTACAAAAGTTATATAAATTATACCCCTGGGGTCAAAATTGGCCCTGCCCCAGGGGTTTTCAGTTTTCAATAGAAACATATAGTGAAAACTTTGAACATCATCTCCTCTAAAACTAGAAAGTCCTGACAGCTTTCATATTTGGCACATAACTTCAACTTCAGGACTTCTACAAAAGTTATATAAATTATGCCCCTAGGGTCAAAATTGGCCCTGCCCCGGGGATTTCCAGTTTTTTGAAGCTGACTTCTTAAACGGCCCATGGGATCACCAATTATGCATAGGAAAAACTTTAAAAATATTCTTGTCAGAAACTACATGTCCAAGAGCTTAGATATTTGGTGTATAGATTTACCTAGCATAACTGTATGGGTTTTATAAGTATCATAGTTCTGGGGTTAAAAGTGGCCCTGCCCTGTGTGTATTTACTTCTTTTTACACCAGAAATTACATTCTAAAGGTTTCTCCTTAATATCACTCTTAGCTGAGACCAGTCAGTGGGTCAGATCTTATATAATCACCCTTAGCCTGATCAGTAGAGTAGAAATTGTGTTTAGACAAATAACACACACTCATTTAAGATTGAGAAAACTGTGGATAATTCTCAAAATGCAGAATACTCTTAAAGCTTTTTTCATACCTATGCCCTGCATTAAGCTACCAGCTATCAATATAGAGCATATCTGTTGTGAATTTCAGCTTAACTCTTTGCATGCTGGGTAATTTTGTCATCTGCTAAATTGTTGTCTGCAGCATATTCACAAGTTATCCTAACTACACACTTTCTTTCTGAGTTTTTCAGAAGTTCAGTCTCATTGACAAACAGTTCGGATATCAGATCAGGCACCACAATATGTTGGCCCTGATCTGGATCCAAACTGTTTGCATAGGTCATTAGTGGTTGGAGAATCCCACTACACACTTTCTTTCTAAGTTTTTCAGAAGTTCAGTCTCATTGACAATCAGTTTGGATATCAGATCAGGCACCACATTATGTTGGCCCTGATCTGGATCCAAACTGTTTGCATAGGTCATTTGTGGCGGGAGAATCCCACTACACACAGAAGTTCAGTCTCATTTACAAACAATTTGGATATCAGATCAGGCCCCACATTATGTTTGCATAGGTCATTAGTGGTGGGAGAATCCACCTCTAGCATTCAAAGAATACAAGTTCCAGTGGTCTAATGCTCTATCCATTCTTTCACTACATTCTTTTAGCATCATGTTCAGGTCCTCTACAAAAGTTATATAAATTGTGTCCCTGGGGTCAAAATTGGCACCGCCCCTGGGGTGTTAAGATTTCAATAGAAACATATAGTGAAAACTTTGAAAATCTTCTCCTCTTATTGTCTGGTGAGCGATGTCAGGGCCATTCTGGCCCTCTTGTATAATGACATATGAACATAGTATATTTGTCCAAGGCAGAAACTGTATTCAAATCTATATAATCCAATAAGCAGAAAAGACCCTAATCAGACTACTTCTTTACAGGACCAATTTTATCGGGGTCTTATCTGTTTACAAAGTTATGATAAAAGGCTTGTTTATCAGGAAAATGGTAAATCGTGATATCAAACTTCGGGGGAGAACCTGCTGTTTTGATGAATTACAATAGATCCTATCTTAAATGGTCATTCATTTATTGTACATACCACAGGGGTCTGGATCGCTTCATTGGGGTCTATATGTACTATATAATAACAAGGGTTCCAACTAGCAGAACGGATATCCGTGTACCACGAGTACAAATAAGACTGTAACTCTTGCAATTTAAATGATAATTTCGTAATTCTTTAGGCTATTGAAAGCCAACATATGTTTCTATCAAATAAATATAATCTTATAACGGTAACTTATGAACAAGTAGCAACCCAACAATGATTTTCTCAAAATTTCATGTGTTTTTAGGATCATTGACAAACGTTCGTTCACCCCGGTTTCACTATATCACAACAATTACCTGGCAATTTGCAGTTTAAAAAATGGCGTGAGTCAATAAAACGAATCAATTCTAACACCCACCTCCAATTATTAGTTCCCAGCATCAAAAGAATGATGTAAAAACATGACGTCACGGATTTTCCAATTTTTCCTTCGCTCATCCAATGAAATGGCTCCATTCAAATTTGTTACAAAATGGCAGCATCCGAAATAGAAACATACCGACAGACGGAAAGGCCGCTGTTGCTGGTTGCTTATTTATTAAGAGGACAAAACAAACGGAGATTGGTGATATAATTGGGTTGTTTTATTGAACCACGCTATCGTTTGAACTGAAAATTGCCAGGTTATGGCTGTGATATAGTGAAACCGGGGTAAACGAACGTTTGTCAATGACCCAGAAAACACGTAAAATTTTGAGAATATCGTTGTTGGATTGACCATTGCGCGTAAGTTACCATGAGAAGATTATAGTTATTTAATAGTAAAATATATTGGCTTTCAATAGTCGAAATAATTATAAAATTATGACTGAAATTGCAAGAGTTACATTCATATTTGTACTTGTGGTACACGGATGTCCGTTCTGCTAGTTGGAACCCTTGTTATTTTATAGTACATATAGACCCCCAATGAAGCGGTCCAGACCCCTGTGGTACATACAAAAGCAGGTTGTTGCTAAATACAGGCAAAAGTATTGCAGAAAGCTACTATATGAGCTTTCTGCATTGCCTTAGACCTGCATTAAACTACCACAGACCCATAATTATACCTTTTTGGCCGTTTAAGACATGTTCTACTGTACTGCATGCGCATGACTTACTACGGTAGAGCCTGGCTAAAGCGACCGCATAATTTATTAACAAAGCAGTCCTTAAAAGCAGATTGTTGCTTAATGCTGGACAAAGTGAATAACACAAATTGATGGAACTTTCTGTTTTTGTCCATCATTAATTTACGACCCGTTTTTAGCTCACCAGAGCACAAAGTGCTCAGGGTGAGCTTTTGTGATCGCCTGATGTCCGTCGTCTGTCGGCGTTAGTCGTGCGTCGTGCGGTGTGCGTTGTCAACAATTTGAACTTTAAAAGTCTTCTCCTCTGAATCTACAGGGTTCTCAGCTTTCATCTTTGGCACATAGCATCACCTATAGGTCCTCTACAAAAGTTATATAAATTATGTCCCTGGAGTCAAAATTGGCCCCGCCACGGTCCCAAGGGTGGCCAGTTTTTTCTAGCTGACTGTTTTCTGTACAAGTAGCAGAATGCTGGGCTCACTTAGGTTAGGCATGGGGAAAACTTCAAAAATCTTCTTGTCAAAAACTACATGTCACAGAGCTTAGGTATTTGGTGTATAGATTAACTTAGTATACCTAATTGACATTGGTAAATATCATAGTTCTGGGGTTAAAATTGGCCTTGCCCTGTTGGTTTACTTTAAAATAGTATTTTACACTATAAAGGTTCCTCTGAACTAGAGGGATTGAGGTCACTCCATCTGTGTTGCATAATCACTAGATAGGTCAAGTTCCTGGTCAAAACTCTATCAAGCTGTCTGCTTCAGAATTAGTCTGTTTGTTCACACTGTTTTTAACCCATTCCCTCATAGGATATTTTCAGAATCTGCCTCTTGAAAAATTTCAGAATTGTGTAGATTTGAAACCATTGTGATAAAAAGAGCATTTACTCCTATGGAGAAAATGCTCTATTTATCACAATGGTTTCATAAAGTGACTATTATACCTCTTTGAATAAATTTACTGATAAGGAGCATTAATTAGAGAAAAGGAAAATTTCAGAATTGTGTAGATTTGAAACCATGGTGATAAATAGAGCATTTACGCCTATGGAGCAAATGCTCTATTTATCACAAAGGCTTTTTCAGTTCCTACCTCTTTGAATAAATCTACTGATAAGGAGCATGAATTATAGAAAAGGAAAATTTCAGAATTGTGTAGATTTGACACCATTGTGACAAATAGACCATTTACTCCTATGGAGCTTTTGCTCTATTTATCACAATGGTTAGCAAATGCTCTATTTCTCACAAAGGCTTTTTTCAGATCCTACCTCTTTGAATAAATCTACTGATAAGGAAAATTTCAGAATTGTATAGATTTCAAACCATTGTGATAAATAGAGCATTTGCTCTATAGGAGTAAATTAACTCATATACAAACCACATATAAAGTTACATATCGGTCTGTGTCAGATCAGAATCCAAACTGTGTGCTAATTTTGGTCAAGTCATGCTAAGCAGTGATAGGGTTGTCATCTGTTAGAAATGTTGTCTGCTTATTCAAAGAGGTAAATCTTGGTCTACTCTATTTGCAAATGCGTGAAAACATGTTTATATGAGGAAAAGGGTTAATTAGAGAAAAGGAAAATTTCAGATTTGAAACCATTGTGATAAATAGTGCATACTATATATAAATATATATAAATAGTACTCCTATTGAGCAAATGCTCTATTTATCACAAAGGCAAATGCTCTATTTATCACAATGGTTTCATAAAGTGACTATTATACCTCTTTGAATAAATCTTCTGATACGGAGCATTAATTAGAGAAATGGAAAATTTCAGAATTGTGTAGATTTGAAACCATTGTGATAAATAGAGCATTTACTCCTATGGAGCAAATGCTCTATTTATCACAAAGGCTTTTTTCAGATCCTACCGCTTTGAATAAATCTACTGATAAGGAGCATTAATTAAAGAAAAGGAAAATTTCAGAATTGTGTAGATTTGAAACCTTTGCGATAAATAGAACATTTACTCCTATGGAGCTTTTGCTCTATTTATCACAATGGTTAGCAAATGCTCTATTTATCACAAAGGCTTTTTTCAGATCCCACCTCTTTGAATAAATCTACTGATAAGGAGCATTAATTAGAGAAAATGAAAATTTCAGAATTGTGTAGATTTCAAACCATTGTGATAAATAGAGCATTTGCTCCATAGGAGTAAATAAACTCACATACAAACCACATATAAAGTTACATACCGGTATGTGTCAGATCTGAGTTCAACTGTGTGCTAATTTTGGTTAAGTCCTGCTAAGCTGTGATAGGGTTGTCATCTGTTAGAAATGTTGTCTGCTTATTCAAAGAGGTAAATCTGGGTCTACTCTGTTTGCAAATGCGTGAAAACATTTTTATATGAGGAAAAGGGTTAATTAGAGAAAAGGAAAATTTCAGAATTGTGTAGATTTGAAACCATTGTGATAAATAGTGCATTTACTCTTATGGAGCAAATGCTCTATTTATCACTAAGGCAAATGCTCTATCACAATGGTTATTATCACAAGTTATTGCTAACAAGTTTTAATTTTCCATTTCCATAACAATTCGGTTTGTATAAATTGTTGAAATAGCGATTTTTATACAATTTCTGCATTGAAACAATCATCAATACTCGAATTCTGAAGAGGTTTGAAACGTTCAGGTGTGAACTGGTTTTGTTACGAAACATGCTCTATAAGAGTTGTCGTTCGTTTCTAAATACGCAATATATCAAGGAGTTGTTAGGTTATGCGTAGTAATATGTAATGGAAAATGAAACTTTTCCACATATTTTTTGTGCGAAATATGCTTTCCAAGTTAACGTTCGGTAAACGTTCGGTATTGGACTTAGAAAATATTTATAATAAAGCAAATCATCCCAGAAAGCTTGCCATTATAATTATGCAGAGAGAGGGTCAAATAACACCCCACAAAACAGGTGTCCAGTTTTGTTTAGAAACATACATGTAGTTGAAACTTTAAAAATCTTTCCCTCTGGTGAGCGATTTCAGGGCCATCATGGCCCTCTTGTTAAAGATTTATCATTTTAAGTATTAGAGGGATTTATTGTATACTGCTAAGCATTGATGAATCATTATAATTATGATTTTTTATTATATTCAGAATAACCACTGTAATAGTTATAGATACGATTAAAGCATATGGGCGTTATGTTTAAATCTTTCTGATTTGAATATTCATGTAAAAAATAATGACGCTATATAACGGCCTATGCACACAGTAGTTTGGTATTTGTAGAAACAACAGAACAGACCCTGATCATACGATACCTACAGGGGTCGTCTAGTTTTGATCTACTCTGTTTGCAAAGGCATAAAACGTGTTAATATGAAATGGAGAATTAATTGGATCCAATGTATCAGATTTTAATCTTTTACTCTATAAATACGCCTTTCTACACCTTTGTTAACGGAGTAGACCCAGATCAGACGGTTCCTAAAGCAGCCGTCGGATCACGGTCTGCTCTGTTTGCCAATGATATAATATAGATATGATTCTACAGTTTTTGCCTTGACCTTAAATTCCTGTGTCCATGTGCATTTATAACAACTAATCTATTTAATATCCATGATGTCATTATTTCTTTAATGAATATCCATGGGGTAAATGGTTAACGCGCTAACTTGGAAATAGATTAACCTCACTCCTTTGAGTCATCCCTATGAGGATGAGTTCAGTTGTAGTCAATTTTGTATCGACTCATCTAGTATAAATAAGACTAGTATCAAGATACATGTAATACTCGTTTACAGAGATTCTTTAACCTTTAGCCTGCTGAGAAAATTAAATTATTTTTACAGAATTTATCACCTACATTTTTTCAAAATTCATGCTATAATCAATTTGTCTATCAAAATTCAACCAGGGTGTCAAACAGTTTGGATCCTTATGAGACGCCGAGTTACTCGGCGTCTCATCTGGATCCAACATGTTTGCAAAGATATTCCCTCATCCGCCCATAGCAGGCTAAAGATTAAGTGTGTATACTATCTTGAAACATTTGGCTTTAACCCTTACTACACTGAATTTTCAAATGGACTATTCCAAAATTCAAACAAGTCAAGCTTATTGTGAATATTTAAGGACTTAGCGAAAGAGCCTCTAGGAGCCCTCTCGTCTGGGCCTACACTATTTGCAAAGGATACTGACTCGTGTCACGTACTCTAAGGGTTAATACTAAATTAATACAATTGTTACTATTATCTATTTTTTCAATATTTTATGAAACATTTTTAGCTCACCAGAGCACAAAGTGCTCAGGGTGAGCTTTTGTGATCACCCGTTGTCCGTCGTACGTCGTTCGTCGTCCGTCGTCAACAATTTGAACCTTTAAAAATCTTCTCCTCTGAATCTACAGGGATCTCAACTTTCATCTTTGGCACATAGCATCATATTTAGGTCCTCTACAAAAGTTATATAAATTATGCCCCTGGGGTCAAAATTGACCCCGCCCCAGGGGTGCCTTGTTTTCAATGGAAACATATAGTAAAACTTTGAAAATCTTCTCCTCTGAAACCAGAAGGTTCTCAGCTTTCATATTTATCACATAGCATCATGTTCAGGTGCTCTACAAAAGTTATATAAATTATGGCCCTGGGGTCAAAATTGGCCCCGCCCCAGGGGTGGGCAGTTTTCAATAGAATCATATAGTGCAAACTTTGAAAATCTTCTCCTCTTAAACTGGATGGTTCTAAGCTTTCATATTTAGCACATAGCATCATGTTCAGGTCCTCTACAAAAGTTATATAAATTATCGCCCTGGGGTCAAAATTGGCCCCGCCCCAGGGGTGGGCAGTTTTCAATAGAAACAAATAGTGAAATCTTTGAAAATCTTCTTCTCTGGAACTGGAAGGCTCTCAGCTTTGATATTTGGCACAAAGCATCATGTTCAGGTCCTCTACATAAGTTATATTATTTATGGCCCGGGGGTAAAAATTGGCCCCGCCCCAGGGGTGGGCAGTTTTCAATAGAAACAAATAGTGAAATCTTTGAAAATCTTCTTCTCTGAAACTGGAAGGCTCTCAGCTTTCATATTTGGCACATAGCATCATGTTCAGGTCCTCTACAAAAGTTATATAAATTATGGCCCCAGGGTCAAAATTGGCCCCGTCCCAGGGGTGGGCAGTTTTCAATAGAAACAAATAGTGAAATCTTTGAAAATCTTCTACTCTGAAACTGGAAGGCTCTCAGCTTTCATATTTAGCACATAACATCATGTTCAGGTCCTCTACAAAAGTTATATAAATTATGGCCCCTGGGTCAAAATTGGCCCCGCCCCAGGGGTGGGCAGTTTTCAGTAGAAACAAATAGTGAAATCTTTGAAAATCTTTTCCTCTGAAACTAGAAGGTTCTCAGCTTTCATATTTGGCACATAGCATCATGTTCAGGTCCTCTACATAAGTTATATTATTTATGGCCCGGGGGTAAAAATTGGCCCCGCCCCAGGGGTGGGCAGTTTTCAATAGAAACAAATAGTGAAATCTTTGAAAATCTTCTTCTCTGAAACTAGAAGGCTCTCAGCTTTCATATTTGGCACATAGCATCATGTTCAGGTCCTCTACAAAAGTTATATAAATTATGGCTCCAGGGTCAAAATTGGCCCTGCCCCAGGGGTGGGCAGTTTTCAATAGAAACAAATAGTGAAATCTTTAAAAATCTTCTACTCTGAAACTGGAAGGCTCTCAGCTTTCATATTTAGCACATAGCATCATGTTCAGGTCCTCTACAAAAGTTATATAAATTATGGCCCCTGGGTCAAAATTGGCCCCGCCCCAGGGGTGGGCAGTTTTCAGTAGAAACAAATAGTGAAATTTTTGAAAATCTTTTCCTCTGAAACTAAAAGGTTCTCAGCTTTCATATTTGGCACATAGCATCATGTTCAGGTCCTCTACAAAAGTTATATAAAGTATGGCCCTGGGGTCAAAATTGGCCCCGTCCCAGGGGTGGGCAGTTTTCAATAGAAACAAATAGTGAAATCTTTGAAAATCTTTTCCTCTGAAACTGGAAGGTTCTCAGCTTTGATATTTGGCACATAGCATCATGTTCAGGTCCTCTACAAAAGTTATATAAAGTATAGCCCCGGGGTCAAAATTGGCCCCGCCCCAGGGGTGGGCAGTTTTCAATAGAAATAAATAGTGAAATCTTTGAAAATCTTCTCTGAAACTGGAAGGCTCTCAGCTTTGATATTTGGCACATAGCATCATGTTCAGGTCCTCTACAAAAGTTATATAAATTATGGCCCTGGGGTCAAAATTGGCCTGCCCCAGGGGTGGGCAGTTTTCAATAGAAACAAATAGTGAAAACTTTGAAAACCTTCTTCTCTGAAACTTGAAGGTTCTTAGCTTTCATATTTGGCGCATAGCGTCATGTTCAGGTCCTCTACAAATTTTGTATAAATTATGGCCCCAGGGTCAAAATTGGCCCCGTCCCAGGGGTGGGCAGTTTTCAATAGAAACAAATAGTGAAATCTTTGAATATCTTCTTCTCTGAAACTGGAAGGTTATCAGCTTTCATATTTAGCACAGAGCATCATGTTCAGGTCCTCTACAAAAGTTATACAAATTATGGCCCCTGGGTCAAAATTGGCCCCGCCCCAGGGGTTGGCAGTTTTCAATAGAAACAAATAGTCAAATCTTTGAAAATCTTCTCGTCTGAAACTGGAAGGTTCTCAGCTTTGATATTTGGCACATAGCATCATGTTCAGGTCCTCTACAAAAGTTATATGAATTGTGCCGCTTGGGTCAAAATTAGCCACGCCCCAGGGCAGGCTAGTTTGCTATAGAAACATATATAGTGAAAACTTTGAAAATCTTCTCCTCTGATTGTCTGGTGAGCGCTTCAGGGCCATTCTGGCCCTCTTGTTTGTTTTAGTGCTGTATTATTGTATGTGTAATCGAAGGTCTTTGTTAGCATGGGTCAAATTTGCACGTTTTCATTAGCCGTCTGTGTAACCTGGTTTTACCCTTAAGTTACTTCATGAATGTAAGAACTAATGACATCATGAATATTAATTAGATGACTCTTTATAATGGCATATGAAGCAAGGAAATGTTAACCATGGCTGCACTTATTTCATAAGCAAACGGAAAGGCTGCTGTTCAGATAGCTCATACAGGATCCGTCTGAACTGTATTTTACTAACTTTTGTACAGGTTTGAAAATGTACATATATGGGGTCATTGGAGTGAAGGCTAACTCTGTTAGTATTTTGTTTGGGCGATAAGTGTGCGTGTGTGTGCGTACGTTTTCATGTGCGAGTGTGTATAAATATATGTAATTTAATTTGGTGTTGTTAATATATTTGTATTTAGCAAAATAAAGAACAACAGATTCAGCATAACACGTTTGTCCTTAAATTTCAGCCTTTCACCTAAAGCAAGCAATTTATCTTATTAAGTCGTATATAGTACCTTTTCAATCATTCACTTGCACGAGTTTCAAAACAACTGCAAACAAGCGGAGTATATCCAGATAAGACAGCTTCTGAAATGGTCTGTCTGATCAGGGTCTGCTCTGGTTGCTTGTGGAATAAATAGATCTGATGATTCTACAGTTTCTGCCGTAGTCAAATATTCATATCATATTTACTCTAAATATTCCGTTACCAAGTTTATCCTCCCCATCCATTTAAAAAGCTGGATAGTTCAGCTTTGCACTATATACAGAAAACACCCTCTGAACCGGAAATCTAGTAGAGAAGAATTTTGGATACTTTTAGGCAGATGGCTGCTAAATGCAGGATGAAAGACACGCAGACAGCTCCTAGTGGAGCTTTCTACGCGGATCACCCTGCATTAAGCTGCCACCTGATATAAAGACTGATATTTATACTAAAGTGAACGTCCGATTTAGAGGGTTTTGCTGTAATAGCAAGTGGTGAGGACATTGATCAATCTTTTACCAGAGCAGTTTGTTTTGGGTCTTCACCACTTGCCTATGTTTGTCTGTCTGAACATTTAGGGTAATATGAAATTATGCCATGATAAAATATCCATAAAGTTACATGGCTATTCATTAAGTAAAGGGTAAAAATAAGAAATAAATTAGGCTGATTGAAATTAATAATTTGTAAGAATATGATTTAACCCTTTGAGTGTAGAAAACGGGTTTATTGGCACTTGCTCTATGCAGAACCCTCAGCATAACTGAAGGTTTCTCAGACATACACATAAGCATCACAAGAGTATGTCATATTAGTTTTCTTAAGGGAAATGATTTTGTAGAGATGCATGGTGCAGTTTAAATCCTAAATCAAATCAAGGTCAATGTGACGAGCAGCTGGCTTTTTAGCTCACCAGAGCACAAAGTGCTCAGGGTGAGCTTTTGTGATCGCCTGATGTCCGTCGTGCGTCGTTCGTCGTCCGTCGTCCCGCGTCAACAATTTGAACTTTAAAAGTCTTCTCCTCTGAATCTACAGGGTTCTCAGCTTTCATCTTTGGCACATAGCATCACCTATAGGTCCTCTACAAAAGTTATATAAATAATGTCCCTGGGGTCAAAATTGGCCCCGCCACGGCCCCATGGGTGGCCAGTTTTTTCTAGCTGACTGTTGTTTTCTGTACAAGTAGCAGAATGCTGGGCTCACTTAGGTTAGGCATGGGGAAAACTTCAAAAATCTTTTTGTCAAAAACTACATGTCACAGAGCTTAGATATTTGGTGTATAGATTTACTTAGTATTCCTTATTGACATTGGTAAATATCATAGTTCTGAGGTTAAAATTGGCCCTGCCCTGTTGGTTATACTTTAAAATATTATTTTACACTCTAAAGGTTCCTCTGAACTAGAGGGATTGAGGTCACTCCATCTGTGTTGCATAATCACTGAATAGGTCAAGTTCCTGGTCAAAACTCTATCAAGTTGTCTGCTTCAGAATTAGTCTCTGTTTGCTCACACTGTTTTTAACCCATTCCCTCATAGGATATTTTCAGAATCTGCTTCTTGAAAAATTTCAGAATTGTGTAGATTTGAAACCATTGTTATAAATAGAGCATTTACTCCTATGGAGAAAATGCTCTATTTATCACAATGGTTTCATAAAGTGACTATTTTACCTCTTTGAATAAATCTACTGATAAGGAGCATTAATTAGAGAAAAGGAAAATTTCAGAATTGTGTAGATTTGAAACCATGGTGATAAATAGAGCATTTACGCCTATGGAGCAAATGCTCTATTTATCACAAAGGCTTTTTTCAGATCCTACCTCTTTGAATAAATCTACTGATAAGGAGCATTAATTATAGAAAAGGAAAATTTCAGAATTGTGTTGATTTGACACCATTGTGACAAATAGAACATTTACTCCTATGGAGCTTTTGCTCTATTTATCACAATGGTTGGCAAATGCTCTATTTCTCACAAAGGCTTTTTTCAGATCCTACCTCTTTGAATAAATCTACTGATAAGGAAAATTTCAGAATTGTATAGATTTCAAACCATTGTGATAAATAGAGCATTTGCTATATAGGAGTAAATTAACTCATATACAAACCACATTTAAAGTTACATACCGGTCTGTTTCAGATCAGAATCCAAACTGTGTGCTAATTTTGGTCAAGTCATGCTAAGCAGTGATAGGGTTGTCATCTGTTAGAAATGTTATCTGCTTATTCAAAGAGGTAAATCTGGGTCTACTCTATTTGCAAATGCGTGAAAACATTTTTATATGAGGAAAAGGGTTAATTAGAGAAAAGGAAAATTTCAGAATTGTTTAGATTTGAAACCATTGTGATGAATAGTGCATTTACTCCTATGGAGCAAATGCTCTATTTATCACAAAGGCAAATGCTCTATTTATCACAATGGTTTCAGAAAGTGACTATTATACCTCTTTGAATAAATCTACTGATAAGGAGCATTAATAAGAGAAAAGGAAAATATCAGAATTGTGTAGATTTGAAACCATTGTGATAAATAGAGCATTTACTACTATGGAGCAAATGCTCTATTTATCACAAAGGCTTTTTTCAGATCCTACCGCTTTGAATAAATCTACTGATAAGGAGCATTAATTATAGAAAAGGAAAATTTCAGAATTGTGTAGATTTGAAACTTTTATGATAAATAGAACATTTACTCCTATGGAGCTTTTGCTCTATTTATCACAATGGTTAACAAATGCTCTATTTATCACAAAGGCTTTTTTCAGATCCTACCTCTTTGAATAAATCTACTGATAAGGAGCATTAATTAGAGAAGATGAAAATTTCAGAATTGTGTAGATTTCAAACCATTGTGATAAATAGAGCATTAATTTTGCTCCATAGGAGTAAATTAACTCATATACAAACCACATATAAAGTTATATACCGGTATGTGTCAGATCTGAGTTCAAACTGTGTGCTAATTTTGGTCAAGTCCTGCTAAGCTGTGATAGGGTTGTCATATGTTAGAAATGTTGTCTGCTTATTCAAAGAGGTAAATCTGGGTCTACTCCGTTTGCAAATGCATGAAAACATGTTTATATGAGGAAAAGGGTTAATTAGAGAAAAGGAAAATTTCAGAATTGTGTAGATTTGAAACCATTGTGATAAATAGTGCATTTACTCTTATGGAGCAAATGCTCTATTTATCACTAAGGCAAATGCTCTATTTATCACAATGGTTATTATCACCAGTTATTCTTAACAAGTTTTAATTTTCCATTTCCATAACAATTCCGTTTGTATAAATTGTTAAAATCGCGATTTTTATACAATTTCTGCTTTGAAACAACCACCAGTACTCAAATTCTGAAGGGGTTGGAAATGTTCAGGTGTGAACTGGTTTTGTTACGAAACGTGCTCTACAAGAGTTGTCGTTCGTTTCTAAATACGCAATATATCAAGGAGTTGTTAGGTTATGCGTAGTAATATGTAATGGAAAATGAAACTTTTCCACATATTTTTTGTGCGATATATGCTTTCCAAGTTAACGGTCGGTAAACGTTCGGTATTGGACTTAGAAAATATTTATAATAAAGCAAATCATCCCAGAAAGCTTGCCATTATAATTATACAGAGAAAGAGTCAAATAACACCCCACAAAACAGGTGTCCAGTTTTGTTTAGAAACATACATGTAGTTGAAACTTTAAAAATCTTTCCCTCTGGTGAGCGATTTCAGGGCCATCATGGCCCTCTTGTTAAAATTGTGAAGTAATGGTCTATGTAAAAAACAAATACATGTATATGCCGGGGATCGAAGCTGGGTGCTTTCACATGCAAATTGAACGATCTACCACTGAGCCACATCCCCGTATAATAATTAGGCAGATGACCCGTTATCTGTTTTTAATATGCATGTAGCCTGTTGACAGATGAAGATTAAACACACACAGACAATGCGACTTTATTAATCCAGATCTTTTTATCGAGATCCAAACAGTCTTGTCAAACTTATCAACCCTTAGCCTGCTATAAAAATGAGGTCTGCTTATGCTCCGATTTGTTGCCATTGTTACTTTTGAGATACTGTTATACTGAGTGTCAAACAGGCTGGATCCTAATGAGACGACGGCTCGAGTAACTCGTCGTCTCATCAGGATCCAAGGTGTTTGCAAATGTCAGTTAGGTCGCGCTTAGCAGGCTAAGGGTAAATACTCTTGTAAATGCTTAGATCTGAATTATAGGACATTTGTCTAGCAAGCTAAAGGCTAATTGCGACTTGACTGACAGTTCGAGAGAGCTTAATGCAAAACAACTTTAGAGTAAACCCCCTCTAAATCGGATGTTAATTTTAGTATAAATATCGGTATTGGAGACAAGTGACAGCTTAATGCAGGGTGAAAGTCATGCAAAAAGCTCCTTTAGAAAGTCATGCAGTCCCCTGCCTAAAAGTACCTAAATTATTCTCTACTATAATTTCAGATTAGAGGGATTTTACTGTACACGTAATTTTTATTTACAGAGCAAACTCGTGGTGACATTTGAAACAGTTTGGATCCTGATAAGACGTGGATCATACACACAGTTTTACACGCTGGCATTGTATTCAAAATATACAGTGCTCCCTCTCTACAATGACACCCTTTGGGATACGAAGATTGTATGTGTTGTTCAGAGGGAGTTGTTATAGGGAGGGAAAATCAAACATAATTAGCTTGTTTGCCGATCCCCAGATAAGGTGTATTTCGAGAACTAAAACCGTTATGCCTCCATCAAACCCTATGTTGTGACCACTCTTTAGAATCGTCACAAAGTGACGATTCTAAAGAGTGGTCACAACCTAGGGTTTGATGGAGGCATAAAGAAATTACGATGGAAAACGTTGTTTCTGAGGTCTTGTTGTTTCGGAAACAGCGACATGCGTTGCTGTAAGGAGGGAATCGTTATTGAGAGGGTCGTTATAGGGAGGGAGCACTGTAGGAGTTCACAGTTGTAAATTAAAGTTACAGACAGTTAGTAACTTACTAGGTACAGCATTTTACTGTGAAACCCTCGATCTGTAAGAACAGCTTGGATCCAGCGAATGTACACAGTACATGTACCACAACGTTTGATACACTCGATCTGTAAGAACAGCTTGGATCCAGCGAATGTACACAGTACATGTACCACAACGTTTGATACCCTCGATCTGTAAGAACAGCTTGGATCCAGCGAATGTACACAGTACATGTACCACAACGTTTGATACCCTCGATCTGTAAGAACAGCTTGGATCCAGCGAATGTACACAGTACATGTACCACAACGTTTGATACCCTCGATCTGTAAGAACAGCTTGGATCCAGCGAATGTACACAGTACATGTACCACAACGTTTGACCCTCGATCTGTAAGAACAGCTTGGGTCCAGCGAATGTACACAGTACACGTACCACAACGTTTGATCATGGTCGATTACGTTGAGGCATAAAAGCTTTTCTCAAACTATTAAACGACACTAAATTTGATTGCTTTGATGGGGTAGAGGGAAAAATGAGCAGATTTCAGTATTCATTTCAGGCTACCAAGCACTTGCTGACTTGCAAACAACTTTGATCAAGTTTAGACCAGTTAAGATCCAGTTTAGACCAGTTTAGATCCATTTTAGTCCTGTTTAGATCCAGTTTAGACGTCTCATCAGGGTCAACGTTGTTTGACCCTCGGTCACTAGTTTCTAAAAATGAATCGGAAGTAAGTAAAATAATACAGATCAGAGTTTTGAGCAGATATCAGTTTTTGCAGCATGATAATGCTTAACCCTTTCTCTCATATTAATCGTGTTTTTACGCATTTGCAAACAGGATAGACCCAGATCAGACGGTTCAAAGAGGAGCCGTCTGATCAGGATCTGCTCTATTTGCTAACGGAATTTGAAATATCTGTTTCTTTACCTTCCACAATGGCTACAATGTTCCACCTTCCATATTTCTCTATAACTATTTTGTTAATGAATATTCAGTAGGTGTTGAAATGAAGTAAACATAGAACAGGGAAAGGGTTCTTAATCTGCTAAGTAGTCAAAAGCGGTTCCTCCTTTTCTGAATAGTAATTAAGTACAAAGTTGTATTAATCATTGAATTTGTATGATAACCAATACAGACCCTGATCAAAGGGCTCCTCCTTTCAATGGTCTTCTGTACTGGGTTCTCTCTCATTAAGGGTTACGTGGGAAGGAAGCAACATTTACTCAACAAGGTACAGGCTAATATTTATGACTCTCTCACTACAGTAAACCCTTTCTAAAACGAACACCAAAACTATGTCTAGTTCTAGGTCTTTTAAAAAGACAGGTGGAAGCCTAATGTAGGATGAGTGCAGAAAGCTATGCATTAAAGCCCTGTATTAATCAACCACTTGCTTTTATAGGCAAGTTTGTTTATCCATTAAGTGGACAGTTTAGTGAGACTACGATATATAAACAAGTCGAGTGAAAATACCTAAGAGTAAGCTCAAACAACAAACTGGTACAGTCTTGTTTGTTTAACTTCTAGCTACAATATCTGGTCAGTTAAAAGAAGAGCACGTGACGATATTCTATTTCAAATACAATCCTCTTAAAAAGACAATAAACGAACTTAATGATATTTGGTCTAATACGTTGGACTCATATGATTATAGTAAAACCTTGTCAAAACGATCATCAAAAAGAGTTCCAATTCTTGGTCTACAAGACAGATGATAGAGCTCTTAATAAAGATGGGCCTTATTCAAAAATCTTCAATAGGCATTTTCTGCATTACTTTCGCCCTACGTTAAGCAATCACTTGCTTTTAAATACGCGTATGTTTATTAATTAAACGTTTGTTATAGAGAGTTTCTACTGTAGTTTTTTTTATCAACCCTCTCTTTTCCGTTGGAACAAAAACACAGATGTTGTTTGAAACATTTATGACGTCATCAGCTGAGGTCGCTACCACCCATTAACTACGGGCGAATCCATTTTCGATAACGTTTACATAGTATTTATTCTAGTAGCAGATTTTATCGAGGTTTCAAGTAGCGGATGAAAGCCTTAGTTCAAGTAGTGGAATGTAAGGAATAACGACCTCGTGAATATTAATTAGCAGAAGATTGGGAACCCTGAAGAAATATTCCAAGTATACAAGGGTCTGGAAATGATTCAATTCTGCAGAGGTCAGTAAATGGTAGTAACGTTTCATTTTATACAGTAGTCTATAAATGGTAGTACTTAACGTTTCAATTATACAGTGGTCTATAAATGGTAGTCACATTTCAATCATACATCGGTCTATAAATGTTAGATACAGTAAAACCTCTCTATAACGACCACTAAATTGTGTTTATTAGTTAGTATTTAGGGCAGGCGACTGCTTAAAGCAAAGTGAAAGTAAAACAGAACGCTCCTATAGGACCGTTCTGTTTTACTTTCACCTTGCTTTAAGCAGCCACCTGCCTTTAACACAAAATACACTTCATGTAATTTAATGGCTGTTATAGAGAGGTTTTACTGTACGTTTCAAAATTCGGATGGATGCTCCATTTTCAAACGGAATCTGAACCGTTTTAGATTGAAAGTTACGTTAAAAGTAGTTGATGAAATGTTCTAGAGTTAAAGTAAAGCTTCAAACAGCGCTGTAATTAGGCTAATAGAGTTTACATGCAGTAGTTTATGTGATATGTTTCCTATATTTTCATAATAATGTTTTGTTTGCAAATATACTGAATTACAGTCAAACCTCTCTATAATGGCCACGCAATTACATCAAGTATTTTGTGTTAAAGGCAAGTGACCACTCCTATAGGGGCGTTATGTTTTACTGTCACCTTGCTTTAAGCAGCCACCTGCCCTAAATACCAACTAATTAACACAATTTAGTGGCCGTTATAGAGAGGTTTTACTGTAGATCCGTTTGCCATTAGCCTCCATTTTTTATTACTATATTTCAACCGTGATTAAGCTATATTTAACCATATCTATTGTTATACCCATTTCTTTAAACATTATAATTTCACATAAAACAAAGTCTGGACAGATTTCGTAATACCAATTGTCCACATACTGTGCTGTCAAAATAATCAGATTGAAATGGAGCGTTTGTTTCATAGGTCTGAAAACTGTTACCATTTGAAGTGTATAAAAGCAATGTTAACCCTTTCCTTAAACATAAACGCCTTTTTCGCGCGTTTGCAAACTCTTGTAGGAGTCTGATCAGGGTCTGCTCTGTTTGCCTTTGAAACTTTATAAATCGGATTATACATTTGTTATCATTCCTAAAATAGCACGTGTTCCTATACCATTATGGAATTTAATCTAATTGATATTCATGATGTAATTAAGTTTTACTTCAATATTCAACAGGGAAAGGGTTAAATATAGTAAATCTCTCTACAACGGCCACTAGATTATCTTAATTGGTTGGTATTTAGATTAGGTGGTAAAAGTAAAAAAAGAACGCTCCTATAGGTGCGTTATATTATACTTTCACATTGCTTTCAGCAGTCACCTGCCTTTAACACAAAATACTTGATGTAATTTAGTGGCCAACTAAGAGAGGTTTTACTGTATTGTGTTCCATTAAATGCTATAGAAAAACTCGAGTCTGGAAGTTTAGCTGTTACAAAATCCTGAACCTGGTCTACAATCACCACTTTTAACATTATATTGAAATATATTTCTAGGAATTGGAGCAAATCTATTTATATATCAGTTTTTCCGGAATCTCACGTGCATCAAAAATTCAAGGTTGACAATAATTCGCACTACAGAACGTAGTCGTGAAGTTTTGATTCGAAGTTCACTGACATAGAGAAAACAAGTATAAACAGTTTGCGTTCATGTATTTTTATTGTAGGTATCGATGTACCAGAACAAACAAACAACGTCAATACAATGGAATAGTTATAAATAGGCAGGAATGGATTTAATAGAAAACAAACAACGTCAATACAATGGACTAGTTATAAATAGGCAGGAATGGATTTAATAGAAAACAAACAACGTCAATACAATGGACTAGTTATAAATAGGCAGGAATGGATTTAATAGACGATCAATACAATGGAATAGTTATAAATAGGCAGGAATGGATTTAATAGACGATCCGACCGTTCAGTAGTACCCCTTCTTTCCTGAAAAAGAAAAGAAACAGAGACACTTTATTTTTACTGATTTCTTAAAGATGTATTGCATCATATTGCATTACCAATATATCGCTTTATTTCGTGCAAATGTTTGTTCACGCCTTTGCAAACAGAGTAGGATCAGATAAGACGATCCATGATCAGGGTCTGCTTTGTTTGCTTATAAAATCATAATAGAGCTGGTCCATGCTTATAAAACTTTTAGTTGAGTCTGAGTTCGTTCTCAAGTTTTTGATTGGTCAGACTTGAGCCATTGGCTCAAATCTGACCAACGAAAAGCTTGAGAACTCAAAATTGACCAATCAAAAGCTTGAGAACGATCTCAGACTCAACTAAACACCTTTATAAGCATGGAGCCTGACATTACAGTTTCTGTCACAAATCTAGGTGTATATGTGCCATTATAAAAACTCAGTAAATAAATCATGGTGTCATTATTTCCTACATGAATATTCAACAAGGGCAGGTTTAAACTAGTTTAATGAAACAACCACCACCCATTAAGCCTGACCTTTTTCAAACATTATTATGACCAGTATGTACATGCAGATTTCAACATGCGCTGTTTACGAATCATTGTTTCACTTTGCGAATTATTTGATTTGAACTTGACAATGCGGGAAGGAAGTCACTTATGTCCTATGCAAACAGTGTATACCCAGAGAAGAGAGCTCATATAAGAGTCCTCTAACCAAGGTTTGTCCTTTTTTATTGTTACACTTTGTGTTACAATTCTTCCAATCTGGCCTCTGACAATTTCTACGGACTTGGAGAACATCGCCATTTCCACCTTAAGCACAGCATGGATTACAAAACTTGGCCAATCTTCACGAGAGACGCTGCTGTTAACTCTCCGGTATATATTCAAAAGTCACACTTTCTAAGCTTGTCTGTTAATTCTTTGCATGCTAGCGGTAGATTCATTATAGCCTGTGCAAATAGTTTCAGTCCAGATGAGAGGTAATGTAACTGGGTGCCTCATCAAGATACAGAAACTGATTCCCACAGTTTGGAAGAGATAGTGAAGTTATATTAACCCATTCCTCCATTGGCTATTTTTTGAACCTCTTTGTGTGTTTTTTTTACGTGAAGCACATGTTTGAATTTAGTCTACTCACGGTAATTCATTTTCCCGTATCCTTTGTTGTATCGGCGGTATCCAACGCCACCGTAACCACCATAACCCCCGTATGGGTATCCGAATCCTCTCATGTATCCGTAACCTCCATAGGGGTGGTAACCTCCAATCATTCTGCCATATCCGTGGTAAGGATAGCCGTAACCGCCAAACATTCCTCCGTAGCCATAGCCGCCATAGAGACCACCGTATCCTCCCATACCTAATCATAGCCACCGTAAAGTCCACCGTAGAGTCCACCGAAGCCACGTCTGCCATAACCGTATCCACCGATATGCTCCTGCAAGGCGGCAAGACCAATCATAACGGCAAAAATGACACAAAGAGTCTTCATTTTGGAATTAAATTACAAGGAAAACAAACGATGTGGCATATTCTGTTTTCAATCAGATACATGATTCAAATTATTAAATTGCATTTTACTCTAGTTTTATGTATTCTCTATCATTTATTTAAACGCTGAACTGCGTGGTGCATTTCTATTTCAATTTCATGTTGACCATCAAGAAAACCCATACCATCAATAGAAACTTTTAGAATGTATGTGCCTCGAGAGACGCATTTCAAGCTTTTGTAAACACAGACCGAGATAGGACGGCTTGTGTAGGAGCCGTCTGATCTAGGTCTTCTCTGTTTTCTTATGAAATGATATAGATCTGATTCTACAGTTTCTCTTATGATTAACTATTCTATTGTTCAAAGTGTCATCATAAACTTCAGTTAATTAACATCCATGATGTCTTTATATTCCTGAGGTAAGTGATTAAATAGTACGCCCAACAGTTTCATGTATTATATTGTAATAATATCGTTAGCTAATAGTTGATTGTTGATTACAGATTAAGTCTTTTCCGAAGATATTTTTATGCCCCCAAAGCTAGGCTGTGTGTGGGTGGGTGTGTGATTGTAAACAATATCAACTGATTGCACACACACGCGCTTGCGCACCAACAAGTGAATGCACTGGTACAAGTGAATGCCAAAATAACGGCATTCACTTGACATATGACTTTTTTCTTATCTAAAACATTGTTATTTATAACATATATCAAAATAAAAGTGTGTTACAATTGACAGGATTTTCGTGTTTTGTGTATCACATTTGTGTAAAAATTTCTACCATGTTGCAAAACGTCTTTTTACATTCGACGTTAATTGCGCATGCGCGGGAAAATCGGACGCGAAGTCTGGGTAGTTGCAGCTTCTGTAATGGCGGACACGGTGAGTGGAACATATTGCATTTATTAAAACAATCTGATTTAATTATGGTGATTTTGTAGATGTGATATCGTAACTGTAAACTGATAATAACTATTAAACGTTCAGAAAAAGCTACGACCTGCTAGGATCTCTACTGTGGCGTAAGCCGAATTTGAATCGCACGCGGTGGTTTAACTTATTTTCACATCAAACATAGCATGGTCTTACCATCTATAGAACCTCTTAACCTTTGACCAGGAACAAAAAATGTTTACTGTGAATATTGAAGAAAAAAATAAATCAGCAGTTCAAAATAATCTTTTATACATACCCTGAAACAATTAAATACTTTTATCCGATTTACAGACATTTCGCTACACAGCGTTTCGCTACCCTGACCATTTCGCTACCCTGACCATTTCGCTACAGTCATTTCGCACCCTTACGGGAAGTCATTTCGCTACCCTGTCGCCCAATTAATTATAATTATTCACAGATTTATTTTGATTTGGACGATAACAGTTTGACAGATGAAAAAGATACCTTTACCAATTTGAAATGCCGAGCGTAGCAGCTTTCAACCTATGCGCATGCGTGGCGGGATATGTACACAATCGAGAGCCAACAAAGAAAGTTTATAAACCTGGATTTTAAACATATTTTTTAAAAGGATTTTAACTATACGTACTTTTTAAACTCCTCTGAAGACTTTTTCATTCATCTGAGACACACAATTCAGGGGAACTGTGAGTTACATAAACTTTCCAATTAATCCTGATCACCAGACGCTTGACAGATATCGTCTTACATCTGAGAGATTCGGAACAAACCGGAAGTAAACAGACATGTCAGCCTACATAAACAAACTGCATGTACATCGTACATGTATATATAAACTGATTATTGTTATGCTGCTGCTTCAGAATCAGAATCAGGAGGAATGCAGTACTGAGCAACATCAGGGTAATAAGAACAACACCCCCTATATATTAGCAAATGACGGTAACTCCATCAACTTTACTTTTCATGAAAGCATAAATTTGTTGATGACGCCAGACCCGGTATCTACAGAAACCATTATATACTACCACTGCATCAGACTCAGATCGTCCCTAAGATACATGAAATCCAATGATATGTACAAGCTTTCAGCCCTGTTACTGTCCGGTGACATAGCAATGAACCCAGGCCCTGTAAAAAATCCGTGTAAAGAATGCACCAAACCGGTAGCGAAAAACCACCGAGCTGTCCGATGCGTCATTTGTGAGAAACCGGTGCATATAAAGTGCGCAAATATATCCCCATCAAAATCTAAAATTATTGGACAGTCTACTGATCCATGGTATTGCAAACAGTGTAAAACCCCAGACAACAGATACTTTAACGACGAAACTTCAAGAGAACATACATCAGTATCAGTTGATAATAACGGAAGGGAGGAAACCTGCCCTAGAATTTTTTTAAATATAAACGATAGTTATGCCCCTTCGACTGACGATGAGGAAGAATGGAGTGATCTCCCTTGTGAATTACAAAATGGCAGCCCCCATGAGCCAAATCTATCGGATGAAACATATAGTAGATCCAAAGATTTTGAGACTTTTAAAGAGGTAAAAGACATGCGGAATAAAAATAGGAAAAGACCGATCATTGGACACATAAACATAAATAGTGTACGGTATAAATTCCAGGAAATAAGGGAACTTTTGGATGATAAACTTGTTGACGTCTTCTGTATCTCAGAGACGAAAATTGATGAGACTTTCAGTGACAATATTTTTTCTGTAGAGGGATACAGACTTTTTAGGAATGATTGTGATGCCCACGGAGGCGGACTTATGACCTATGTTCGAGCGGATCTACCGGTTAAAAGACGCTCTGATTTAGAAAATCCTAGTCTAGAATCACTTTGTTTTGAACTTAACCTAGAAAAAAGGAAGTGGGGTGTTCTATTTGTATATAGACCGCCATCACAACCGGACAAATTTTTTGAGAGAGAAATAACCCAATGCTTAGACAAAATGCTTATAAACTTTGATAATATAGTTACAGCTGGTGATCTAAACTATGATTTGACTAGACCAGAAAAAGCTAAGACAGTTTTTAATATTATGGATTCTTTTGACTTGGTAAACTTGGTAAAAGAACCGACTTGCTTCAAAAATTGTAGTAATCCTACACTCATAGATGTCATTTTAACAAATTCTCCTACACTTTTTTGTAATACTTCAGTTTTCAACTGTAGCACAAGTGATTGTCACAGTATGATTTTTACAAGCCTTAAAGAGCAATTAAATTCTGTCAGTAGAAAATCAGTGTCTTTCAGAAGTTATAGGAGATTCAATGAAACTGTTTTTAACTCAGAACTAGACAATGTACCATTCCATATAGCCCATATTTTTGACGACATAGACGACGTATACTGGGCACATGAAAAACTTTTTACCGATGTTTTAAATGAACACGCCCCCATTAAACAGAAAAGACCCAGGAAAAACCCACCACCTTATATGAATGCAGAATATAGGAAAATAATATATAAAACCCGTCAGGCACACAACAAGTTCATCAAATATAGATCTAATAGGAACTGGGAAAATTATAGGAAACTCACAAATATTAAAACTAAAGTGAAAAGGGACTCAATTAAGACTTACTTTATTGAGAGGTGCGGTGGTGGCCCCAAATCTAAGGATTTCTGGCCAACCATCAAACCATTTCTGTCGCAAAAATCTTTTCAAAAACACTCCAGCGAAATTATTCTTAAAGATAATGACACACTGATCTCTGAGCAACCCAAAGTCTGTGAACTTTTAATTGATTTTTATATAAACATAGCAAAGAACATTGGCATTGGCATTGACTCAAACTCTAGAGTTGACATAACCCACCCAAGTATTTTGAAAATCAGGCAACATAATCTGAGAAATGGTGAAGAAGACTTTAATTTTTTACATGTAACATCAGAAAACGTTTGCAGACTGCTAAGTAATATAGACCCAAAAAGCCACGGGGATTGACAATATACCACCCAAAATACTAAAGTGTTCAGCTAAGACCATCTCTAGACCATTAGCAAATATAGCAAATAAAATGATAGACACTGGAATTTTCCCAGATAGCCTGAAAAAAGCACAGATAACCCCCTTGTTTAAAAAAGATGACCCTTTCACTATGAAAAATTATAGGCCTGTTAGTATTTTAACCTCTACTTCTAAAATTTTTGAAAAAATTCTAAACGAGCAACTTTGCACCTACTTTGAAAACATATTTCATGACTTCTTATCAGCCTTTAGACCCAAATATGGTTGTCAGACTGCCCTGATGCGCCTGACTGAGGACTGGAAACATGCTCTAGACAAAAAGGATCATGTGGCGGCAATCCTTATGGACCTATCCAAGGCCTTTGATTGCCTACCACATGACCTCATAGTCCTCAAGTTGGGGGCATACGGGCTGTCTGACAATGCCTGTTCTCTTGTTAAGAATTACTTGTCGGACAGGAAACAAAGAGTAAAAGTGGGACATGCTCACAGCTCATGGCTTGAAACTTTGAAAGGTGTACCCCAAGGCTCAATTTTAGGCCCGCTAATCTACAATATTTTCATGAACGATATATTCTACTTTATAGAGAAATCCAAACTATATAATTATGCAGATGACAACACTCTATCATACAATCATCAGAATGTTAATACCCTCAAATCCACTCTTGAAGAAGAAAGCAAGGTACAAATAAACTGGTTTGATCTCAACTTAATGCAAGCCAACCCCGATAAGTTTCAAGCCATAGCTGTGGGAAAGAAATCTCATGAATTAATAAATGACTTTAATATTGATGGAATAAATATAAAATGTGAGGATAGTGTAAATTTGCTCGGCATTGAACTTGACTATCTGCTCAATTTCAACGGACAAATAGCTAAAATGTGTAAGAAAGCAGCTGGTCAACTAAATGTTCTTTTAAGATTAAGTAAATTTTTGTCACCTGAATGCAAGCTTTTAGTTTACAAGTCTTTTATCAGATCCAATTTTAACTACTGCCCTATGATTTGGCATTTTTGCAGCAAAAGTAACACGGAAAAGTTAGAAAAATTACAGCATAGAGCCCTAAAAATTGTTCTTAATGACTTCAATTCAAATTATGAGTGCCTACTAGACAAAATTAATATGCCTACACTACATTTAAGCAGAATAAGATCAATTGCCATCGAAACTTTTAAATGCATTTATCATATTTCTCCACCCTATCTAAACGATTTAGTACAAGTAAAAAAATCTTCTTACTCTTTTAGGTATAACAACATCTTGGAAGTACCAAACATCAGAACCACAAGTTACGGTAAGCAATCTTTCAGGTATGAGGCAACCCAGATATGGAACAGCCTGCCAAACCATATTCGACAAGTAGACAACTATAAAGAATTTGTCAGGCTGGTCCGTGTCTGGGGTGGCCCAACCTGTAGATGTGCTATGTGTTCCTGAGTTCTTACAGTTCTGCTTCCACATAAACTCTTTTTTTGCTTGATTTTTTGTTTGCTTATGTTTCCTGCTTTTTGCTGTGATACCATTTGATTATTTTTAGTTGCAAACTCTTATTTGTATAATTGCATGCAGATGGCTGGGACCGCCATGATAATTTCCCATAGATTTAGATTGTTTTATGCTAACCTTATATCTGTATATATTTCCTGATCCTTCCCCATGCATGATGTAAAGTGGATGTATATGCTCAATACATAGATAAATATCTGATTGATGATCAATTGTTATATATTTACTACAGCTATATGGGTGTTGCAAGGCATTACACACTGGGCACCCGGAGGGGGGGGGGGGGGGGGGGGGCTTAATTAATTGGAGTAACACATCGTTACATGCAAATACACTGCTATAGACATTGCACATCTATATAGTAACCCTTCCCTCAGGTAGACATTATCGAACGATGCCAAAAAGAATATACCCAATCAAAAGGCTCCAATAGGAGCTGTTTGATCAGGGTCTGCCCTGTTCGCTTTGTTCTCGACATAGTTATAATTTGTTACATACCAAATTTTACATTTTTCATCAAGCAGGAATCTGTATTTTTTCCCTGAAATTTATATAATGAAAGCAGTCTAATTAACTTTCAAGTTGTCATTTTAGCAAAATGCAGCAGGTAAAGGGTTTATGTCTCCCAATTTATGTGTTTCTTTTTCGTTTTCGAGGAAACAGCATAATACAAGGGATTTCATCTGTAGTAAATGTATTACACCTCACTTATATGTGAAAACCATGTAAATTATGTTTTATGGTGAGAAAAATGCTGATCAGTTCTCCCCAAATCTGATTTGGGGTGATATTTGTTTTTAGAATAATTTTAGCAGTCACACTTTTGTGTTCTTTTTGTCAAATCAGCCTCTTACTTATCGTCTTAAGGCAGTTTTTAGGCCCCTGGTCTAGATCAGCATCTTTCCCACAGCTTTTAACAAGATAAAGTTAACTCTTAGTTGATATTTGTCTAATATTATTATTTATAATATAGATAGGTATGTATGTGTATATATGTGCCAGTATGTATGTATGAGTATGTGAGTAACAGGTATACATACATGCGTATATGTATGTGTATGCGTGTATGTATATATTTCGTACGTGTGTATGTATATGCATGTGTATTTATGTGTGTGTGTGTATAAGTATATGTTTATATATAAATATATGAGTATATATATTTATAAACATAATTTTAGGCCATCTACAGCAAACTTGTGATGTATAAATTATTTATAGCTTTTCCTGTTTTAACATGTTCTTACCCACAGGCATTTTATTTTGATTGTATTTTGTTATGAAAATTTGTTTTAGTCGGTAAATAGCTTCTAGCTAATGTTTAATGTTATTCTGTAACACCCGACTATAAATAAAGTTTCTTGTATCTTGTATCTTGTATCTTGTATCTAGCATAGGCGAACAGTTTGGATCCGAATGAAACGTTCACAGTAAATTAGTTAATTCGCATATATAATATATAGCTGCAGGGTTACAGATAAGGTTTTGATGCAATTGGGTATTTACTCCTTGATTTTTTACAGAATTGGGTTTTTGCAATTTTTATTGGATATTGACAATTTTTGTAATTGGGTATTATTCATATTCTTAATAGGTATTCTAAATTTTGATTGCTTTTTGCTATATTTATTTGCTTTCTGTTACTCATTGTTTTGAAAAACAATTGCTTTTTCCACAATTTTAATTGGGTAAATACTCCAATACTCCCCTTATCTGTAACCCTGTAGCTGTTCGGAAATATGTTCAACGTAAGTATATCACAAAACAAACAATTAGGGCTATTCTATGTGTATTATCCGAAACTTGATTGACTGTTTACACATAATTACTAGTGAGATCATCTAGTTCCAAACTGCATCTAATAAAAATAGCACTGCGCCGATGACCCAGACATCCGGTTTACTATGTAATGAATACACACGTGTTAATGAGCTATTTGTTGTCATAAGACAACACACCATATAACCGTAATTATATAAAAAAAACAACGTAATTATATTTTCAAAATAAGCCCAAACATTCGCGAATGGTATGGTATATTAATAAATAACTAGATCATATGCCGTATCCAAACAGCTTAGATCCGATTGAGTAATTCGACATATCATCCGAATCCAAATTACTTGACATTCAGTCAACACTTCTATCTAAAAATTAAGAAAATATTTGAAACTTTAGCACAGGTAAATAGTTAGGAGATCTTAAAGTAAACATGCATAAATAATGATTGCGTTTTCAACTTTTCATGTGATCGTAATGCACTGTTCATATCAAAGATTCAACATATTTTTTCTAGTCTGAACTATTTAGTATTTTTTATCATTTATAAATAACAAAATGCATTGGCGTTTGTCTTACAGCGAAGCATATATTATTTTATTCCCACTAGCAGTATTTGTTAATCCAATCAGTGCCACATACCGATATACAAGCCAATGTTGTCGGCTTATCGGCGGTACCTGTGATCTCTGGGTGGACAATATTGATTGCCACGTGTAATTACGAAATCATCGTGTGTAATTACATATATCAGCACTTTGTACACATATTTCGCAGGAGCTGCCTCATCAGGGTCTGCACTATTTACAGGTTGATTGTGCAACCAGTGCACTCCACAGCAGTGATTGCACAGCGAAATACTTGTACACAGTGAATATATACTCTGACATAACACTTTATTTTCCTATTTTTCCATATTTCCTATACCGTATCCGCATGAATATAAATCGCAAAGATGTATAAAACGCACCCTTAGTTTCAAGGGAAATCTGGAGGGAAAATGCTTACATGTGTAGATAAGTCGCATCTTAAAATATTGACCCAAAACACAGCATATCCATTTTCCTGTGCGCAGAATATTTACGAAGGATTCATTCAATGTGGTGTTTTTGTAACGCTACTTGCCACATATGCACATAATAGGACTAGTAAATTTTAATGTGTATAGATGTGGGTACAATAAAGATTTGGAAATTTCAGTATTTGTTATGATTTTATGTTTGTATGACAGCATACATATATATGCCACATAAAAGTTTATGTGTAAAGTCAAGATTTTGAAAATACTTCCATACCGTGTCAGGCGTATCGAATTCACCACTCTAGGCAACATTTGTAGACAAGCTGATAAGCTCAGGTCTAATTAACGGGTAATCCACATGCGTAGAGATTGACAGTAATCCACAAGCCTTTCAGACCACAATCTTTTGTTAAAAAGTCATAAACCGATAGATAACGTGACCATTAGCGTGTTAGTGTGTGTGATAGTGTGTTAAAACAACAAAGATGGCGGTCATTACAGAAAGGTCATGTGTCGTGTTTAAAATCTCATTGCAGGAAAATGTTTTTGGATCAAGCTCATTAGCATATAAGCCCCGCCCTCCTCATTAGAATTTCAGTGGATACCATAGCCCAGCACTTAACCTTTTCCCAATATGAACGTTACACTTTCCTAAATGAATAAACTGTTCGTGCACAAACGAAATAAGTTAATAATTTTTGTACTGTGTCCAGTATTCACAAATAAAATGCATATAAAGCACGGACTTTCTTTTCAGGTAAGTTTAAAACACTTTATTGTAAATAATAATCTATTATAGAAGTTCTGCAAGTGTTACGCAACTTGATACAAGATGGCGGACTCGAGTCGGAAGATTCGATAGATGCCGTGGTAAATTTCATTTTACTCGAGAATAATATTTTTTTTCTTCAATTCTGTGTATACGACGCACCCATCCTATTGAGTATCGAAACCTTGGGAAAAAACTGCGTCTTATATTCATGCGGATACGGTAATTATTTTTGGTATCTGAATATAAATATTTATTATATGTTAATAAATTCGACTCTCAAATCACTAACTATTCCGCAACAATATTGGTTTTCCTATAAAATTCGATAGGTAGCGAAACGTACAGGTAGCGAAATGGTCAGGGTAGCGAAATGACTTCTCGGTGGGTAGCGAAATGACTGTAGCGAAATGGTATGTGTAGCGAAACGTCTAGCAACCTTATATGAAATAGGCACAGCCTATAAGCGAGCACAGCTGCCAAACGCATTCAACTAAATAAAGTGAAAGCATAAACCAAATATATGGTGAAATTGATGATTTATACACCAGATATAGATGAAGTTAGTAACAGCAATTATAACTCTCTAAAAGTGACAGAACAATAAACGAATACAGAACACCTTGATAAAAGTTGAAAGCGCAACTTCAAATAACAAACTTAAACCAACAACCTCTTACTTTTCTTTAATACATATCCAAGTCGTAAAGTGGTTGATAGATCTACTTTTGGTCCAAGACTGTGACAGCTTATTGGCTGATGTTGTGTGTTTCAGACTTATATAAGTGACTGTCCTACTGCAATTTATTTAATGTATGTTTAGTTGGTTAGCGACGATCATGTCACCCACCATACTATGTTGATTTAAAAAAATGGCTTTAACTGAACCTTGGCAATAAGACAAGTACTGTAATATTAACGTGAAATAGTTGTGTTATTGGTTAGCGATGTTCATGTCACCCACCATACTTCATTCAATTTCTAATAAACAAAATACTACAGTTAGTAATAAAATGTATATATATTAGCAATATATATATGTTAAATATTGTAATATAATGTGAAATAGTTGTGTATCATGGTTAGTGACGATCAAGTCACCCACCAATTTTTAACAAGTTGAATGTTGTAATAGGGCGAATCGCCGTGACGTCACGCGCACCTGTTATCTTAGCCGAGAAAAGCTTGGTGGGCAAAAAGACTGACAGCTGATATGTAAACAATAACAGAAACATTGACAGCAATTTGAAAACTTCTGTTAAAATTAATAAAAAACGATTATGGTGCAATTGTTGATGATAGTTACATCGATAGTACATGTAAAAACATAAAAATGAACCGAAAATTGATTCTGGAAGATGAATTTACACGATACAAACGTCTATATTTGGAGTAGGTTTTACAACAAATAACACGACAGACCTACAATAAACTATTTGCAGGCTATGTAACAAAAAAAACAACAGTTTAACATGACAACCTGTGGAATTGAAAGATATAAGCTTTTCAAAGCATGGGTAATGCACAGTACAAAATTACAATCAAAAATATATTGGTAAAATACACAAACCCTTTCCCTGCTCAGTATTCATGTAAGAAATAATGATATGATGACTATTTATAAGCTAATGTTTCTAATGACATTTGTAGACAGGATTGTTTTGTTGGTAGAAACTGTAGAGTCGGACCTATTACAATTTCATAAATAAACAGAGCAGTCCCAGTATGATCTGGGTCTACGCTGTTTGCAAATACACGAACACACGCTTATATTAGAGAAAGAGTTACATCTTTGAATGCTTTAATTTTAAGGTGGAATGACCCATCATTGTTTAACTGTAGATCCCATTCATTATATAATAAGACTTAAATTTGCTATATGATTTTGAATAATAAACAGTGAAGACCCTGGTCAGAGGGTTGCGTGTTTAGCTTTATATATATTGTCTGGGTCTACATTTTGCAAATGTCAGTACTTTTATTCACCGCATTCAAAGATTCTAACAATACACACAATTTTTTTGAATACTTAAAATGAATTGTTTAAGACAGTTGGAGACTATATTATTACATTACTTACTCAGTCGAAATACTGCTAATTTACTTACTAGACCTAGGAAAACATCAAAGGTGCCAGATGGTCAGTAAATCCCCTAATTTCTCAGCAGGGGACAAGGGTCAGCGATCACGGAATGCAATCTATCACACACTGTCTTATCAACAAAGTTATTACGTAACAGGAATGCTTCTATTATGACAACTACCAAACTATGTGTCAATTGTCTAAAGCTATGATTTGTTAAATAGCTTCCCGAACAATGGAAGATAACTATGTTTTGACTAATTAGGTCTATGGCTAAGCATAATTAAATACCAACGATTTAGATACATGTATATTCAAAAAGGTAGTTTATTGTGAAATATAGTTCTAAAGATAATATAGATATGATCTAGATCTATTCTTAAATACTTTTACTAGATCTGCTACGGTACTGTATAGTAGCCAGAAAGATAATTTACAACACACGAATGAACGACATGAGACTGTAGGCCTATAACTTAATATCTAGATCTTATTGAAATAAAACGAGAATTAAATTTGTTTAATACTGTTGATTAAAATTCGACATATCAGGCATTTTCAACAAATATATAAGAATGTCTCCCATTTCAAAGAAAGGCCAGATCAAGGAATCGGGTTTTTGTACGTGGTTTTTTTTTTCAAAGTTCAGCTGGTAGTTTATAGGGCCGATTTATTCAATCTTGTTGTACCTATCCTTAGAAACTAAAAGATAATTGTCATTATAGTCAGAGGATACAGTAAATGTACAGAAATCAACAATTCAAAACCAACACGGTCATTAAATGATGTGTAGGCTAACTGTTGCCTACCGTTTACATAGGGATACATAGGTTGGTACTGGCCTTTTTGCCCACCAGTAAACTGCACATGTGCGAAATCGACGGGTTTGTTTACAAACAGAGATTCGCCCTATATATCAGTGAACTTAGTGTATTGGTTAGCGACGTTCATGTCACCCACTAATTATGTCTCCCCCCATATTTATATGGGGGAGACATATTGTTTTCGTGAGAGTTGTCTGTCTGTCCGTCTGTCTGTCTGTCCGTCTGTCCGTCTGTCTGTCACACTTTTTGTCCGGACGATAACTTCAATATGCCTGATGCCAGTTGATTGAAACTTCATATATGGAAAGAGCATAATGAGAGGAAGTGTCATGCACAAGGTCCATAACTCTGGCTTCACTAATATTGGAGTTATTGCCCTTTGTAAAAAAAAATCACACTTTTTTGTCCGGACGATAACTCCTATATGGCTCATGCCATTGGATTGAAACTTCATATATGGAAAGATCATGACGATAGGAAGTGTCATGCACAAGGTCCATAACTCTGGCTTCACTAATATTGGAGTTATTGCCCTTTGTAAAAAATATCATAATTGTTTGTCCGGACAATAACTTCAATATGCCTGATGCTAGTTGATTGAAACTTCATATATGGAAAGAGCATAATGAGAGGAAGTGTCATGCAGAAGGTACATAACTCTGGCTTCACTAATATAGGAGTTATTGCCCTTTGTAAAATTTTTTATACTTTTTTGTCCGGACGATTACTTCTATATGGCTCATGCCATTGGATTGAAACTTCATATATGGAAAGATCATAATGAGAGGAAGTGTCATGCACAAGGTCCATAACTCTGGCTTCACTAATATTGGAGTTATTGCCCTTTGTAAAAAAATCACAATTTTTTGTCCGGACGATAACTCCTATGTGACACATGCCATTGGAGTGAAACTTCATACATGGAACGATCATGATAAGAGAAAGTGTCATGCATAAGATCCTTAACTCGAGCTTCAATAAATTTAGAGTTATTGCCCCTTGTACATTTGTTTAATTCTTTCTTGTCCGGACGATAACTCCTACATGGCTCTTGCCATAGTTTTGAAACTTCATACATGGAAAGAGCATGATGAGAGAAAGTGTCATGAACAAGGGCTGTAATTCTGGCTTCAATACTTTTGGAGTTATTGCCCTTTGTTACATTTTTTGGCCGATCAATAACTCCTGTTCGACTGATGCTATTGGAATGACATTTTATTTTTGGAAAGAGCATGATGAAAGTAAGTGTCATGCACAAGGGCCATAAATCTGGTATCAGTATTTTTGGAGTTATTAGCTGTTATCATTTTCTTCTTGAAAAATGTAGTGTGGAAAACGCATAATGAGGGGAAGTATCATTCATCAAGACCATAACATCTTTTAGTGATTTCCCTTTTCATATTGTTTTTATTAGAGGGGAGACATCCGGTTTTTTTTACAAAAACCTCTAGTTTTTACAAGTAAAATAAGAAACTCATAATGCTGCGATGTGATGTTTAAATTATTGACATAGTCTAAATCACAAGACTGTAGATAAGCGATATTAACCATTTCCTCCATTGCCAGAAGGGCATTACATGTATAATGTTATACTGCTTAAAGCAAGCTGAAATTAAGGTTTGGTAATGCTTAAAGCAAGATGACAAGAATCCAGAAAGCTCAAGGAGCTTTCTACGTTACTCTCATCATGATTTAAGCTGCCATCAGATCTGTATTCGCCATCATCAGTAAATGTTAATTGTAAAAAATATAGTAGATGTGTCATATGTGTTAAATATGCGGAGGAAAGGGTTAAAATGGCAAGACAAGCTGTGTGTTTGTTGTGGTATATTTGCATGTACACCAGGTACATTTAGGTGCATTGAGATAGAAACATGCAGAAAACAGAAGATATTGATAGAGCTGTTGTGTTAGTAACTTAATGTCAATTGATGCTAATGATGGTGATGATAGACTTTAAAGTTACTGGATAAGTCAATAGGTTAAGGACAATACTGTGTGCATGCATATACATGTATTTATTAACACATACAACATAATGTTTAGCTATTTCCTATTTAGCATGGAGGAAAGGGTTAAACATTTGAATTATGTGTTACACATGCATACAGTATATCCAGTATATCTTAGGGGTAGTTAAAAGCTATTTTCGTTTGAAATCTCATGAATCAGAATCATTTTCATCATTAAAATTGTAATCAATAGCAGCATCATCATCAGCAGCACCGACCGCATGGCTCAGTGGTAGAGCGTCCGCCTACGGTACGGAAGGTCTTGGGTTCGATACCCGGCCGCGACAGACCAAAAGTCGTTAAAAGTTGGCACTAGTAGCTCCCTTGTCTGCGCTCGACATTAAAAGGTGTAGTTCTAGGACTGGTCGGCCCGGTGTCAGGATAATGTGACTGGGTGGGATGCCCTTGCCATGTGCCCGCGGCAGGGGTATTTCAGTGAGGCAGCACTATATAACTTGTCTCATGCGGGTGCCGTCTGCAAATAACTGAAATACTGTTGGTCGGACGTTAAACCCAACTCACTCACTCACTCACTCATCAGCAGCAGCAACATCTTTCAGGGAAGAAGGACAACTTAAGTCATTCTGAACTGTCTTGCAAACAATGAAAACCACTTGTAAGTTAGCCAGTGATCAGGATGAACTCCATCATACATATATGAACATAACTTCAAAAGTAAATTTTCTACATTTTTTAGAATTTTAGGCATGCCTCCCTCGTTTTTTATACGCCCACCTAATAAAGGTGGTCGTATATTGTCGTGGCCCTGTCCGTCCGTCCGTTCGTTCGTTCGTTCGTTCGTTCGTTCGTTCGTTCGTTCGTTCGTTCGTTCGTTCGTTCGTTCGTTCGTTCGTCCGTCAACATTTTGTTTGTCCGCTGTTTTCTGGGAAAACTATTTGACAGATATTAATGAAACTTCACACAAATGTTAAATGCATCAAGATCTGAAGCTGAGTTGATTCTGAGATTCATTTGATATTTCATTTCAGAGTTATGGCCCTTGTCCTTAAAAAATATGCAAAGTTTGTCCGCTGTTTTCTGGGAAAACTATTTGAGAGATATTAATGAAACTTCACACAAATGTATAATTCATCAAGATCTGAAGCTGAGTAGATTCTGAGGTTCATTTGATTTTTCGTTTCGGAGTTATGGCCCTTTTACTTAAAAAATAATGCAAATACATGCAAATAGTTTGTCCGCTGTTTTCTGGGAAAACTATTTGAGAGATATTAATGAAACTTAACACACATGTTTAATGCATCAAGATCTGCAGCTGAGTTGATTCTGAGGTTCATTTGATTTGTCGTTTCAGAGTTATTGCCCTTGTCCTTAAAAAATATGCAAATAGTTTGTCCGCTGTTTTCTGGGAAAACTATTTGAGAGATATTAATGAAACTTCACACAAATGTTTAATGCATCAAGATCTGAAGCTGAGTCGATTCTGAGGTTCATTTGATTTTTCGTTTCGGAGTTATGGCCCTTTTACTTAAAAAATAATGCAAATACATGCAAATAGTTTGTCCGCTGTTTTCTGGGAAAACTATTTGACAGATATTAATGAAACTTCATACAAATGTTTAATGCATTAAGATCTGAAGCTGAGTTGATTCTGAGGTTCATTTGATTTCTCATTTCAGAGTTATGGCCCTTGTCCTTAAAAAATATGCAAATAGTTTGTCCACTGTTTTCTGGGAAAACTATTTGAGAGATATTAATGAAACTTCACACAAATGTTTAATGCATCAAGATCTGAAACTGAATTGATTCTGAGGATCATTTGATTTTTCGTTTCAGAGTTATGGCCCTTGTCCTTAAAAAATAATGCAAATAGTTTGTCGGCTGTTTTCTGGGAAAACTATTTGAGAAATATTAATGAAATTTCACAAAAATGTTTAATGCATCAAGATCTGATGCTGAGTCAATTTTGAGGTTTATTTGATTTTTCGTTTCGGAGTTATTGCCCTTTTACTTAAAAAAAAATTGCAAATATATGCAAATAGTTTGTCCGCTGTTTTCTGGCAAAACTGTTTGACAGATATTAATGAAACTTCATCCACATGTTTAATGCATCAAGACCTGAAGCTAAGTCGATTCTGAGGATCATTTGATTTGTTGTTTCGGAGTTATGGCCGTTGCACTTTACAAAAATCTGCAAAAATGAGGATTAGCTGTAACTTTTTTATTTAATAAGATATTCACTTCATTTTTTTAAAAAATAGTATCACCTTAATATGGAAATCAAGATCTGAAGCACAGATTAGAAAATGTCAACACTTATAAGGCATGTTGAATCAGAGAAAGTTTGCAAGTGGGCGTATTATGTACCGTATGCGGTACTCTTGTTTGTGATTGTTTTCTGGATGTCTCTATCCCATCTGATTGTTGGTAGATTGTGCTGAGTGTTTATGTGTGATATTTTTGTACTTATTTGTTTTATGTCCTTCTAAAGATTTTTGTTAAGTGTGTATTTCAGTGTCAGAGAATTGGCTTGAATGAAATTTGCTGTGTTTGTTTTTGAATTCTTTCTATTTCTGAAGTGATGCTGGTGGTATGCTCCCAACCTTTAAAGTTGTGATGTCTGTGTTAAATGATGTTGCTAAGCCTTCAAGTTGTTCAATTATGTTATTAACTTTCTGTGTAGAATGATTGCAAATAGAGAATATGTCTTCAAGGCTGTAGATCTATGTCTGGGATGTTAGATGTGTGTGAGACGGACAGACAGAATGATTTTTGTAAACCAGTAGGCCTATTCAAAGAAGTCAGACAGACAGGCTGATTGATTTAAAACCGTTTTTAAAGAAGGATAGAAAGACTACGAAACTTAAACAGTACACTGACAGACAGACCTGCAGACAGACAGACTAGTCGGAAAGAACAAGTCAGATTTCACCAAGATTTAAGCTATTTTGGTTCAAAATGTAAACAATTCTACGTTGCCGTAGATCAAGTTCTTTATAAAATCTTCAGTAATATACATTCGTTTGCATGTTTCACTCACATATTTATTTAAGCAATCGGCATAAATTTGTTTAAGTAGGTCAAATTTACGAAATCCGCTTACACCGTCGAAAACACCCTACGCCGGGATAAATATCTAGATGTAGATCTAATTCAAATAATGTGATGTTTTGTATTGACAACTGATTCAAATGAAAGACAATTAAATAATCAATGTCTAAATTACTCACATACAAAGTTATTGACAGTAGGAACCGGAAGAGTAACACAGCTCAGGTAAACAAAATGCACTTCAGACGATAAATGTAAGTCATGTGACCACAACTACGTCACTTACAAGTTGTGGATAAACGTCATCAGATTTGACACACATACACTCGGCCTTTTCCGCTAACTGGATCTTGGACGGAGATATTTACCGAACGGAAAACATTAATTTTCTGGTAAATAAATAGCGATTCAAATAGTTATATCTAAATCTACACCGAAATGAAATTCAAGTTACAATTTAGTAAGTTTTAGAAAGTCGACTTTCTTCGTAGACACTGAGACAAACGTTGTTGCGATTTGAAATTGTGTTGACTGTCGGGTATTGAGGACCAATCGTAAGTTCGTAACTACTCGCTGGATTCCGTCAGAGTTCGGAATATAGGAATCACTCGGAACACCTCGGCTATTTCGAGGTGTTCCGATTGATGAATGGATCAAACCGGAAGCGAAAAAATCGGTACAACCGATTCCAGGTTAACAAAGTACAGCTTAGAGAACCAAAATTATATCCTTCGCGTTACCATAGAGCTCACTTCGTTCGCAAGAATGGCCTTCGGCCATTCTTTCGAGCTGTGCTCGCTATTAATCCCCAAACAATCCAGTGTTCCCCACCACCCGCATAACAAAAACAAAAATGGCTGCCAGAAAAACCTCACCTGCCTATCGAACCTCTATTTTAGAAACTGTTTACTGTAAAATAATACTCATAGTCACGTTATTTCATCATGGGCACGTGACCTTTGCATAAGCTGAAGGGGTCAGAGCTGTCAAACATTTTAAATGTGGTACACTTTTCAATTCACGTTGATATTCTATAACGTAGTAAGAGTTTTCTCATGTTTAGCATAGTTGAACGGAAAATAAACTGTTTTGACCTGTTTATGACATAGATTTCGTTTTTAAACCTACGAGGCGTTGTTTACAGACAAAGCAATGGTACTCATGGTTTTATGACGTAGTGTGCACTTCTACGTGCGTAAAAACACAAAAAAATGAAAGGTTTGATAAACAGGTGAGGTTCAATAGAAGGTGAGTGTACGATACATGTGATAACTACCGGATTGTGCGGGAGACTACCGGATTTGAGCCCAACTCCCGCAAGTCCCGGCCGGGAGACGAAATCTCCCGATTTCTGAATAAAAATGATTTTAATTTTTTCCCATCCCATTTTCTATTATTTTTTTACATAAGCGCTTGCCAGACGCCTCAAAGAACCAGTGTTGTTGACTTATTTACTGCCCTGTTTATCATGGCAGGCACAGCGCCGTGTACCTTTTGTAGTACGTCGCCATGTTGCCCCTTATCAAAGACCACCGCAGCATGCCCTAAATACCATGCTGAGTAATTGTGACCCCCAGTAAAGGGGATTAAATGGTCAGCATGGTGTGTTATTTACCTTGGCATGTGTGTATTCCGTAACAGAAACAATCGTGTATGAATATGTCTCTGGTGTATTACACTGTCGTCGTTACATGTATGCTTTTTTCTTCACGGTCAGATTCTACTAAATTTCTGTTGAAGAAAATCTTATTTTCTCAAATTCTGAGACTAAATATCTAAATACCGTAGTTACTTTATTAAATTAATTTAGGTTATAAGTTTATTTATAAATGTCACACATAGCATAGCTGTAATCAAAATGTGCTTTTATCAGAAAAATGGAACTCGAAATTGGTTGCCTCAAACCATGGATTTTTCGAACGGTGAAATGTGTCATTTCATAGAGGCAAACACAAACATTGTTTTCCACAGACATTTGGTAATATATTCAAATAAAATTGTGTATGTATTGAGTATAGCATATAATGATGTCAAATACACACAAAAATGAGAAGATGGGAAGCATTTTTCTAACAGAAAATGAAACTACAAAATGCAAAGACAGTGTACTAGTGTTTGGATAGTACCATATTTCGGACAGAAAGTGACAAATGTATTATGTTTATTTCAGAATATAAATTTCTGGATATATTGCATTACAAAAATAAATGAAAATATTAAAAAAAATTAATGTCAATAAATTATAATAATATAATATAAGAATGAGAATAACATAAATAATGATAGTAAAAATAATAATAATATAAACACAAGTCTATCCATTGGCCAGTAAAAAGAATAATTATTTGATAATAAACACAATTCTATCCATTGGCCAGAATGGAATGGAATAGAAAGAAATAGTAATTATAAGAGAGTATATGGTAATATACTAGCATACAAAAGATAGAATAGAAAGGAATAGTAATTAGAATAGATTATTATTTATATGGGCACAGAATAGATAATAGAATGGAATGAAACACAAAGGAACTAGAATAGATAAGAGGATGGGATGGAATGGATTAGAAAGGAATGGGAAATATAGTAGATGTGGGTGGATGTAGAACAGAGAATATTACAGACTATAATAAGGAATAGGATATAAATAGAATTAATACAAACTAAATTACACAGTTGTAATGTGCTAGATAGGCAAAAAAGTTCCAATGCCCTAGTAAATAAGATGGTTTGTCGCGCATAAAAGTGCCTTTATCATACCTCCCTTTCAACCAGGGGTAAAGGGGGGCGGGAGTGTTCTTTTCATATTTGCCCATTCAGAGACATATAAATAAAGGTCTCTGACCTATTATACCAACAAATAACTCCAAAATGTTCCATCTGCATAAATCTCCCTCTTTGAAACCCAATCTCCCTCATTTGAAAAGCTAATCTCCCTCTTTGCCTCGAAAAAAATTATCACATGTATGATCAAATGTAAAAATAAATAAATGTTTCGATTTGAAAAGATTTTATAACAGGTTGGGCAAACAAAATTGTTGCTTTTCTTGAAAATCCTTTATTTCCCGATTAACGTTCTACCACTAAGCGGTCGACGTTTTGGGATGAATGTAGCCTTGTATGACGTTTCGGCTAGCGGACGTTTCGGCCTGCAATCAATTTTAGATATTCTAATATTTTACAGGTACCAAGAGTAAACACGACAACCTATGGTAAGCACTTATACAGGTATGCTGCTCCTGTGTTGTGGAACTCCCTCCCAGATGAATTTAGATCTTCTAACAACTTTAATCAATTCAAAAATCTTATCCAGTCATGGAATGGTCTTGAATGTAAATGTGCTTCTTGCTCCTGGAATAGATCAACAGCACAGGAACAGCATAAGAAAATATGATATGTATATCTGTTTGTCCTGTCTGTTTGCAATTCAGAAGTTTGCTTGCTTATAAATGTGCTTTTGATGTTAAAGTGTTTGTATCTTGTGTTGCTTATTTAGTTTATAGATCTACCTTTTTCCCTGTGTTGTGCACTATGTAAATGTTGCTCTACAGTGTATGCCTTGTGCAGTATGCTTGCTTCTATTTATTCATCCCATTCCCCAAACATATACCTTTTTACTCCTTAGATGTTACTTACTCTGTTGAGACTAGTTACTTTCATAAAACTTTATCAAATACATAGGAAATCATTATAGATCCTATCAGATGATTGCTTAGAGCCGGCTGTAAGTAAGGCAGAATATATGCCTTAAGGCACGCTCTGCTTTTCTTTCAACCTGCTTCAGGCAATGGGGCAATGGCTTGAAATATATAGTAGTACGCTTAGGATATAATATTGTACTCCTCATGTAAAAAGGGATAATGTTTTCATTTTGGACTTGTAACAGCAAACAGTGCAGAGTCAGTTGACACGCAGTGTTACTCAGCGTCTTAAGTGGCCCAAAACTGTTTGTAACGCGACATAAATAAATAAAAAAATTTTTTTGGGGGGGGGGGGATTTTTCTGCAAACAGTGTGGATCCCAGATCAGAAGGATGTCTATTGTGCCTGATAGGTGACTATTGTGGCTTGTCATATTATGCATGTATGTGCTATATCTGCTTATGTGTGCTTTTAACCCCTACAGTGCTGGAGCCGAGATTTACACTCCTGCAAACAATGTAGACCCAGATCAGTGGGTTCCAGAAGGAGCCCTCTGATCAGGGACTATGCAGTTTGCTATAAATTTCAGTGCTTCTTTTAGAGACAATAGTTACATTGTCGTTACATTTTCCGATAGTCCAGCAATATAGGGGTTAATCAAACTGTTTATATTTTCTTTTGCTTACAAAACTATACTCTCTTAGCTAAATCTTGACTTACAGGCTGGTCATAATATTTTCATAAATTTTATTTAAACAACCTTTCTGTGATATAAAGTCTTTTAAAAATTAGTGCTATTGAGTGTTTCAGAACGATGCCTCATGATGCAGGTCCGTGATGTGACATCCAACTGCAACACCAATGCTTAATAAACCCTCCTTGTTTTAATAATGTTAAACATTCTGGTTTTTATGTTAATTTATTTTTAGCTGTGCTTAAATTGCTTTAATGTGATATTTAACAAATGCACTCATCAGAAAAATGCCAATTCTGAATATCCATTTCCATTTTTAGCTCACCAGAGCACTTTTGTGCTCAGGGTGAGCTTTTGTGATCACTTGATGTCCGTCGTCGTGCGTCGTCCGTCGTCGGGCGTCAACAATTTGAACCTTTAAAAATCTTCTCCTCTGAATCTACAGGGTTCTCATCTTTCATCTTTGGTACATAGCATCATCTTTAGGTCCTCTACAAAAGTTATATAAATTTTGCCCCTGGGGTCAAAATTGGCCCCGCCCCAGGGGTGCCTTGTTTTCTATTGAAATATATAGTAAAACTTTGAAAATCTTCTCCTCTGAATCTACAGGGTTCTCAGCTTTCATATTTGGCACAAAGCATCATGTTCAGGTCCTCTACAAAAGTTATATAAATTATGCCCCTGGGGTCAAAATTGGCCCCGCCCCAGGGGTAGCCAGTTTTGAATAGAAACATATAGTGACAACTTTGAAAATCTTCTCCTCTGAATCTACAGGGTTCTCAGCTTTCATATTTGGCACATAGCATCATGTTCAGGTCCTCTACAAAAGTGATATAAATTATGCCCCTGGGGTCAAAATTAGCCTCGCCCCAGGGGTAGCCAGTTTTGAATAGAAACATATAGTGACAACTTTGAAAATCTTCTCCTCTGAATCTACAGGGTTCTCAGCTTTCATATTTGGCACATAGCATCATGTTCAGGTCCTCTACAAAAGTTATATAAATTATGCCCCTGGGGTCAAAATTGGCCCCGCCCCAGGGGTAGCCAGTTTTGAATAGAAACATATAGTGACAACTTTGAAAATCTTCTCCTCTGAATCTACAGGGTTCTCAGCTTTCATATTTGGCACATAGCATCATGTTCAGGTCCTCTACAAAAGTTATATAAAGTATGCCCCTGGGGTCAAAATTGGCCCCGCCCCAGGGGTAGCCAGTTTTGAATAGAAACATACAGTGACAACTTTGAAAAAAATTTCTTCTGAATCTACAGGGTTCTCAGCTTTCATATTTGGCACATAGCATCATGTTCAGGTCCTCTACAAAATTTGTATAAATTATGCCCCTGGGGTCAAAATTGGCCCAGCCCCAGGGGTGGTCAGTTTTTAATAGAAACATATAGTGAAACTTTGAAAATCTTCTCCTCTGAAACTGGAAGGTTCTAAGCTTTCATATTTGACACATAGCATCATGTTCAGGTCCTCTACAATTTTTTTTATAAATTATGCCCCTGGGGTCAAAATTGGCCCCGCCCCAGGGGTAGCCAGTTTTCAATAGAAATATATGGTAAAACTTTGAATATATTCTTCTCTGAAACTGAACGGTTCTCAGCTTTCATATCTGGCACATAGCATCATGTTCAGGTCCTCTACAAAAGTTATATACATTATGCCCCTGGGGTCAAAATTGACCCCGCCCCAGGGGTGCCAGTTTTCTCTAGAAACATATAGTGAAAACTTTGAACATCTTCTCCTCTGATTGACTGGTGAGCGATGTCAGGGCCATTCTGGCCCTCTTGTTTAATTAATTTAATCTGCTTGCAGATTTTATGGAAAATAATCTTTTAATAAGTGTATTATAAAGACAGGATTGGCAGCTTTCTCATAGGCTAAATTATATCTTACTTATTTTACTTGTAGCTACTTTATGTTTGTTTACATACACTTGTTATATAGTCGGTTATAAAAACTCTTGAGAGCTTATGTTAGTTGTATATGTCTTGCCGACTCAAAATAAAGCTTATCTTATCTTATCTTATCTGGACGTTTCGGTCAGCTATTTCGGCCTAATAAGGACGTTAAATCTGAAATCGGCCAAATTGAAAAATTGCATTAAAACAAAAATTGAATAATCAAAATCATGAAGTAACTCTTTATAAGTTAAATAATATTTTTTGTTTATAAAACAGTTCAGGATACGGAGTGTCTATTGCCACTTTTTTCTGAACCGGTGCAAGGGTAAAAATCACATGCATCGTGAGAATTACACAATATGGACATAATTCCGATAGTAGACTACCGTCATCCCGGAAACCCTTGAAATTGATGAATGAAGCAATTGTACAAGTTAAATAGATATATGGACAATGTTTTATGAAGGCAGAATGTATGAAGACATTAATATATAATCAAATTTGTTCATTATATGCAAAAGTAATTAGCCTGCACAGTCTGTATAGAGATAACTTTATATATGGAATAAAGATGAAAGAAAAATAATGAAAGAATATTGCCGGAGATAAAAGTAGAATTATACGTGGTGTAGATAGTAAAATATAAATTGAAATTAATAACAAAACAAATGACCCACCTCATTGTTGATCTGTATGTAATTAATCCAAATAACAACTACTAAGAAATTACACATTCACATAAATCCAAATATATATTTCACGAATATTAAAATATCCCTTGTATATCACATGCGAGCGCTTTCCCAAAATTTCCATGAAATATTGAATAGAATACCAGATTCAGAGTGGATTGAGAGTGCAAGCCGAGTTAATGTCAGCTTTGATACACAAACTTCAGAGTCGGTAATTACGAGTTGTTTGCAATACAAACACCAAACAGCACGTGTGCGACAGTTGAATTGTGTCTGGGAGCGTTGGTAAGCGGACAAACACATTAATTGGTGTTACTCATTCACACCTTTAAACATCTAACAACAAGCTAGCTTACTATGGAGCAAATTTTGACCAAGCCAATTGACAGATCTGCTATTACAGATCTTGAACAGTGTGCAGTTATTATTAATAATTGGATGAATGCGAATAAGCTCAAAATGAATACAGTGTAGCTCCATTACTTCGCGGTCCGCTATTTCGCGAAAGCCAATATATCGCGGTCACGGCTTGGACCCCGTTTTTTTCCTATACATGCATACTAAAGTCAATAAAAGCTGAGTAGTAATAATTTCTGTATGTTTAAGAATTATATTTTTCATTTACAGGTCGCTATAATTGCGTAATCAGTGTCAATTAACACCATCTATTGGACTTGTTATCGCGCTGCGTGTCAACACGCTGCGTCGGTGACAGAGGTGTGACACTAACAAACAAACAATGCTGAGTGAACAAGCGCATGTCAAGTTTCGCTCATTTTTTAGCATTAATTAGCAAACAAACCTGATTGAATTATAACCATCACATCAATTAATCCATATTTATAGCAGTGGAGAGATTACCACAGTCATTCACATTTTGATACCAAGCATCTACACATCTACCAGACGCTTACTTCCACTGCGATTCGTACCAGATAACAACGTACTCCAGACCATGTCGGCCAAAAATGATTGATAATGAAATTAAAATTGTGAACTGTAAATCGATTTCATTGTTATTTCACTAACCTATACATATTTCTTACATATAACCTAGAAAATCACATTTTATCCGCGTTCAGTTCGCTGAACACGAATTTAGTGTGACTTTCACGAATAGGTGATACACACGCCAAATGTTCTTCAAAATGGCTGCCACTGTCAATACGAAATGTTGCAATTGCTATAATACACATGAACACGCTGATGCTAGGTATGACAGTACATATAAGGACTGGTTTTCACAAGAAAAAACAAGGTATACAATCATGAAACCATGTTTATTGCATGAAAATGATAACAATAGAGTTTGGCAATGGAAATACTTGTTGAATTTGGTTCAGCTCAGAATTGAGCTATATCGCGATTCGATCACATCGCGAATTTCATTCAGTGGACCCCAACTTCCGCGATATAATGGATCTGTACTGTACAGATAAAACAGAGTTCATACTGTTTGGCAGTAAATCACAATTGAATAAATGCTGTACAAAAGAAATTAACATTGCAGGTTATAAAATTAAATCTGTTGGTACTATCAGATACTTAGGTGCGTACCTGGATGAATCACTGAAATTAAAAGAACATATCAAAACAAAGTGTAGAAATGCTATGTTGAACTAATGCTATGTTGAACTATCTTAGAATAAAAAATATCCGTAAATACCTTACTGAAGACGCTACTAAGATTCTGGTTCTTTCTTTAATTATGTCTCATCTCGATGATTGCAATGCCATATTGTTTGGAACAGCAGATGCTGACTTAAACAAAATGCAACGTATTCAGAACATGTGTGCCAAACTTGTCTTACTACGTGGAAAGTATGAAAGTTCCAAGGAGGCTCTCTTTGATCTTCACTGGTTACCAATCAAAGCCCGCATAAACTTTAAGATTCCGTGTTTTATGTATAATTGCTCTGTAGGTAATGCCCCGGTATATCTTAGAGAACTTTTAAATAAACAAACTCCAAAGAGAGCGGGTTTGCGCTCCTCAGACACTGCAGAATTGTTATTTGTCGTTCCATTTAACAAACGGAAAACATTTTGTGACAGAAGTTTCAGTACCGTAGGACCAAATCTATGGAATAAGCTTCCGTTGACCATCAGACAATCGGCTTCCTTGGAATTGTTTAAAAAACAACTGAAAAACCCACTATTTTAGAGAGTTTTACACACTGTTTTAATTTAGTGTGGTACTATACATAATTTATATTGCTTTTACATTTTAGGTCAGGTTTTAATATTTAAGTTGTATAATATATATCTTAATTGATCGATGTATATTTCAAAATATTGCATGTAATCTTAGAAATTTTGTAGATATTTAAGTTTCTGTTTGTGTATTATGAGGTGTACCATATACATGTTTAATAGAAATCTGGGTCATTTAGGACATTTTAGTTATCATAAATATTTCAATTTGTGTTTATATGTTATATATTATAATTATGTACAACGCCATTGAATATGTATCTATCATAGAAATAGGCGTTTAATCAAATAAAACAGTTTACAGTTAACAGATGCATGTACCTATATAAGCTGCAAAGAAATCGAATTTCATCGAATATTCTGTTTCTCACGATACAAAGACTATTCTTCTGAAGCAATGGCTGCAGTCATACATGTATTTGGCATATGTCTACTAAAACATGTGAATAATAAATATGTTATTATATACGTTTTTATATAAGTTACACACAAGGTCGATATAGTTCGAGTTGAGGAAATTAAATCAATGTTCTATTGTTTTTAACTCTTTCCCTGTTCTATGTTTATTACAAATTTCAATACCTACTGAATATTCATGGACAAAAAGGTTTATGAAATATGGAAGATGGAGCATTGTAGCCATTTTAGAAAGTAAAGACAGATCTTTGAAATTCTGTTAGCAAACAGAGTAGACCCAGATCTGATCAGGGTCTACTCTGTTTGCAGATGCGTGAAAACACGTTTATATGAGGGGTTAAAGGATAATCAATATGATAAATTGAAACAACATTTTATCAAAGAAAGTCATTATGCCATTGTATCTTAAACATTTAACTGGTATCTAGGCTAAATAGTCTTATATACTGTAGAGATGGTTACAGTTGTGTATGTATGTATTTGAATTAGGTATAGTGGTTTGACTTGACTCGACCTTATTATGGCAGTTTATCGGTCATTTGCTGCTACTTTCTGTGATTTGTCCAATATTTTAATACTTATCATTAAATTGTAAAATCTTATTCATATATTAGGGTTTAAAATACAATTTAGTTTGTTCGACAATCTGGAGCTAAATGGTATCAAATGTGTTGTAAAACAAAAAAAGTGTCACTAGCAAGTTCTCCAAAGGGAGATCATCGCTGAAAATTCTATTATGTCGGAGTAGGTTATCGTTCCTTTGCTGCCACTTTCTGTGATTTATCCCGTATTTTCAGACTTATCAGTATATTTTTCATTGTAAAATATTGTGCATATATTAGGGTTTCAAATACTAATTAGTTTTTTAGGAAATCTAGAGCAAAATGGTATCAAATGCGTTGTCAAAGAAAGCAAGTGTCACTAGCAAGTGAAACAAAGGGACATATTCTATGAGATCATGGTAGATTATCGATCCTTTGCTGCCTCTTTCTGTGATTTCTCTCGTATTTTCAAACTTATCAGTATTTTTTTCATTGTAACATCTTGTTCATATATATGGGTTTAAAATACAATTCAGTTTGTTAGGAAATCTGAAGCAAAACTGTATAAAATCAGGTCTCAATGTAAACAAGTGGCACTAGCAAGGTCTAACTCTAATTACGTGACATTAACACAACACTCAATTATTGTCCAAATATTATCCATTTTTCGCATTTTATATACTAACTTACCTTATTTTTATTATGCCCCCCAGATCAAATCTGGGGGGCATATTGTTTTTGCCGTGTCTAATTGTTTGTCTGTTTGTCTGTTTGTTTGTCAGCAACTTTAACATTGGTCATAACTTTTGAGCCAGTACAGATAGAGACTTGATATTTGGTATGCATATGTATCTCATAAAGCCGCACATTTTGAGGGGTGACATGTCAAGGTCAAGGTCATCCTTCAAGGTCAGAGGTCAAATATATGGGTCAAATCACGGACTTTAACATTGGCCATAACTTTTGGACCAGTAGAGATAGAGACTTGATATTTTTCATGCTTGTGTATCTCATAAGGCTGCACATTTTGAGGGGTGACATTTCAAGGTCAAGGTCATCCTTCAGGGTCAAAGGTCAAATTATCTGTTATTTGGCTGTAACTTTAACGCAACTTTAACATTGGTCATAACTTTTGACTCAGTACAGATAGAGACTTGATATTTGGCATGTATATGTATCTTATAAAGCCGCACATTTCGAGGGGTGACATGTCAAGGTAAAGGTCATCCTTCAAGGTCAGAGGTCAAATATATGGGTCAAATCACCGACTTTAGCATTGGCCATAACTTTTGGACCAGAAAAGATAGAGACTTGATATATGGCATGCTTGTGTATCTCATGAAGCTATACATTTTTATTGGTGACATGTCAAGGTCAAGGTCATCCTTCAGGGTCAAAGGTCAATTGTCTGTTTCTTTGTCTGTAACTTTATTATTGGCCATAACTTTTGAACAAGTTCAGATAGAGACTTGATAATTGGCATACTTGTGTATCTCATGAAGCTGCACAGTTTGAGGGGTGACATGTCAAGGTCATCATTCAGAGTCAGAGGTCACCAACTTCAAATTGGCCATAACTTTTGAACCAATAGAGATAGAGTCTTGATATTTGGTATGCATGTGTATCTCATGAAGCTGCACATTTTGTGGGTTGACATGTCAAGGTCAAGGTCATCTTTCAGGGTCAAAGGTCACAGACTTTAACATTGGCCATAACTTTTGAACCAGTAGAGATACAGACTTGATAGTTTGTATATATGTGTTTCTCATTTGGCTGCACAGTTTCAGGGGTGACATGTCAAGGTCAAGGTCATCTTTGAAGGTCAAAGGTCATTATGATTAACATTGGCCATAACGTTTGAACCAGTAGATATACAGCCTTGATACTGGTATGCATGTGTATCTCATGAAGCCGAACAGTTTGAGGAGTGACATGTCAAGACCAAGGTCATCCTTCAGGGTCAAATATCATATTGAGGGGGCATAGTGTATCACAAACACATCTTGTTAATTCATACTTTAAAATCATAATATAATCGTAACATATATTTATTTTTTCCATAACTAGACTTTCTGTAAATATAGGGCGGAAACTTTCTTGGGTTGGGGGTGATTCTCACGAAAAGTTGATTATTATGTGCGAAGTGGCACTAGCAAGCCTTGCTAGAGACACTTTTCGAAGTGTCAATAGAACCAGCCTTCAGGATATTAGCTAAGCAGGTGACAGATTCAGTTTCAAGACAGATTTGACTCACAAGTTTCAACTTCAACTTCAATTTTATTTAATAATATTTTTTTGAGTTTTGAGTCAACCCTAGGTATAAGGTGTGATAAAGAGGTGCACTCAAATTCAATAGACAGTCACACATAGTTATTTATTAATTTGATCAGTATCAAAACTAGAGTATATTATACTTCAGCAATATTATTGAGAAAAACTTTATATTATCCTCAAACAGTGTGGATCACAAAAGAAATATGAATGATGTATTACTTTAATCAGTATCAAAAGTGGAGTATATTATACATTGGATGCTTAAAGCAAGATAAAAGTAAAGCAGAAAGCAACTACTTGCTTTAATCCTTCTCCAACTAGTAACATATATTTACACTTGAAGTGTATTTGAAAATAGCTTGCATTTAGAAACAGTTTGCATCCAGACCAGAAACTAACCATGTGTCTGCTCAGTCAGGTGTGTAAAAAAATGGCAGTGGCTAGGAGTACGGACCCGTACCCCTAGACTGCAAGTCTAGGGGTACGGATCCATACTCGTAGCCTGAGATGGTAGGTTTTGGCTAGGAGTAAGGCACTTTTATTTCTGTGTAGTATGGCTTTCATTACTGCAAATTATTACAAAAAAATATTATTAATTAAGAATTATGCACCAGCTCACTCCTTTAATTCATAAAACATTCAGTGTATGCGATGTTTACAGTTATTTAGAGACAGCACAGTTAAAAACAATATCTAGAATTATGTCATTGTCGGCTAGCTGTACTCAATATAGCTAGAGTTGGATAAGCCAACCCTTATCCTGTCGTAATTAATCGTCCTTTTTGAAATTGTGGTCTGCACATTTTGTTAAGGTATGAATTATGTACCTATAAATTGACGAAACCTATACACATGTCAAACAGTTTGGATCCAGTTCGGGCCGAGTTACAACATATGATCCAGATTGCAAATACCAGTCAGGCCGCCGTCGGCAGGCAAAGGGTTAATACAATGTAATTGTCGGGTTAGGTGAAATGGGAAAAAAATGGCATGAATGGAAAAATAAGACAAAGGCATATATATTTACAATTTTAATGTGTTTTTGTGTATGCATATTGATTAGATAGATCCCCTAGACCTACCATGTATTTGAATTAAAAACCGTACATTCAGCACGAACTTGTGCCATTTCGCATTTCTTACTTTCATGCGGAATGCTTCTGCTTTTTATACGCCCGTTTGAAAAAACGGGACGTATTATGGAATGGCGCTGTCTGTCCGTCTGGTTGGCTGGTTTGTCTGTCCGTCTGTAACATCTCTAACTCAAGTTCCGCTAGGTGGATCCTTCTCAAATTTTAACACAATGTTTATCTAGACATGCTACAGTAGCCTGCCAAGTCCCGGTTTGTTAATCCAAGGTCAAGGTCACACAATTGGACTTAGAATTTGCGTTTAGCAAAAATGTTAACCGGTCAGTCTGTCTGTAACATCTCTTACTCAAGTTCCGCTTGGTGGATCCTTCCCAAATTTAACCAAAATGTTTATCTAGACATGCTACAGTAGCCTGCCAAGTCCCGGCTTTTAGCATTTGCGTTAAGCAAAAATGTTAACCTCAATTTATGTGGAACAAGTCCACTTATTTACATAAAACTTTGTGATAAAGCTTTGAAACTTGGAACACTTGTTCAATGTCACAACCTTCACCAGTAGGCAAGAGTAAATAACTCTGTCAAGCATCTTGACTGAATTATGCCCCTTTTTAACTTAGAATTTTTGGTTAAGGCTTTGTTAAAGTCCATTTATTTACATAACCCTTTGAGATAAAGCTTTTAAACTTGGAACACTTGTTCACCATCACAATCTTAACCTGTAGACAAGAGTACATTAAACTCTTTCAAGCATTTTGACAGAATCATTCCCCTTTTTAACTTAGAATTTATGGTTAAGGCTTTGTTAAAGTCCTCTTATTTACATAATCCTTTCAGATAAAGCTTTTAAACTTGAAACATTTGTTCACCATCACAAGCTTCATCTTCATCTCAAGCATTTAGACACAATTATGGCACTTTTTAATTTAGAATTTTCGGTTATGTTTTTTTGTTAAAGTATGCCTATTTACAACCTAGAAACTTGGTCACAAAATTGGACTTAGAATTTGAATTTAGCAAATACGTTAACCCCAGGTTATGTTTAACAAAACCTCGACGGGCGTATATTGTGCCCACTGGCACTCTTGTTACGTTCTACAAAGATGAGACTGTTAATTAAAGTATTGATGAAACGCATTTTCTATGTCTGTTTGTCTGTCTATTTGTCTTTTCTCTAGACATTTGGCCGATTAAAATAGTAATAGCAATACTATGAAGAACCTAATTAGCTGTAATTATCTAGGTGCCGACTACGATACACATCAGCTCTCAGTCTAGTTTAGCCATGTCCGTTACGTAAAGCACGGACTTATAATTCCGTGTGTAAACACCGATGAATTCAATCTACAGAAAGCAAACAAAGAATATTCTTCTTTTGACATGAATAAAGCAAAACAAATCGTTAATACATGTTATCTAATGGTGAAAAGAGTGCCATACTCCTTGTCAAGCCCAACCATCTCGGGCTACAAATATTTAGGATCCTTACTCCTAGACTCACAGTCTAAATAACTGTAAACATCGCATGTATACACGGTATACATCGCATACACTGAATGTTTTATGAATTAAAGGCGTGCACAGGTGCATATTTCTCAATTAATATTATTTTTTTGATATAATTTGCAGTAACGAAAGTCACACTACCCTGGAATAAAAGTGCCATACTCCTAGCCAAAACCCATTGTCTCAGGCTATGAGTACGGATCCGTACCCCTAGACTCGCAGTCTAGGGGTACGGGTCCGTACTCCTAGCCACTGTCAAAAAAAATACAAAAGCTACTCGCCCTGCAGGACTAGTAACCATTGAAATCCACTTTGCCCTTATGCAACTTTCACTCACCCTTGAATTTTTATACATATGTACTTAAAACTTTAACAATTTTCTTGTTTATTTATTTAAACCCCAAGATATCAACTTAAAGGAACATACTCGGCGTTTTACATTGGGTTAAATTTTGGGAGTACCTGGGACTCATGTTTGTCTAAAACAGGAGTCCAGCCCTCAAAATTGGAGGTCCCAGTGTAATTGTCTTTATTTACACAGTAATATATTCTACAATGTAACAACAAAGTTTGAATAAAAGACAAATAATATCAAATATGCTTTACTTGTTTACATTTTTTATTTAACAGCCATAAATTATCATGACATTGCTTTAAACTTTAATCTTTAGAATGGTTTTAGACTTAAACTATCTTTTATATCTTTATCAATGTACCTACACTATAGTTTACACTATCGAGAAGTCAGACTCTGAACTAAAGTCAAGGGTATGACAGACTACACTACTACTTAAAACATTCAAAGTGAAATAAACAGGAACTGTAAACACACTCTTTTATGATCCCTCTGACAAGGCAATGTGGTACATCATACATGTACATTGCATAATCCAACAAATTACTTGTACAGTACTATCCTTTTTTGTTTCTGTTTGCATATAAAACGATCGACACCTGTGTAAGTGTTAATTGCTAACACATGCTATGTAGCTGACTGGCATTCAGATCATGAAAAAATGCAAAAATTACGTATTTAGTGGATCCGATTGGGACGATTTTATAAAATATAAGCTCAGATTTTATGTTTGTGGTGGGAGATTTGGATGATTGAGATGCCAAGTTACCGTGAACTTGTCTGAGTGGGAAAACTATCTCGGTGAATTTTGTTTTAGCATAATCGGTAAAACACTTGGATTTGAACGTTTATTAAATTTTTTGATGCCACGAGCCATCAAGGATACGTCTTTGAGACAATTAAGCTGGTGTTTTTTTTCGATGCAGACATCATTTCCTCATTTGTCAATAATTGTCAGAACAAGGCTTGTAAAACGTAGACTGGTACACCAAGTGTTTGTTACTACAGTATTACAAATTTCTACAGAAATACATGCAAGCCAGTCATTAAGCTAAAGGATATCATCTGAAGCTTCGAATGATGCCTTTCCTGTTGAAAAATGAAAGTAAGCTGAAACAATTAAAACGAGAATATTTCGTTTTTAAAGTCCCATTATGTTTTTAGCATGAATTTCCTTGTCCAAAAATGAAAATATCGATTTTTGGTTCAAAGAAGGTTTGAAATCACTAGTGAAAAAGTCGCGATGCTCGAAAGATCTTTCATTCCGAAGAAATTAACGGGGAATACCAGGGAATCCTAAGTTGGTCGTATAGACCAGTTAATGCAAATGAGCTAGTGTATAACGTGACCGTCACGTGATTTAGACTGCGCTGGAGAAAGTAAACAAAATGGCGACCCGAATCATCGAACGTCGCGACGGGGTCCTCATTCCAAGGTATTGCAAGAGAAGATTAGACGAGAACAAATAAGACAGCGGGCTCACTCAAGACATATTGTCCAGTTAAACCAAGAAACCTACGAAATGGAATCAGTTAAGGAGCAAGGAAGGAATAAGCTCGCGACTTACGGACCCGCTCGTGGTAAATTTATCTGGTGAGTGGAGTACATGTCGAAAATTGCATGCTCTTTTCAAGAGTTATTATCACTGATAAATTGCAACTTCTTATTTGCTTGGGATTGTTCGGCGAAACCAGTTAATTCACGTCACAATCTCTGGATACATAAAACAATATATTGCGCTAACTTTCAGTTTCTCTTCTATTAATTCCAGTAGCTGGTAGGTCATTTCGGACCCAGGTCATTTCGTCGGTTTTTGCGTCTGTTTTCTAATCTATAGATTAAAAATCATACAATTTCGGGATTAAATATTAATGTAGCTTTCAAAGTTTTCTGGCAATATCGTCATACCTAACATGTACTTGCCTTCGTGATTTGAATGTTCACTAAGTCGATGTTAATGCAGTATGGGTACTTGAAAGTGTACATACATGTATGTAGATTCTAAAATGTGTATTTACACGATGTACAAAGTCATGTACATTGTATAACTGTATTTACTTCGCTGTATACAGTGCACATGAAATGTTCATATAAGCTATTGTAAAATTGATTGTCAGAAGAGTAAAAGTCCATTGATCCTATACCTACGTGCTCTAATTATTTCATGGACCTATATAACCTATCTAAGACTGTTGATTTTGTGTGACAAAGATAATTATCAGTGTCCCTAGTAATTTCATGCTTATTACTATTTTGTAACAGGAAAATGCCCCCCCACCAAAAAAATAAAATAAAAAGTTCCAGCCTTTTATACTTATGGCATTGTCAGGGTCTACACTACCTGACATTTATCAGGGTCTATACTGTCTGACATTCAACTAGGGTCTACACTGTCTGACATCTAATCAAGGTCTACATTGACACCTAACAAGGGTCTATACTGTCCAACATCTGACCAGGATCTACACTGTCTGATATCTGACTCCAAAGTGTACTGTTTGCGTAACTTTTATCCCTTATATTTGAAACAAATACAATTTTATCAGTTATATTTCACATTTATGGTATTTCAAAGAAGGTAAAATACGAAATATGCTTTTACTAAAACCACAAAAAAGTGAACACATTAAGGGGCCATATTTAAACAAGTAAAGAAGGGCATTGTTTTGTAAGCCATAAGGACTGGGATTTTCTAGGTAAAATTCTATAAGTGGGAGCAATATTTCCAAGGGGGGCAAATTTCCTAGGAAATTTACCCCCCCCCCCCTTAGTGGGGAAGATTACATAGGGAATCTCTGAGGAAATTTTCCCCTGAGGGGGGAGATTTTCAGGGGGAGGGGGTTAAATTTGCTGTTACACCAGTATGTTGATATATTACTCATAAGTCGTTTTATATGTGTGCAGGGAATCGGTAGACAGCAACAATGCAAGACATTGGTACCCAGCATTATGAAGAGACACCCACAAAGGCCGGACCAGTACTGAGACTGCAAGAAGGAGCTAATTTGTACACTCAACCCCTAAACAGACTGGTTCTGTTTTGCCACCATTCCCAGTTTCAGATATTTCAGGATCATTTGAAGGGTATGTAACTGAAATTGCATTTTCATGTATACCGAAAAAATGAGGTAACATTTCATACACTATGGCTTGGCTATTTGATGTCACAGAATATATATGCTACAAGCAGGATAATAACATATTCATATGACAAATAATGACATCATGAATATTTATTAGCTGAAATAGTTAATCCTGTAAAATTTCCAAGGGATTTGACAAAAAAAATGTAGAATCAGATCTTTATCATAAGCAAATAGCATACAGATCAGATGCTTCCTTCAGTAACCATCTGATCTGGGTCAACTCTGTTTTCAAATGCATGAAAAAGTGTTTATATGTAGGAAAGGATAAATGACAACATTTGATGAGAACTGAACAAAGTGGAAATATCACTGCATATGCTAAGCTAACAATCAACCCATTATTACAAAAGAAAGCTAGAAAGTTAAACAACTTAAAAGACATCTAAAATGCTTAAAAAACAACCAGAAGTCTACATATACATACTACAGATGTCAGTATGCTGCAGGTTGTTTTACCATAAATTATTATTTTACATGCATCAAGAGAAAAATGATTGAATTACCAAAGACATAAACATCTTTCTTCAATTTTAATCCTTTCCCTGTTCCAAATTTCAGTACCTACTGAATATTCATGGACAAAATAGTTATAATCAAACATAGAAAGTGGAGCATTGTAGCCATTTTAGAAAGTAAAGAAACTGAACTATTAAATTCCATGAGCAAACAGAGTAGACCCTGATCAGACGGCTCCTATAGGAGCCGTCTGATCTGGGTCTATTCTTAAAACATGTTTATATGAGAGAAAGGGTTAATTGATGAGTATTATTTGGAAAGGTAAATCCAACTATGTGAGTATCATGCAGCTGTGTATAGTTGCCTATTCTTTAAGTTTACATTATACTTTGGGAAAAACACTTTAACATGTAATGCTATTCTTTATTTGCAAACAGGGTTTTCATTTCAAGCAGATCTATGTCTGATTAAATCATCTGCTAATTCAGTACATTCTTCTGATCTGGCTACTGCTTCATGAAAATACTTTTAACCTGCTAGCAACTGCCACTCATATAATTTGTTTATATTGTGGTCTTTCAATTGATTAGGCTGCCGAAGGCAGCCTATAATTATACGGCTTAGAAAAAGGTGCATGATTAACCGCGGTCCTGTGTTTCTATAACTGCCGACTGCTACGGAGCTTTTTTGTTATCTCGTCTTTTCTAATATTCATGAAAATTATGTTGTTGTTTTTTAAAAAATTATGACGTACCCATTTATTATTGTTTAAACTCCGCATGATGTATTTGCATTTTAATTTCATATGCACATGTTTATGAACGTGTTCTTCGAAAGCAGTTTTGTAAATGCTAGTTATATAGCTATAATTGAAACAGATCTTTAGTATAAAGCACCTTGGCGTAGGGGTAGCGCGTTCGCCTAGAAACCAAGGGCACACAGGTTCGATCCTAGGTAGATACGAAAATATATTTTTTTTCTTTTCTTTCGTCAATTTTTTCTTTTTATTTCTTATTTCGACATTAACGTGCTTTTGTTTTGAATCCATTTAATATTAGCACCCTGTCATTAAATATCCACACATCGTCCCGTATGTAGAACCTACTCCACACTTACACAAATGACACCTTAACTCTGATTTGCTGATGAAATGAAGTTAACAAGTGAATAACTGATTAACTGTCAGTTGAATTTGGTAACTAGTTGAATACAAACTTTTTATTTCAAAGTTTCTTTGCATAATAAAAATGCAAACACAACAAAACCTCTCAAACACGACAGGTTAATAAGTGTTAAATACATGTATGTTCTTTCTCTGATTTCCATTCATTTACAACGACAGGTTAATAAGTGTTAAATACATGTATGTTCTTTCTCTGATTTCCATTCATTTACAAGCCCCCCCCCCCCCCCCCCCCCCTTGGGTTTTTTCTGCAAGTACACAATATAACCCGCTTCTTATTTTATTTATTTATTTATTGACATTTAAGGTCTTGGTTTACACTGTTGATCTTGCCACTTGATACATGTTAGGCAGCCATTTTACGCTTGCGTAAAACCTCGCTTGTTATCCCTTTATACACCTTCCTACGCCTTGCAGGCAACACTGACTGTAAGTTTGTATGTGTTTTTTTCAGGCTGCATAGGTGTTTCTAAAAGCATTAAACCACACATACAACTGATACAAAGATGAAGTGCCCAAGACATGTGTATGTACCCAGCCTACTACAGGACAAACATTAGTTATGTGAATGACAGGACATAGTATTGCACCAGTAAAACTTGGACCAACTGAACCAAGAAAAATAAAGAAACAAAAATCAGGCATCTCTCCACCTCCAACTAAGACATTGCTGGAAACGAAGATTTTTAGATATCAGAAGTAAATGGCTCGCTTCCAAACAGAGGAGACAGAAACCGTCAAAAGACTCAAAACATCTTCATCAGAATTGGTGTAAATAATAGACAGTGAAAATAATATTTTCACTGTATATCCAAATCAAAGACTGCAGTATGAGTTATGATAGATCAGCAAAAATAGATTCTCTTCTAGATTTTATTTATCCAATAAAGCAGATTTTGCATTTACACATATATTCCTACATAAAAGACCATTATTATCAATTATCCCTTTCCCTGTTCTATATTTATTTCAAATTTCATTACCTATCAAATATTCATGGACAAAATAGTTATATTGAAATATGGTATGTGGAACTTTGTAACCATTTTAGAAAATAGTTAAACAGATTTATCAAATTCCTTTAGCAAACAGAGAAGGCCATGATCAGATGGCTCCTCTTAGGAGCCGTCTGATCTGGGTCTACTCAGTTTGCAGACGCGTGAAAACATGTTTATATGAGGGAAAGGGTTATTGCAACTTATAGTAAAGTTTTATCTAATAATGCAACATTTAGGTAAATTTGGGTCTTGTAAACCAAGCTCAGTAGACATATCAACAACTGTCATGTGATCTAGAGGTACACACTGATTTCATTAACCCTTTCTTCCATGAATATTCATGTAAGAAATTATGACATCATGAATATTAATTAGATTAATTTGTTTTGATAGCACATGGAGACAAGAATTTTGAGAAAACTCTGAAATCATATCTATATTATATCATGAGCAAACATAGTAGACCCTGATTAGACTACTCATATTAGGAGCCATCTGATCTGGGTCTACTACGTTTGCCAAGGCGTACAAAAGTGCATTTATGGAGTAAAGGGCTAAAAAATATTATAGAAGCCATTTAGGTTATTATTGAATTTTAACCAGAGCATGCCATGGAGTTTCAAACTTTACCTCTGGAAATAGAAAAAAACAAACTGTTTCAACAATTAAGTTCATGTGCATCAAAACTAGACAAAAGCTTGAAGATAGAAATCCTAAGGCACTATTCGATTTCGATTTCTTTCAATACAATATAACCTGTCTTGAGAGGTCATCAAAAAGAGGTCTAATTATGGGTCTGTAAGGCAGGTGGTAGCTTTATGCAGGTCAAAAGTAATGCAAAAAGCTCCTGCATCACTTTTGTCCTGCATTAAGCAACCATCTGCTTTTTAACACTCCAGTGTTCAATAAATGAATGGCTGCTTGAGACAGGTTCTACTGTGTAAGGTTAAAAAAAAAAAAAATACGATATAGTGATGATATAGTGATGACCTGTTATTCTGTGCATTACGAATATGATACAGCTACCATAGAATACAGTTTTTTAGGATGTTTAACCTTTTCCCCATTGAATATTAATGTAAGAAATAATGTAAGAAATAATGACATCATGAATATTAGATTATTTTTACACTGGCATAATTATGAACACTTGGACATTTTGACTCGGACAGAAATTGAAGATCAGATCTATATTACATGATAAGAAAACACCGCAGACCCTGATCAGACAGCTTCTATAGGAACTGTCTGATCTGGGTTTACTCTGCAAAATGTGTGAAATGTGTTTATATGAAGGAAAGGTAGTTAACAGATAGTTAACCATTTCCCTGTTTAATATTAATGAAAGAAATATTGACATTAATATTATATTAATTTTCATAATGACATAATATGCACATATGACATTTTTGCTCAGGCAGAAAGTCTAGTCTAATATTTATATAAAATAAGTAAAATGAGCAGACCCTGATTAGACGGCTCCTTCAGGAGCTATCTGATCTGGGTCTAGTCTGTTTCCTAATTGGTGAATTTGAAAAGACGTTCAAATAAAGGAAAGGGTTAATAATGCTTGACTGCTCTGTATTGCTTTCATCATGCATAAGCTTCAAATAGCCTATTCAGGTGGTAGCTGCAACAGTATTCCTCCACAAAAGAGAGAAAGAACGAACTGCAAACTACTGGAAAGTAGCAATAAACTCTCGGAAATGAATATAAAATGGTTTAATTATTTCTTCATGAAACATTTTTAAAACCTAACACAGAAAATGCTGTTTTGCAAGCTGTAGCCCTGTCTCACATAGAAATTTATTCAGTATTTCATAATACAGTAGAACCCCTCTAATGCAACCACTTAATGAATACACGTCACATGGGTGTCTTTATAAGCAGATGGTTGCTGAATGCAGAACAAAAGTAATGCCGAAAGCTCCTCTAGGAGCTTTCTGCATTACGTTTGTCCTGCATAAAGCTACCACCTGCCTCTACCCCCCAGAAATATGTATGTACCTCTTTTATGTTTTTAGAGGGATTTTTACTGTACAATGAATATTCACTGATCTAATCTATGTAATAGAAAATGAACTTGGAAATGTTTTGGCCATGATAGAAACTAGAAATTAATCTATAAAATGGTGAAAGCTGGGGTCGTATTCATGTGGCTTCTTAATAGGAGAAATCTAGGTTTTTCCAAATTTTAGCAATAAAGTCAACATCATAAAGTCAATCTGAGTGTTTAAATACTCATTGACAAACAAAAACTTTCTATAAACTATAAGCATGACTCTATTGGAGACTAATCTAAATTAATGTTTTGTCCTCTACTCTAATCAAATTCGCTATACACATGAGCTTGGTATAACAAGCCCAACTCCAGCTCTCAAATGCCCTTACCAAAATAATTTATAAGTCACTTATAAGTGGCTTAGATGTCAAACTTATACCCGACTTATAAGTCACCTATAAGTCACTTATAATTATTTTACATGCAAATGAGATGTAAGTCAAGTGTAAGTGATCTATAAGAAAGAGGATATATGTAAGTGGTTTATAAGTGGCTTATAAGCCATGTATAAGTGACTTATAAGTATGATGCTAGTAAACGGCTTATAAGCCACTTATAAGTGGTTTATAAGCCACTTATAAGTGGTTTATAAGTATGATACTAGTAAACAGCTTATAAACCACTTATAAGTGGTTTATAAGCCACTTATAAGTGGTTTATAAGCCACTTATAAGTCTGCTGCTTGGAAGACTTATAAGTGACTTATAAGTCTACGGAGCTGGATCAAGAGCTGTACCCTGGTCTATAAGTGGTATTAATGCACTGGACTACCAACCCAGGGGCTGCTGGTTCAATTCCCTGCTCAACCAGTCCTACGGTTGAGTTTTTAACCTGAAAGAGTCTTTACTGACAGTTGGGAATCTGTAGAAAGTCTTCACCCATCAATACATTAATTATCCTGCATACCCTAACTGAATTATTAGCCTGGAACGAAAGCAAAAAAGGAAAATTCACTGCCCGTTTAAGTAAACAGTAATGCCTCATAAATCCAGAATGTTATCGAACAAGATTGGAAATAATACTCTGGCTGCACATTTGGTTTCACAACCAGTGTAGATCCAAATCAGATTGTAGAAGCCATCAAGTTTGCTAAACCTGATATTATTTGAAGTTCACCTTCAATTTCCAAATTTGAATAAAAAAAATAAATAAATTAATTAGAATTTAAAGTAACTGTATATATTCACCATCTGGTAATCTCATTCAGCAACTAATGTCCGGATTAATTTGACATCACTGTCCCTTTTTATTTGTACAGGAAATTCATTGTTTACATTTGGGTTTAATGGAAACAAGCTGCAGTACATCAACAATATGTTTCAATAATAAATGTTTAATAAATGCACTGCCTGTATCAAACATTTAAATATTTGACTTGACCATAATAATCATTCAACTTGTTCAAATCTAGTCTACATGAAAATTCTTATCTTAGTTCAAAGTTAAAGAGTCATCCAAATTGTATTTTTTTTTAAAAAAGGTATCGTGCTTGAAGTTGAATATACCTCACTTCCGTTTATGCTATAATACTACATCTTTAGATACTTTTTTTAGCAACTTTGAAAATTGAAACATATGAAAAATGTAGCAGACTACAATACTATTGACAGGCTAAGGGTTAAGTAATTTTCCTAAGATAAGGGCTTAATTTATTGGAGATTGTTTTTAATCGTAACTTGTTTTTAATCGTAACTTGGTCACTTATAAATATGGAAAATGGAGCAATTATTGCTCCTGAGGAGCAATGTTCCATGATCTACTTTCATAGTGTATTGATTAACCCTTTCCCTGTTCTTTATTTATTAGTTGTTTCAAGACCTCATGAATATTCATAGACCATAGTCATAATATTTTTTGGGTATGTTTTAAAGTACAGTTTTGGTGAGAAAAAGGAACTGCATGTAATGATCTATGAAAATTCATAAGCAGACGGGACAGACTCAGACCGGACAGCTGTCTGGTCTTACTCTTCTCTGTCTGCCAGTATGAGAAAATGCTTGATTATTAGGGAGAGGATTAAACATTATCAGTCTCTTCGATCAGCAGTTAATCATTTCTTATTTGAAGCCCTTAATATTGAGATATTGGTTGTTAATTAGTACCATGAAAATATCACTGAATTTCACCATCAAATACACATATAGTAAAATTTATGCACATTATGTATAAATAAAAAAAACTTTGGAAGGTAAATTGTTCATCATAAATCGAAAAGTCTTGTTTATCTACATTATGCGCAACTAGCCAAATCAAGTGTTCAATCTACTATAAACAGCAGTGTTGTCATTTTTATACCCCCGCCTTTAGGGCATTAAGTTTTACCCTTGTTCGTTTGTATTGTCAAAGATTTCTTGACTCGTAAGCTGGAATGATTTGATATTTCCTCTGAAGCATAATCGTAGTGAGTTGTACTGTGTCTCCCCTTTTCAGGTCTGTCGTTCATCTACTTCCTGTTCGCAGACACTTGATTGAATTTTGGTGATTGTTTAATGATTGTTCAATTTAGAAAAACCTTGAGTGGGCATTTGTGTCCCATGGACATATTTTCCTTTATTTACATCTGGGTTTTATGGAAACCCTTGCATCAGCACACTTTTGGTTGATTGCCTGGATGATGTCTTTCTCCGGAGTCTTGCATAATTTTTTCTTGCACATATTCTGAAATGTAAGGAAAAAAGAGAACATTGTAAATATTTAAAAGACTGGATGAACTTTGCAAAAGATCTTGGATCTTAAGACTTCTAGACGTTCACCCTGCACCTTATCTCTATTCAAAGTGTTTGACACTCAAATATAGATAGCAAAATGTTGGATTTTTAGCTCACCAGAGCACAAAGTGCTCGGGGTGAGCTTTTGTGATCACCCGTTGTCCGTCGGCGTGCGTCGTCCGTCGTTCATCGTTCGTCGTTCGTCGTCAACAATTTGAACCTTTAAAAATCTTCTCCTCTGAATCTACAGGGATCTCAACTTTTATCTTTGGCACATAGCATCATATTCAGGTCCTTTGCAAAAGTTATATAAATTATGCCCCTGGGGTCAAATTGACCCCGCCCCAGGGGTGCCTTGTTTTCAATAGTAACATGTAGTAAAACTTTGAAAATCTTCTCCTCTGAAACCAGAAGGTTCATAGCTTTCATAATTGGCACATAGCATCATGTTCAGATGCTCTACAAAAGTTATATAAATTATGGCCCTGGGGTCAAAATTGGCCCCGCCCCAGGGGTGGGCAGTTTTCAATAGAATCATATAGTGCAAACTTTGAAAATCTTCTCCTCTGAAACTGGAAGGTTATCAGCTTTCATATTAAGCACATGATCATCATGTTCAGGTCCTCTACAAAAGTTATATAAATTATGGCCCCGGGGTCAAAATTGGCCCCGCCCCAGGGATGGGCAGTTTTCAATAGAAACAAATAGTGAAATCTTTGAAAATCTTCTCCTCTGAAACTGGAAGGCTCACAGCTTTCATATTTGGCACATAGCATCATGTTAAGGTCCTCTACATAAGTTATATGAATTATGGCCCCGGGGTCAAAATTGGCCCCGCCCCAGGGGTGGGCAGTTTTCAAAAGAAACAAATAGTGAAATCTTTGAAAATCTTCTTCTCTGAAACTGGAAGGCTCTCAGCTTTCATATTTAGCACATAGCATCATGTTCAGACCCTCTACAAAAGTTATATAAATTATGGCCCTGGGGTCAAAATTGGCCCCGCCCCAGGGGTGGACAGTTTTCAGTAGAACCAAATAGTGAAATCTTTGAAAATCTTTTCCTCTGAAACTAGAAGGTTCTCAGCTTTCATATTTGGCACATAGCATCATGTTCAGGTCCTCTACAAAAGTTATATAAAGTATGGCCCCGGGGTCAAAATTGGCCCCGCCCCAGGGGTGGGCAGTTTTCAATAGAAACAAATAATAAAATCTTTGAAAATCTTCTCGTCTGAAACTGGAAGGTTCTCAGCTTTCATATTTGGCACATAGCATCATGTTCAGGTCCTCTACAAAAGTTATATGAATTATGGCCCCGGGGTCAAAATTGGCCACGCCCCAAGTGTGGACAGTTTTCAATAGAAACAAATAGTGAAATCTTTGAAAATCTTTTCCTCTGAAACTGGAAGGTTCTCAGCTTTCATATTTGGCACATAGCATCATGTTCAGGTCCTCTACAAAAGTTATATAAATTATGGCCCCTGGGTCAAAATTGGCCCTGCCCCAGGGGTGGGCAGTTTTCAGTAGAAACAAATAGTGAAATCTTTGAAAATCTTCTCGTCTGAAACTGGAAGGTTCTCAGCTTTCATATTTGGCACATAACATCATGTTCAGGTCCTCTACAAAAGTTATATAAACTGTGCCGCTTTGGTCAAAATTAGCCACGCCCCAGGGCAGGCTAGTTTGCTATAGAAACATATAGTGAAAACTTTGAAAATCTTCTCCTCTGATTGTCTGGTGAACGCTTCAGGGCCATTCTGGCCCTCTTGTTTTTTAAAAAAATAGTATCACCTTAATATGGAAATCAAGATCTGAAGCACAGATTAGAAAATGTCAACACTTATAAGGCATGTTGAATCAGAGACAGTTTGCAAGTGGGCGTATTATGTACCGTATGCGGTAGTCTTGTTCAAATGTGTGAAAACACGTTTATATGAGGAAAGGGTTAATTAATAATAGTGATTGGCATTATGACATTATTATAACAAGCCCTGCAGTTCAGAAGAAGGGTAAATCATGTAAAGGCTCCAGAATGCCAAATTAAAGATTTTAAATAAATTATGAAATAATTTTTAACATGAAATTGTATTACTTCAAAATATTAAGTTCAACTTATGAATATAAAACTATTATGTAATAATTTATAATAATATTCAAATGTAAAAAGTCAGTTTGGAATGCTAGGGTACACATACCTTTTCAGACAAACAGTTGATTATTTGAGAGGTCAGTTGATCGTCTTTAGTCAGAACTTTGTATGGCCTTGCATAATCAGGGTTTTCCCTTGGGTGATAAAAATGAGGGTCACAATGTCCCCCATAAAAAAATAAGTGGGGGTCATTTGTGAAAACAGGGGGTCACATTGAAAATCTAGGGTTTTTCCGAAAACTTAAAGAGAACAAAGAAACAGAGGCAACTTCAGTATTTTAGTCATACTTGGAAAGCCACGTCTCACAAAATCCCCGAGGCTTACTAGGACAGAACTTTTTGGGAGAACTTGGACCTGGTGATTGTGATTCGTTTAGATCATCAGTCAAATTAGTGTCAGGTTTATTCCGGGACTTAAAAAAGGCAGAAAGTTTCAACTGCGACATTGCGGACGATGTATCTAAATAATATTTGACTGCTTTATAGTTTTATTACTTGCAACTGGCTTTCGCGGCCGATTACAAGGAAAATAGCGACACAGTCTAAACAAATTTGCCACTTACCTGTTCAACCCGCTATATTCGTCCCCAAGTTTCGTCCTAAAATAAGCAAGGGACGTTACTCTATAACATTAATTCGCCCCGTGATCAACTCAACCCACTATATTCGTCCCGAAACTTCGCCCTAAATAAGCAAGGGAGGTTACTCTGTGCGACATACTGCTGTTAACGGAATCCAGTAGCAATGACTTTGCCGATCTAATAATTTACCGATTTCAACGACTGTGCGACCTAATTGATGCACTGGAATTATTTTTGGGGGTCATCTATACAAAACTTGCGTCAAAACGCACATATTTGTGCGTCAGGGAAAACCCTGCATAATTAAAATTCCCTGGTTAATACATATCAATCTTACAATTAACTCTCTTGTACAAACCACATATGAAGTTACATATGTGTCAGATCAGAATCCAAACTGCGTGCTAATTTCAGTCAAATTATGCTCACCAGTCATAGGGTTTCTGTCATCTGTAATTTGTTTGTCTGAAAAATTAACACTTTCAATGGCCCTCTTGTCTATAGATGCGTATAGTGAAAACTTTAAAATTCTTCTTTGCTGAATCTACAGGGTTCTCAGCTTTCATATTTGTCACATAGCACCATTTTCCGTTCCTCTACAAAAGTTATCTAAATTATGCCCCTGTTGTCAAAATAGGCCCCACCCCAGAGGTGGTCAGTTGTCAATAGAAACAATTTTATAGTGCAAACTTTGAAAATCTTCTCCTTTGAAACTGGAATGTTCTCAGATTTCATATTTGGCACATAGCTTTATATTTAGGTCATCTACAAAAGTTATATATTGTGTCCCAGGGGTCAAAATTGGCACCACCCCAGGGACGGTCAGTTTTCAATAGAAACATCTCTGATTGTCTGGTGAGCAATGTCAGGGCTATTCTGGCCCTCTTGTTTTAAAAATTGTACCCAATATATTTATCTTTGTAAACAGTGTAGATCCAGATAAAGAAGCTCTGAAGGAGCAATCTAATCTGGGTGCACTCAATAATTTGATTGACAGAATATTGAATTCTATTAATTTAGTGGAAAACAAGTAAAAGGTTAATAGTTACATGTAAAAAGGTTACCTAATCTTTCATCAACTATAAAGTTAAGTTCTACTGCTTTTGACGTACATACGGCAATAATTTAGCAGCAATTATTTGAATGTTACAGCTTGTGTGAGAGATATTCAGCTTAGAATGAAAATCCTGTTATACAATTTTTATGGCGTTCGCAACGCCATATACTAGTCGGTCTTTTTACGGCAAAGAGTTCACTTGTCTAGTGAACATGCGCAAGACAAAATAGTTTTCTTCAAGTCTGCACTAGATCTAGTTTGGTTGTAAAATGTTCATGTATTTGTTTACTCTTCATGTATTTAATAATAATTCGCTGTGTGAGATAATTACTACTAATCTACACAAAGATAAACTTTTTAAAAGTCTTGAATTTTAATAAACTCCAAGTACGTCGATGCTCCAGAGTGGGCCCTGTACTTTAATCGGAAGAAGAAGAAGAAGAAGCGAACGAATATTTTGCCGTTGTTTTCGCAACACCTTGGCATTCTAAAGCAGAAGGAATATAGCCGAGGTTTCCGATTGCATTGACGCATTCGTAACTGATTAGCATATAGACCTACATCTTCAGCCAATCAAACTGCGGCCTTTTGCATCGCATTCGGTCATTTCCGTTTGACCCGTACTCAAAATTAGAAATAGGAAGTTTCATAAAGGACAAGGTCAAAGAAATCCCATATATACACATTTATCACGCATCGAACAGCGTGTTTTGACTATGGCACCCAACCTCAACACAAGTCTAAGTCTTACAAGAAGTAAAACCGTAAAAACACGGGGTTCTATCGGCTTATCAAAGTAAGTATTATCCATAGAAGGTTTTCAACACATATTCAATCAAATTATATTCCAGTGTCAATAACAACTGTCTCTTCTATGTATCGTGTAACCGCCGAGTCTGCTCAAGACGTTTGTGTCGTGTAAAAGCGAAAGTAGGTAGCAATTTGTTGAAATGTCTTTCCCAGCTTACAACTCTACTTCTGACTGTAGTTCTGAATTTGAGTTTCATCAGGTTCCAAACAACTACCGTAATTGTATGTACATGTATGGATCTACTTAGTAATTAAAAATAAAAACAGTCTACCTTCAACTTTGTAAGCAAACTACATTTATTCAAAATAAACGAGTGCTGAACATGGAAAAATAAATGTTATGTGTAAGAATAAGTTGAACAAAAAATGTAGGATTATAGGTAGCCTTTGTATCATTTTGATGTTGTGCTTCAGTTTTTGCACCAGCTTAGGACATGAAAGCATTAATTGACCCTTTACTTCATGAATATTCATATATAAGAAATAGTGACATCATGAATGTAATTAAGATATTCTTTTGCCATAGTAGAAACTAGAAGCATGTCAATATATAAACAGCAGATCATGAGATGGCTCCTTTTGTTTCAGTCTGTCATATTTTTATGCCCCCAATCTAGAATCAAGGGGGTAGGGCTGACTTTGTTGGTTTGTTGGCTTGGCTCAAACTTTAATGCTGGCAATAACGTTGTAGCCATTGCACATACATACTTCAAACCTGGCATGTCTATGCAACTTGCAGAGGCGAACATTTTTATTTATTATTATTATTTTTTTTATTATTTATTTTTTTTTTTTGGGGGGGGGGGGGGGGGGGGGGGCTTATTAAATTCAAGGTTATATTACAGTTAAATGTCACATTACGGGTCAAATTTATATTTGTCACAATCAGGGGCATAGTGTTTCACAAAAATGTGTTGTTATTAATACTGTTATCAATTCCAAGACGTTATTGTTATTGACGTGTACATCAATTCCACCCCCCCCCCCCCCCCTCCACACACACACACACACACATAACATCCATATCAAACCCTGAACGCCATTATGGCCATTCAGGCCTTTGATTTAATGTTGTTGCATCATGTATTTCACAGCCTAAGGAATTTATTCATCCCCATTCATCCTCAAATTATTGATTTATTGCCCCTATTCCAGCGGGTATTTTAAGTCATTTTTAGGGTTTCGGCTTTAGCCGAAATCCTTATAAAATGGATTGCGACTCAAACTATGGCGGAAAACCCTATTGCACGAGCGCTACCTAGCGGGAATTCCCCTAATTATTAATAGCAGGAAGATCATCGTGACAGCACTATCAGCGACTTCACTTGGGTCTATAGTTTGAACCATAATATCGCTAAATGCTAAAAAATAGAAATTACAAAAGTGAACATTTGTAACGAAACTATTGTCAAAAAATGAAAATAAACCAAAACAAAACCATTATTGGTCTTTTTAACGACGAAAATAACATGTAATTCGTTACCGTACATTTCAGAATAGTACATGTGATGTGACCCATCTTAAATTTTGTCGAGATCAAGTTACGCATGATGTTGAATAATATCTTTAATAATTCTAATCAAAATTTAAAATACCAACTTTCAGTTTATCGTTTGCCGCCATCTTGGAACTACAGCAAACAAGCCATGTGGCGTGGTTCGACTATAGTTCGGGTGAAAGGTCTGTCCGTCATATGGCATAACTATCGCCGTTGATATCAGACTGTGGTAACTAGTGTTCAAACTATAGACCAAAGCGAAGTCGCCCTATAGCTATATATGCGCATGTGCAGTACTTGGCTTACAATCCGGTTCCGGAATCTTAAAAATTGCGCAAAAAAAATTAAGTTGGACGGAAATATTGAACTCTATATACAGTCACTTGTTGCATTTGTCGAATCAGTAACGTTACAGAGAAAGGCTAATGATTGATAATCAGAACGTCGTTGATCTCTACACATTAGCAGAGACATATCTCTGACATTAGCACCCGAACAGAACGACAGAACTGCTCAAAATCGGAAATGGCCAGAAACAGAAGTTTTCAAACGATGTTTATGGGATCATGGTATTGGTAAGTAGATTTTATTTCTCCTAACACAGAAGCCTATCGAATAGTACATATAAATTTTAAATGATGTATCGTCATGTAGATCTTCATAAGTAAATATAAATCTTTCACTATATACTTTTATCTATAGCATTTCGTCCTATAGCAATTCGTACTAGCTACCATCTAAATTCTAATTAAGATTTCTATTGAATGTGGGTCAAAACGGCATGATTTGCCCATGTCAAAAAGGCCCATCCTTTTGTAGTAGATATAATGTAAAAGTTCATCGAAGGGCAGCAAGATAGACCACCTCCAACTATTCTTACAATCAAAGCATAACAGAACTACGTACAGCAGTCCCTCGGCTAGCCGACACTTAGTGACACAGGACGGGTCGTCATGTTTTATAAGATTGCGTATGGTTTAGTCGCCATCCATTAGTTTACCATTGTATCTCAGTAGACCTGTGAGAATGTCTCGCCATATGCACCCCCTTTCTTTCCGTCAAATACACACCTCTGTAAACTACTTTAAAATTCGTATTTCCCTTGAATAGTGGTCATGTGGAACAGCTTGCCAGCATCTGCTGTTATGCAGCCAGATCTAGAGGGGTTCAAATCAGTATTATCCCCCTCTCTTATTTCAAACCGCCCCTAAAGGTCTGGAATCGAGTGTTTTATCTGATTTTAATCCTCACCTTGTTTTGACACCTATCTCACTATACTCTTTCTCTCTATCCCACTTTTGGAGTCTCACTTTCACAACTTTTACAGCTTTTATTCTCTCGGCCTGCATGTTTTCACGCAGTAATATGTGACAGCAGAGTCGGGCAGTATGCAAAAATAGATAGATAAATTTAGCGATATTAATTGATATCTGTTTTATAAGCGATGCTTGCTTATATGATAGATCACAATTGTGTACTTTTAAGTCTAAATGGTGATATCGAGCTACTTTTGGTTTTAACAATATTCAGGCAGACGGCATCCTTCAAAAAAAATTAGCATGCTGTAACCACTCAATCATGAGACTATGAGATGTGAAACTGTTCAATGAACACTTTCCCTGCTCTGTGTTCAATATGTCAATACCAAATTTTTAATACTAACTGAATATATTCATGGACAATAACGAAATATGGAAGGTAGAAAATTGTAGCCATTTTAGAAAGTAAAGAAACATCTTTCAAATTGCATTAGCAAACAGCAGACCCAGATCAGATGACCTCTATGGAAGCCGTATGATCTGGGTCTGTTCTGTTTGAAATATGTGAAAACATGTTTTGAATTTCATATGAAGGAAAGGGTTAAATGAGATCTTTTTATAACAATTTCTTTCTTGTTGTGTATTGATGACAGAATAATATATCTTCGGGGAACAGACTTTACTATTTACTCCATGACATATTTATGGAATAAATAGTAAAGTCTGTTCCCTTTGCAAACAGGGTAGATCCAAAGCAGATGGCTCCTATAGGAGCCATCAGATCAGAGTCTGCTTTGCTTGCTTATAGAATAATGTAGATGTCTGCATCATGTGATTCTATATAGTTTCTGCCTTGGCAAAAAATTCATGTGTTAACCCATTCCCTCATATTGACACCTTTAGACGCCTCTGTAAAAGACCCTTTTTGAAACCAATTGTGACAAACAGAGCATTTGCTCCTATGGAGCAAATGCTTTATTTACCACAATGATTTCAATACTACATAAATCTTAAATTTTCCTTTTTGCTAATAAATGCTCCTTTTCAGTAGATTTATTCGTAAAGGTAAAGGGACTAAAAAAAGCCTACGAGATAATGGATTAATATGTCATTTTGAAAATTAATCTGCTGGTAATTAATATTCATGAGATCATTATATTTTACTAAATATTTATGAAGTAAAGGGTTAAAAGTGTTATACCCAATAATTTTATAAAGTTTTACAATTGATTTGATAGAAAATCATTATTAATCTTTGTAATATAGATTTAACTCTATAATGACACATTCTTTGAAGAAGAATCCATGTTATTTACATTTAAAGACAGTCATTTTTTTTCCATAAATCCTGATATTCTTTGAATAATTCAAAATGGCATCCAATGGTTATCCATAATGATTAAGTCTGAAAATTTAAGGGACAACCTCAATCATTATTAAAAAAATAAAATTGATTGGTATGAACATATCAATTTCGAACAATAGATATATGATAATGATGTGCTGTTCATGATACTGGTGTGTGCCAAATAGTTCAGACCCTGAACAACAGCCACATTAGGGACAATGCAGCTGTTTGAGTGTCACTACGGCTTAATTTATCAGATCAAGACTCACGATATAAAGATAAAATAATGTTTATACATAATAACTTCACACGTTGTATCATATGTGATATATTCATATAATACATTCATTCATACAAATACAATGTATTCTTACATATTAATACAGTCATGGATGTTACATGTTACTATATCATAAAAACATTCCTATTCAGTACCAACCTCATCATAATTACAGCCTCTGAATAATGTTATATTGGATTTAATTTAAAGGAATATTATACATAGGAGACAGGAGAAAGCTATCAAATGCTGAATGCAAACAGTGCAGATCCTGATCCGAAATATTCTGAAAGTGGTATCATGAATTATCGTATTGGATCATACCAGACCTAGCAGATCAGACAATATTTTCTGATATAAACAGAAGCATTGAGACCAAATAAAAGTGTTTGAATTGCTGTATCTCACTCATAGTGTTGTTAATTTTGATTTTCTGATCTTTCAAGTTCATGATATTCAATGCTTTTTGAAATAGGTTTTGATTTAGCATGTAACCGGGTGTTCTTATAAAGAAATATAACCGCTCAGACCCGAGATCGATCCCGGTTTGCCGGGTTTGCAGTCATGCACTCTACCACATGGCCATAAAAGCACGCTTGTACTGCAAAGCCGTACAAGCGATGATAAACCAGTAACATCCTGTTCGATCCATTTCAATTTGCTAATTTGTGACACTGGCTGAAACTGTCTGACCTGGCTGGAACACCACTGGTTGTAAAATATGTGAATATTCGATAAGCCTTTGTAATGAGTAATTATAAGGGATAAATTATGTTGACTGCTGAGATGATGTAATATGGATGTTAAAGTCTACTTAATTCTTTACTCCATGAATATTCATGTAGTAAATAGTTATATCATGAACAGTAATTAGTTTTGTTGTTACAATAGCACTCTGACACAAGTATGGTTGACCATGGCATGTATACCATAAGCACACAGAGCAGACTCTGATCAGCCTCAGGTGGCTCCTACATGCATGTATGGGGACTATCAGATCTGGATCTATTCTGTTTGCAAAGGTGTAGGAGGTTGTATTTATGGAGTAAAGGGTAACCCTTTACTCAGTAAAAATTTAATAAAGACTTGATTTACTGATTGATTGTTTGATCTAAACCAAAACCTTTGCAAACAGAGCAGACCCAGATCAGATGGCTCCTAAAGATGCCATCTGATAAGGGTTTGCTCTGTTTGCCAAAGGAATTATTCAGATGTGATTGTAGCTTCTGTCCCTGGTGGAAAAATCAACTAATAAATAATCATGATATGTTGAAAAAAATTATTGAATACCGTATCCGCATGAATATAAATCGCAAAGATGTATAAAACGCACCCTTAGTTTCAAGGGAAATCTGGAGGGAAAATGCTTACATGTGTAAATAAGTCGCATCTTAAAATATTGACCCAAAACACAGCATATCCATTTTCCTGTGCGCAGAATATTTACGAAAGATTCATTCAATGTGGTGTTTGTGTAACGCTACTTGCCACATATGCACATAATAGGACTAGTAAATTTTAATGTGTATAGATGTGGGTACAATAAAGATTTGGAAATTTCAGTATTTGTTATGATTTTATGTTTGTATGACAGCATACATATATATGCCACATAAAAGTATGTGTGTAAAGTCAAGATTTTGAAAATACTTCCATACCGTGTCGGGCGTATCAAATTCACCACTCTAGGCAACATTTGTAGACAAGCTGATAAGCTCAGGTCTAATTAACGGGTAATCCACATGTGTAGAGATTGACAGTAATCCACAAGCCTGTCAGACCACAATCTTTTGTTAAAAAGTCATAAACCGATAGATAACGTGACCATTAGCGTGTTAGTGTGTTAAAACAACAAAGATGGCGGTCATTACAGAAAGGTCATGTGTCGTGTTTAAAATCTCATTGCAGGAAAATATTTTTGGATCAAGTTCATTAGCATATAAGCCCCGCCCTCCTCATTAGAATTTCAGTGGATACCATAGCCCAGCACTTAACCTTTTCCCTATATGAACGTTACACTTTCCTAAATGAATAAACTGTTCGTGCACAAATGAAACAAGTTAATACAGTCAAACCTGTTTTTAGAGACATAGTTTGGGAGAAAGCCAAAAGTGTCGTATCTCACAGGGTGTCTTTGAATTCAGGTTGAAAATTTCATGGGCCAATACCAACCGCTCCAGGGTCCATGTCGTATTGATCAACATTCTTCGCGAAAACTGATGACTTTTCAAATTTATATCTAGGTATTACTTTTTTAGGGTTGGAAATGGAATAAACTATTTTATGATGTTACTTCTTTAGTGTCCTTATCATTAATTGTATTAATAAACAGTAAGTTTGTGCACAAAACAAATCAGAAGCCCTCGTAGTTTTCGAAGCGTTTCGGCCCATTGCCGAAACGAGGCCAAGCACACCTGTCTTTGACAGGGAAGCAGAGGCACATTTCTATATGTCTGTATTTTAATTATGAGAATACAATTTATGTTTTAATGAAATAAACCTTTTAAAATGGTGTGGTTAACTTCTTATCAAGTTATGAAACCAAATTGGCAATTAAATCACTAGAATAGCCAATTACGACATTATGACCGATTTCCGGTATAAATAAATGGGTGATTAAAGCGCAGTTCATTATCAGAATTTTATGGTTGGGTAGCTAGCTATAAAAACTCAAACAGTAGTGAGACTAACAGACTAACTGGACCAGATAATCCCTTATCACCTTGGGCATTAATCCTTTGACACGTTAATGAGGGCAATTAGGTACAAACACAATGGTACAGTGAAAGATCATTGTCGCTAAAAACAATGTCGTTTGCCGAGTTGGGAGTACAAATTTAGTGTCGTATGTCGCATCTGCCAGTGTGTCGCTAAATACAGTTGAAATATAGAGGAAAATACATCGGGAGGAAGGAAATACTGTCGCATCTGACAGGATGTCGCTAAAAACAATGTGTCGCTAGGACAGGTTTGACTGTAATTTTTGTACTGTGTCCAGTATTCACATATAAAATGCATATAAAGCACAGACTTTCTTTTCAGGTAAGTTTAAAACACTCAGATAACACTTTATTGTAAATAATAATCTATTATGGAAGTTCTGCATAGTGACGCAACTTGATACAAGATGGCGGACTCGAGTCGGAAGATTCGATAGATGCCGTGGTAAATTTCATTTTTACTCGAGAATAATATATTTTTTTGCAATTCTGTGTATACGACGCACCCATTCTACTGAGTATCGAAACCTTGGGAAAAAACTGCGTCTTATATTCATGCGGATACGGTATTCATGATGTATTGTAACTTTGATAAGCTATTAGTAGTATGGTAGCAATCTGTATTAGTACAGCTGCTAAGGCAGATTTTGTGCCAGAATCGTTCAGTTTTTGAAGAAAGCATGAAACTTTGTGTATGAAGTCTTTGATACCTATAGTTTATGAAAAAAAATAGACCCCAAAAAATAACGCATTCTGGTGGCCGCCATTTTGAATTCCAATATGGCTGCCAAAATTTAGGCGTAAAAAATGTAGTAGGTACTTTAGCTTGACCATTTCTAGACTAAACTTTATCAAACTTGGCACACATATTAAATGACATCAAATCGAAAACAGGTTCAATAATCAGTAAGATTGCATGACACAGTCGAGAGTTACTGCCCTTGAAGTAGTGAAAATATAGCAAAATATAACAATGTCCACTTTAAATATTGACTCTGGCTTAACAATACACATCAAACGAAATAAAAAATGTTTTTGGCATTAAACTTCGGCCATGTTCTTCTTCACCTAAGACTTTGGTAAAAATAGACCCCAAAATTACCCCCACCTCACCCTCTGCCCTTAGCGGCCACCATATTGCATTTAAATATGGCCGCCAAAAGTGCACACTTTTAGCCATTTACATATTGTACTAGCATTAATAGTGACATTGTTGAGTATATGAAAGAGTTGTATTTTCAAAGCAAAATATAAATTTAAAGAATAAAGTGTCGGTTTAGAACATTTACGCAAAGGCTGACTTAACCTTTAGCTTGCTGAGCCAAAGATTTATTTGTAGAAAATTTCATCGATTTCAGTTGTCACTGTTCATTTATCTTGCATTTCTTTTCAACAGCACAGTCAAAGTATCAAATAGTTTGGATCCTGATGAGACGCCGAGTTACTCGGCGTCTCGTCTGGATCCAAACTGTTTACAAAGGTAATTACTCATCAGTACGCAGCAAGCTAAAGGTTAATATATACACAGGATAGGTAACCAATATCACGCTGCTAGAGGAAACAATGTCTGCCGATACTGTTGTTTTCATTAGATGTACATTTAAATAATACCAGCATAAAGTGCCGCAAACTGACGATGTCCGTGTAGAAAAAAGCCTAACACGCCTAACAAATCAAACTGCAAGGGCGCAGAAGGCTAATCAAGCATATAAATTTTGCTAAATAATGCCAAAGGAGTTCAGATTTGTGAAACCAGACGAGCGTGCTGATGTCCAAAGGTCTCCAATCCACTGGAACTTATGCATTCTTTGTCAAAATGTTTCACCAGAGCCTCTTTCACACACATGGAAGGGTCGAGGGCGAGGTACAAGTGAAGCTACAGGAACATATTACCAATCTTTTGCTATTTTCAAGGAACTTGGAAATATTCCTCTGAACTTAATGGTGGGTTTGGTGTTGTTGAGACTTTACAAAAGAACAAGGCCAGCTGGCATTAGACTTGCCGAAATTTGTTTAGTGACTTGAAGCTCCACCGGCTATCAAAACGTGCACAAGAACCAGATTACTAGGAGAGCAGTGTGGCGAGCCAATTTAAATTGAGGAGATCTAGCATTCAAGATGCCCGTACTTCCATGGTAGATGCGTCCATTTGTTTTATCTACGAGAGAGAGTCTGACATTGCAGGTATTCATGAGGCAAGAACCACGGGGATGACCACACATATCGAATTATGCATCAGAACTAAAATACATCAAGCTGTTGGCAAAACTGGCATCATGTTATAAGGTAGCATTGGAGACCAAGTACCAAAATAATTGTTTATGTCAGTTATATAACAGGTACAAGCGGGATGTGTCTGAAACTACTCCTGTCGTTCGCATTGTTGACCATGTATCTGCTTAAACTTCAAACGCTTGTTCGAACTGAATCCAGAAGATACAGAGAAAGTCAATTCTACACGCTTAAATGAACCTCTTTTAATGCATTGTCTATACCTTTAAACTGTGAAGCAAGGAAGGGATGTTCTTCTGACACGGCAGTAGGTGAAGCAATCTTAAAGTCATGCTCTGATGAGGACAAGGAAGGGCTGCAACTTGCAAGAGCTGCTTTTATTTTAAGAGAACAGCTTGTATCTCACAGACATATCTTCAATGGAACCTTGTGTAATGATTCAGTGAGATATACCGTTCCAAATATTCTGTTAGCACTTGTTAATATGATTCTGGACGGTACTTGTATCGAATCATACGAATCATAGACAACTAGGGAAGTCTCCTCGACCCAGGAAGCGCAAACACCATCTGAGTTCATCCTTTTCAATAGTATCCGAGGTACTAATGGTCCCAGGAAAGATACTGTCCACCATAACAGTGAAATAGAGACTCCAATACCTATCTATCTAGGTCTGAAAGTGAACACCAAAACACGGAATCGTGATCTGATAGATTGTTTTCATCAACATGGTCTTTCCATATCATATGATCGAGGACTTAGGATATATTCTCAATTGCTCACAGCATAATCAAGCGTTTTGAAAATAGTGGCGTAGACTGTCCACCTCAGTTGAAAAAGGGACTGTTTACAACAGGGCAAGTTGATAACATTGGTCACAATCCAAGCTCGGTAACTGCAGCTGATTCTTTCCATGGAACTGCTCAATATGTGTGTCAACATCCAGTAGCACACAGCCAAGGAACATATCATGATCCAATAACGCTTGTCGAAATGGAGCCAGGAAAACAAATTGCCCCCTTTCTTTGGCTTACACAAACATTCTGCCAGCTCTATCCATGCTAAAGGCATTCAAAGCAGTCCATGAACCTTTGCAGACTATAAGATGGAGCACAACTGGCTTGCAAAACAGGTATCTTTGATTAAAAGCGAACACATGGCCGAAGGTGATTTTATATATTGGGCTGCATGTCATGCAAATTGTCAAGTACTACCTTGTAAGCCTTCAACAACTTTTGCTTTGATGCCAATGTTTTGAGAAGATCCTCACTCTTTTTCTACATAAATAACCAGCAGTGCAGTTTCTTATATCAGAACAGACCCCTGTCTTGACCATGTACCAACCACTGTATACCTTGGGAAAGCAAATCCAATGGAGATTCCCTGATCGTTTCGGTACGAACAAGGACGTGGTTTTGTTGGGTCCACTTCATATCAAAATGGCTGGCTTGAAAGTGATTGGTGATTTGCTTGATGGAACCGGTTGGTCTAATGCTATAGTCCAGGCAGTGGTTGCTACAAAAGGAACTGCTGATAGTTTCATACACATGTCGCATGTAACAAAGAAAAGAAAAGCTGATCAAGTCACTGCAGCTGCACTCTATATTATCAAAAGAGACAGATACGTGGATATTTGTTCACGTCCAAGACACCATGCTGGTTTCAAATCGATGATTATAAGGACAGTCGAAACTAATGTCGTTGTGCTAGCTGCTGCTTATTTCCACATTTTAGCAAACATCGAACATAGCATTTGGAACGGGAAATGATTTCCGATTCATTCCTATACATGAGATTTTATTTACATTGACTACCCAGTTGTCTCAAGGCTTACTGTGTTTCAATTGCATTCACCGGCTGGAACCTGGCCTCCTTCTTTGTCAACTATCGGAAGAAGTCTGCATGGAAGACATTGGCTGCATGGCCAGACGTCATTGACATGTGGCCCTGTTAACGCCATGCTTTCACAGAACATTGAGAACAAACCCCAACCAGAGCTGCACTGGAGCAGCATGTCAAGAGAGCTATATACCAAGCAGGGCATGTATGGGGCCAGTCACTGGCATTGCAGCCATTGATTCCAGATGTAACTGACTGGGGATGGGAGCTCTCACAGAATGTCGGGTACATGCCAAAATGCACAACTTTGCCTATTGCTGAAGAAACATGCCTTGAACTCATAGTATGCAAGTGTAGCAAAGCATGCAGGGGTTACTGTAAATGTTTCAACTTGAATGCAAATATGGAGTGCATCACATTTTGTAGATGTGGTGGGAACTGTCGACTGGGTTAAGCACTGTTCAATCCCATGTTGAGATGAACAAACAAAAACGACTGCATGACTTATCTGGCAGAATATTATAAAGTTTTGCAACAGTCACCATGCCCTCCATTATGAGTCCAACCAGTCTTGATTCAGATTGGAAAAGCAAAGGTCAAGACTGAGAGCAGAAAGCTAATTTTCTAAACTTCATCTATTCAAGGGACAGTATTATATCAAATCAGGGGCAACTAGCTAATAACTATATTTTGCCAAGAATCTATGCCAACTATAAATATTGTCCTTGAGTTTGATCAAAATTGAAAACAAAGTGGTAATGATAGGGAGCAGACAGTGCCGAAACTGATCAAAATCATACAATCAAGGGTAATAACTCTAAAATCTCTAGAGAAATCTGGCTCTTAATCTAATTTGTCTGAGATTATTTTCCAATAAACATTTTCATAAAGTTTTATGCTGATTGATACAAGATTTGTTCAGATAGAGAGCAAAAACTGCTGAATTCGCTTATTTTCGCTAGTTCAAGGGCAATAACTCTGGTTCGTCAAAGGCAATCTGACTGAATATCGAACATAATTGAGGTTTTATATCCCTGGACTCTTTCATGAAGTCTGATTAAGATTAAAAAAGAAATGGTTAAGTTAGAGAGCGGACAATATTCTGGGCCACGCCATTTTGGCGGCCATTTTGGCTTTCAATATGGCGGCCGCTAGGGGGCGTAATTTTTTGGGGTCTATTTTTTTTCATAAACTTTAGGTATCAAAGACTTCATACACAAAGTTTCATGCTTTCTTCAAAAACTGAACGATTCTGACGCTTAGCAGCTGTACTATATCTTTAGTTGTCCTGTTCATACTTTTTCAGATGGAGGCAAAACACAAGGTGATTGTTGGTGCAGCTGCTGCACCTGCAGACATCAGAACATTGACCATTTCGCAAGATGGTACTACCATACACATTATGCTATGACGTCAAGTGTCTTCAAGTGAAGTCTTGCTTGGATCATTTATCAAGGGGACCAACTGCCATGTTTGAACCTAGCAGCAAAACAACCTTGAAGAGCACTAAGCTGTCTGCTGTGGAGGTAAGGACATTCATTCACATACATGAGTTATTCTTTAATCAGTTACTCTGTACTCATATACCTTTGCAAACAAAGTAGACCCATACCCATAATATAATATTATATATTTCAAGACAAACTTGAAAACCACTTTAGGGGAAGGGAACTCCATGACAAAGAGGACAAATATGCCGTCAAAATACATGAACATAAGCAAGGCCCTTTTTGCTGTGTATAAGTTCATTGTCTCATCAGGGACATGAGAGAAATCTATCTAGCTTGCTTTTGGATGGTCAGTAGTTCTTCCTTGATGGCATCTTTGACTGGAATCAGACATAGGGATCATGCAAGTACAAAAAGCACCAAGGTCCTTCCTGGACCTGGAATTAGCTAAACATTGTCGTAACACCGTAAATCCATGTTAAACACCAATAAACAATACATTCTTATGATCCCAGCTTGGCGGGAGGCATATAATCATGCTCTTGTCTGTCCATATGTACATCATATAAATGTATGAACACAATTTAGAAGATTATTTCAAACTTGCACAGGTAAACAACATTGGTGTGCAAATGGACAAAGAGAAGGAAACTTTTGTTTCAGCCATTATTACTGAAGTTAGGAACTGAAATTTTCTTCATTATATAACAGGGTTGCCACTTGTCAGGGAAATGTTTTTTCAAGGTCAGGAAATTTTGAGAACTGTCAGGGAAATTTGAAAATATAGGCAAATGTCAGTGAATTTTGAAAAAAGAACAGATTTTTCATTTAAGGCAATATCTTTTAGACTTCCTCAAAAATATTACATATAAGTTATCAGAAAAAGACAAAATGTTGCAATGTAATGTGTGAGGGAAATTTGAAATTGTTTGAGAAATGTCAGGGAATTTTGTTTCTCTGGTTTGTGGTAACCCTGTATAAGTCATAGTGAAACTTTCTTGTGTATCTAACTGCTCATTCTCCATGTAGAGGAATTATTTCCAACTTTCACAAGTGAACAGACTCTATGTGAAGATGGTTGTATACAAGGAAACTTTTGCTCCATTTTTAGTTTTTTTACAGGAGCTACAGTATTTGTACCTTTTTTCACTATAAAACCTTGTGGGTCAAGCTCCTCATACACCACTTGGAGAATTTGCTTGAAACTTTCACAGATGTAGAACCTTGATGTGAAGATGTGTATAAAGAAGAACACTTTTGTAGTGACCTTTTGCAAAGTTACAGAACTTTGTAATTTTTTGCACTTAAAAACATGCTTTAGAGGCACCAGAAGGGGGGGGTAATTAATGTCCTATGGACACATTTCTAGTTCTACACTATAAAGACTACAAGCAAGGTTTTACGCAAGCGTAAAATGGCTGCGTAACGTCTTTAAGCAGGATAGAAGAAAAAGAGGGAGCAATATTGTTTAGTAGTTTAAATTAACAGATACATTGGGAAAACATGACTGTAATGTATAAATTAACAGCAGAAACGGGGGAATATTTTAAGGAGCCATGATGCATAATACCTGTGTATGACACCAATAATACACATTACCACGAAGTAAATACAGATCAATGGTATTCATGCACAATTGTGAAATATTCAAAACGGTCAACAAAACCACGAGTAAAAGGTCTCAGCTAAATAACTTTACCAAAGACAAAATTCAAACAAAGGACTTATACTTTACAATATTTGTGTACAGAATTGTTTTTAAACCAAAAGCACGTAAACTAAGGGTGCTAACAAAAAAAATGAGAGAAAATAACTATGCTTCCGCCGAGGATCGAACCCGCGACCTCACATTTCCTAGGCCACCGTTATAATCCCTCGACTACGCTGACTGCTACAGGTGGTGCGTGCTTTTAAATGATTTATACCCAATACACTAGCATTTTCAATGGCAGAAAAGAAGCAAATAACCTCGACAAAAATATTTGTCCCCGCTAACAAAAAATGTATGAATCAAAATAAGTAAAATAAATGAATGTATATAAATAAAAGCTTGTCTCACAGTAACCCATAGTTATTAAAAAAGATTGGCTTTTATAGAAACACAGGAACGCAGAAACGCATGGGCAAAATTCAAAACCGTATAATTGTGGGCTGCTTTCAGCAGCCCAATGAGGTAAGGTTCATGTATGACCTTTCAGTGAAAGATATGAGTCATACTTGAATATCTGAACTCAATGTGACATACATGTATATGCATTCTTTCTTTAAAAACAAATCCATCTGGATGTTCTTGATTTTCTTAACATGCTTGCTTCTACCTAGCTCTATTATTGCAGGAGATAGAGGCACAACTACCAACCAATAACCGCCAGCTGGTGTTGTACCTTGTGTTTGATTCTGGTGTGGAGATTGAGGTAGAGGCTGCCTGTGGGTCGAGGGACCAGACCATTTTATTAATAGATCTGGCCATTGCTTTAGACATTAGAGAAGAAGATGTAGAAACAAAGTGTGCAAACAAGCTGCCAATTTCTGTATCTGCACAAGTGAAAGGAAAATAGTTTATGCAGATTACATGTAACTTAACAGCTGCCACTTATATGAAGACAATTTTTTTTATTCAATTATTAACCATTTCCCTCATTAATATTCATCATTATTATTTATCAGCTTAATTTTATAATGGATAATCAGATATGTGATAAGACCCGATCCCAGCGGTAGTCTACCGATATCAAAAGGTTCTTTCTAAGCTCCCGGCGGGAGACCAAAAACTCCCGATATGCGACAATCCCAACCATACCCCTATTAAGATAAGGGATTTTTAATTGCCACTCTCTCGAGGCAATAATTGGGGGACCATTGAGCCCATAGCTACTGGTCTAGATAACATGTTATCCTATTAGGTCAAACTCAATGTAATTAACCAATTAGCATAACCTCGTGGCGGGCGTGATTTAGCGTGAAATCAACAGACCGCCATGTTGTGTGTATTGGAAACGACACATGTCAAGTTTTTCGCATGTTTGGAAGAGGATTACTGATGATTTATCGATGGTTCATGAAGCAAGGGTCAGGGACAAGGGGCTGCTCATCAGTTCTGGTGAAATAAACACCAATCAATGAGTTTGGCTAATTGGAAAGGTAGGTAAACTATAAAAGATGATAAAAACTGTCTGCAAACTCTTTTAAAAAACCGTCTGCTAACTGAAATACTGTTGGTCGATCGTAAAACCCAGCTCACTCACTGTTAAAAAGAGATAATGCTTGTATAAACTGTTTGGATAGCAATAAGAATGATTTTGAATAAAATATGGATGCTGCCTTTTGATCGTCAGTCAGTCAAAATTGTCTGTTTGCATGTTTTCACCATGTCTAAATGACCGACACAGTCTTGTAAAACCCCTATCAAGAAGAAAAGGTATGAGGCTTATCTAAACCATTACAACACTAGATTTTATGTGTAATTTGTGTCTTCTCTGTTATTCAAATGCTGTCTGGCCAGTCTTCTCTGTTTGATTATAAGTAGAGTACAATATAGACCAATACTACAAAATTGCTCTACCTTGGCAAACAAAGTAGACCTAGCTTAACCCTTTACTGTATGAATATTAATTATTTATTGCACATTTGATACCAGTTGTAAAATCTTTTTATATTCTTTGTAAAACAATAACATACAAGGGACTGTAGTTATGAATATGATACATGTAATGCAAACAGAGCAGACCCAGATTAGACGGCATCTAAAGGGGGAGTTGTCTGATCTGAGTCTAGTATGTTTGCAAATAGTGTAGACCCAGATGAGAGAGCAGCAGAGCTCCTATAGGAGCTCTCTCATCTGGGTCTACACTGTTTTCAAATACAACTATAGTGGTGACTGGCAGGCTATGGGTAAATTTTGCATCTGTGCAAACAAAGTAGACCTTGGTAATGTTTCATTTTTGCACACTTGCATAGCCCAATGTAGACCTACATGTAGGTAAGAAGACCTAGATAAGTAATGTAATGATGGTAATGTTTCAGTTTTGGTACCTTTGCTTATGCAGTTTATTGTTGTATTTGTCAGGTATGAATGCAAGTACAACACAGCATGGACTTCAACATACCCCTGGGTTGCAAAAGGAAAGGCCGATGGATCAGTGATTTGCACAGTCTGCAACCGTTCATTTTCCATTACACAAGGGGGCAAAAATGAGATTGAGAAGCAACATAAGAGTTCTTCACACTCTACAAATGCAAAGCAGACAGCCTCCACCCCAAAGCTGACTTCAGTGCTCAAGCCATTCATTTGTACTGTATTAAATTTTGTGATAAACACATAAAGATACATAAGAGATGCATGTTTCTCGTTTCTTTTATCCAGTTTGTAATAATTTTAAACCACTTCTTGCCTTGTAAAATCAAAGTGAGATTTATTTTTACTGGTGGAATCCAATTGCTTACTAAATCTACTCCATGTATATTCAAATTTTTTATTTCCTTTTGAATATACATTGACTTAATTAACTATTACAATACAACATGGCATAATATAAGAAACTGTAGACCTTAAATTTATGGAATTAAATATGCAAACAGAGCAGACCCTGATCAGACGCTCCATTAGTAGCTGTCTGATCTGGATGAACTCTGTTTGCATATGCTGTAAAATGAGTATCTATGGAGTAAAGAGTTAAAACATGGAATTCCGTCAATGAAAAAAAATCTCCCACTTTGAGACCAAATCTCCCACTTTGGGACAGCCAATCTCCCACTTTCAGTGAATTACAAAATCACATGTATGGATAATGCATACAGGTGATTTCTGCTTTAGCAAAAAATTGTAAAATTATATCTTCATTATTCCATAAGCAACCAGAGCAGACTGATCAGACAGCTGCTACAGGAGAGAGAAATTTGATCTGTGTCTTCTCTGTTTGTAAAGGCATGAAAAGATGTTTATATATGAGGGACAGGGTTAATTCTCTTTTGGATTTATAGTAAATGCCTTAAGCGGTTAACCCATTACCTCATAGGCTATATTTAGACTCAACCGATTTGAACAGATCTACTGAAAGGGATCATTTACTACAGAAAAAGGACATTTTAGAAATGTGTAGTTTAGAAACCATTGTGATAAATAGAGCATTTGCTCCTATGGAGCAAATGCTCTGTTTATCACAATGGTTTCAAAAAGTGGCTTTTACAGAGGCATCAAAAGGCATCAATATGAGGGTACGGGTTAATTGGTCAAATATTTGGTCAAATTTATGCCACTGTTTGTGAAAGTTTAAAAGGAACAAAATGGAAATAAGCAAATTTCGAATCTTAAATTTCCCAAAGTTTTCATATATAAAATACAAATTTAGTTTGTGGATTATTGCCACTTTTGTTAAAATGAAAAAGTTGAACTGCATGATATTTGCATAAATTTGATATCTTAGTTAACCCTTTACCCCTTTAATATTTATGTAAGAAATAATGCCCTTATGCTTATGAATTAGATTTAAAAAAAATTATAATGGCATTTGAATGCATACATGTTTGGGTATGGCATAAACTGTACAATTGAATTTTGGTATCTTGTTCTGGATGATCCATATCGTTGAATTTTCATTACTCAAATGGTCACACGACATTTGCTGACCATTTCTTACAACAACTGATGAAGGTCGAGCAATTAGACTGAACTATCTAGTTAAGACAAAAATTGTTCTCAGTTATATAAATTCAACAATATTAAGTCCTTACAGCAACTTGAATACTATTTAGATTGATTATTATAATAGCACATGGACACATGAATGTTTGACCGTGGCAGAAACTGTCAAGTCATATCTTAATTAATGATAATATCATAAGCAAATATAGCAGACCCTAAAAAGACGGCGCCTACAGGAGCCATCTGATCTCGTCTTTTCTGATTGCAAAGGCATAGAAAGGCATATTTTTGCTCTGATAGACCATTTTTACCCGTTATGGAACTTATAGACCATTTTTACCCGTTATGGAACTGTCTTCACTATATAACATAAAGTGCTTGATATAGGAGACAATATTCTTAGGGGAGGGGATGCATCTGTGTCTTGGAAACGGTTTTCTAGTTAATTTTCTTTTCTAACTCTTTGTATCCTGCCATGCTAAGTTGAAATATATTTGTAACTTTATAATTTTTCATATTGTTAATGTCACCCCACGGTATATAATTATTTGTAGGATATTTAGAATCACAAGGAGTATGTCCAAAATTGGTGGAAGTGTCTATATGGATAAGTTAATGATGCATGCTAATTACTGTTATGATCCACCAGATAGTAGCAGAAGTATGGCCATTTGTTACTTTCAAATAATGGAGTGATGGCTCTTTACTACACTAAACTATCAATTTTAGCTCCATTGGCATAAAGTGGCAAGTGGAGCTTTTGGAATGGTCCTGTGTGTGACATGTGTCTTAAAATATTTTCAGCCAACAATTCACAGCAAACAATCAATATAATGTATATTTTGTCCGAAACCTTCAGTACTGTCAGTACTTTGATTTTTATTGTGCCCATCTTATTGTGTATTGGTGTATAGTTGTCATTGAAATTTGTATTAATTTTATATTCTTATTCTTTTTACATTAGGATCTTTATCAGATGCATTAAAACACATGTGAATTAGATATTGAGTTACCAGTCACTCAGAATGCTGTTTTCACTTACTTGTTATGGCGCTAACACTCCTTCTATCCAGGGCTGGCTTCTCCTCTAACAGAGCTCCTAGACACTACTTCATCTGAGAAGTACTCTGCATAACAGTTAGTGCATTGTCACTTCCTTTTGATGTCCAGCTGAGGGACAGAGATCTTTACACCATATCCTGGTAGCAGATCTGCCTCAACATCTATGTTGCCAGCCTTAAATTTAAACATAGGCCAATAAGCATTACACTACAAGTACTAATCAAAGTACTGACAGTACTGAAGGTTTCGGACATAATATATATTATATTGATTGTTTGCTGTGGATTTTTCTGAAATTCATGTCAGTAGTTTGGAAGACATTTAAATAATTGTTTTATGAACATGTCACACACAGGACGATTCCAATAGCTCAACTTGCCACTTTGTGCCAATAGAGCCAACATTGATGTTTAATGCAGTATAGAGCCATCACTCCATTATTTGAAAGTAAGGGTCATACTTCTGCTACTATCTGGTGGACCATAACAGTAATTAGCATGCATCATTCACTTATCCATATATACACTCCCACCAATTTTAAACATATATTTCCTTGTGATTCTAAATACCCTACAAATAATTGCCAAATATACTGTGGGGTGATATTAACAATATGACAAATTATAAAGTAACAAATATATTTCAACTTAGCATGGCAGGATACAACAGGGAAAATAAAATTAACTAGAAAATTGTCTCCAAGTCACTGATGCACCCCTCCCGCTAACAATAGTGCCTCTATATCAAGCACTTTTGGCTATGTGTTATACAGTGAAGAAAATTTCAGAGTCCCATAACTCTGGTAAAATGATCAGAGCATAAATTACATTCTTTAAGATAATCTTCACATCAAGGTTGACAGATTATCATGGGTGAAATTTTGAAGTTAAACCTCCTATTGGTATATGGGTTGTTAGACACATAATATTGTTTCACTTTATATTATATAGTGAAGACGATTTCAGGGTTCCATATCGGGTACAATTGGTTTGAGCAAAAATAAGCCTATCTATGCTTTTGCGAACAGAAAAGACCCTGAAGTTCATAGAATAGTTTATCCATGCCTATACTTTGTCTTTGCGTGTGATTGCATTGTATTTTCTTACTTTTTCCTGAGGAGACTGCGAGGGTGAGTCTGTTCAGGGCCAGTTTGTGAGTCTGTGCTGCAAACAATACATACCCCGATCAGTTACCACAACTGGCCAGGGTCTTCGCTATTTGCAGCATCATACATGTAACAAGTATATCAATAAATGGTATAATTAAAAATAGTCATACATGCAAATAACAGTTAGTGTTGTAGTAAACACTACAGATCCTGATCAGTAACCGGCGTCATAGAAATAAATGATATGAATAAGAAATAAATTACATACATTACTATAAGATACTATACGACACTATAAGATACTATACGCCTGACACGTAAATCAATAAATGATAAAATGTATATAAATTAAAAGATAAGAAAGTGCTTTGTCTCATTTTGTTTGCCTTTCTGCCTTTTTGCTGTTAATGATTTTTATACGCCCGTTTGAAAAAACGGGACGTATTACGGAATGGCGCTGTCTGTCCGTCTGCTTGTCTGTCTGTCTGTAACATCTCTGACTCAAGTTCCGCTTGGTGGATCCTTCTCAAATTTAGTCACAATGTTTATCTAGACATGCTACAGTAGCCTGCCAAGTCCCGGTTTGTTTATCCAAGGTCAAGGTCACACAATTGGACTTAGAATTTGGGTTTAGCAAAAATGTTAACCGGTCTGTCTGTCTGTAACATCTCTAACTCAAGTTCCGCTTGGTGGATCCTTCCCAAATTTTACCAAAATGTTTATCTAGACATGCTACAGTAGCCTGCCAAGTCCCGACTCATTTATCCAAGGTTAATGTCGCTTAATTAGACTTAGAATTTACGTTTAGCATTTGCGTTAAGCAAAAATGTTAACCTCAATTTATGTGGAACAAGTCCACTTATTTACATAACACTTTGTGATAAAGCGTTGAAACTTGGAACACTTGTTCACCGTCACAACCTTCACCTGTAGGCAAGAGTAAATAACTCTGTCAAGCATTTTGACTGAATTATACCCCTTTTTAACTTAGAATTTTTGGTTAAGGCTTTGTTAAAGTCCATTCATTTATATAACCCTTTGAGATAAAGCTTTTAACTTAGAACACTTGTTCACCGTCACAACCTTCACCCTGTTTGGATTCAGATCTAATACCAATTAACTGTTTGACCTAAGTCTAAACTGTTTACAACTTGTGACAATTTTGCCTTAGGTCAAAATGCCTAAAACTGATCTTTTAGAAATTTCAAATGATGACGAACCTGAAGCAGACGATATTACAGACCTCTACAGCTTGCATAATCCTTACAATGCTGAGTGATTTTTCGTTTGCAACAATTGCCGTCTGCTTCAATTCTTCAATAAACGTTCTTTCATTTTATGCAAAAATATTATCAAGATGACAAACAGTTTGGATCCTGATGAGACGCAGAAATATGTGGCCTCTCATCTGGATCCAAACTGTTTGCAAAGGTAATCACAGTTTCGCCGCTAGCGTGCAAAGAGTTAAGCGTATGATCTCTAGAGATTTTAGCATGATGTAACAGTTGCCCTGCACTACTGATCACCAGTACTCTAACCTTTATACTGTAGCTTTTGATGTGAAGAACAGAAGAAGTCTATTTAACCCTTAATTTCCCTCATATAAACTTGTTTTCATGCCTCTGCAAACAGATTCGATCCAGATAAGACAGTTCGTTCCTCTATGATCAGGGTCTGCTCTGTTTGCTAATGGATCCAACTTCCATATCTCATTATAAATATTTGGTAAGATTCCGGAACCGGATTGTAAGCCCTGCACTGCACATGCGTGTATTCTCTTAGGGGGATTCCCGCTAGGTAGAGCTCGTGCAATAGGGTTTTCCGCCATAGTTTCAGTCGCAATCCATTTTATAAGGATTTCGGCAAAAGCCGAAACCCTAAAAAGTACTATATAAGACTTTATGAGTCTACTGCAAGACATGACATGGGTTTTTAAAAGTGTCACAGCAAGGCATCAGCAAAAGATTTCAACTATATATAATTATTGCAGAGTGAACTGTAAGTCTGTAAATTATTGCAGAGTGAACTGTAAGTCTGTTTCAAACAGTGTAGATCTTGATGAAAATGTCTGTTAACATTGGTCAATCGTGTTTGCATTAGCCCAAACGACCACTGAACGTCATTAAAATATTATTCAAAAACACTGCAAGTATTTTTGTTTCTAATGAAATTTTCATTAAAATGCCTTTTATCAACCCTCGTCTATATTGTTGATTATAATCTGCGTATGCCTTTGTCGTTTTGATCCGAATTTCGGACGAAACGACCAAGGCCGAAAGGGATTGGGTCCGAAACGATGATGTTGTGCGTGAGCTTTCCTGTTGATGCATATGGTTGGGTTTTGAAGAGGAAGAGTGCACTGAAAATTTGTTAAAGTGTATGATTTAATAATTTCTTGTATTAAGGTTGACTGTTTGGAATACAATTTCCAGACGAGTGTGCGCTAAGACAGTTGAGCATCACAGGATCATAGTCATGGGTTAAGCCATCGACTTTTGTCAAAAACTCAAAATTCCGACTTAAAAAAATAGTAATAAGTGGTATTGTATATACTGATACTCACCATTCATTCTTGCATGTGCTTTTTGTAGCATGTGGTGGATGTTTTCATCTGAATCGAGTCGAATTTCTTTATCGCGAGACAGAACGTCAATGTTTTGAAAACTTTCAATATGGCGCCGGGTCGGATTAACGTGTGACCCCGAAAATTTGAATATTGCGGGCCGGATGTAATATGGTCAAAATTGTTTCCGAAATATGAAATATATAACAAAATAAAGCTAAAAGTGTTTTTATGTATGGTATATGGTGCATTTTGAAAAAAAATGATAAATTTTCGGACAAAATGGTTCCAACTTCGAGGGACTATATCTTTGCGTAGGAACAACCTAAATGTATGCACCAACTTGCACCCTGACCTTCAATATGATTGGGGGTTGTTAAAAAAATTCAGATTGATTTTGTGTCATAATTATATAAAGACATTTATTGTCAGTTACATACATAAAGTACACACTTCTTAGTATTTTGGTAAATAGTGCAGACCCTGTGAATAGTGCAGACCCTGTGATTCCTGTAGGAGCTGTCTCATCAGGGTCTTCACTATTTACAGGTAGGTATATTGACATGAACAGCAAGAGATGGGTTGATATATTGGAGTATAACAAAATATTAAATAGTATATGATTTTTAAATTATGTAACTATATAATTATTCTAATGTAAATGATTATTATTTTATTGGCTAGATCTTGAAATTCTGAGAATTTTGATACCCATTACTGTTGGGTTAGGATCTAGTGAAGCATTAATTAAAGCCTTTTTTTGGGCAAAATTTCGAATAATTTTTGGACTTAGAATTTTTCAAGCTAGCAAATATCCGATGAAAAAGACTAAATTCTCACATACACATGGCAATGTAATGAAAAGCCTTGTCCTTATAACTGACTTGTTTAATCAAATGTTCACAGAAACTTACAAGCCACTTATAAGTCACTTATAAGTGAAGTATTTCCAGACTTATAACTCACTTATAACTGGCTTAAACTTAGAACTCACTTACACAGGATTTTTGTGAATTTAGAAGTGACTTATAAGGGGCTTATAAGTCACCTATATCTCACTTATAAGTGACTTATAAGTTAATGTAAGTTAGTTTGGTAAGGGATGGCCATGTTTCGAGATGATTAAGTTGGGGTAAGAGGCGAGTCGCACAGTTTAGTTATAGTCTTCCATCCTCTGGGCATGTCACCTCATCACATCTTTGAAGTATGTCTGCCCAAATGCAAGCACCTCAGGGTCTAGGCAAATCTGCTCCATTACCTAAATGATAAAGGACAGTTTACCCAAAATATTATGGCACATGAATTCCCTACTTTGCTAAAATATTCCTCCATACAGATTAAAATCATTTGCAACAAAATTATTACCTCTAATATCTCTTCAAATGCATTCCCATTAGTTTGAGAATAGATATAAAGTAGAACCTCTCTAATGCGACCACTTATGAATAAACATGGGTGTCTTTTAAAGTTTATAAGCAGGTTGTTGCTTAATGCAGGACAAAAGTAATTCAGAAAGCTCCCTCTAGGAGCTTACTTTTGTCCTGCATTAAGCTACCACCTGCCTCTACCACCTAGAATCTCTTTTCGGTGGTCACATTAGATGGGTTTTTATACGCCCACCTAATAAAGGTAGTCGTATATTGTCGTGGTCCTGTCCGTCTGTCCGTCCGTTCGTTCGTTCGTTCGTTCGTTCGTCCGTCAACATTTTGTTTGTCCGCTGTTTTCTGGGAAAACTATGTGACAGATATTAATGAAACTTCACACAAATGTTAAATGCATCAAGATCTGAAGCTGAGGTGATTCTGAGGTTCATTGGATTTTTCATTTCACAGTTATGGCCCTTGTTTTAAAAAAATGCAAATAGTTTGTCCGCTGTTTTCTGGGAAAACTATTTAAAAGATATTAATGAAACTTCACACAAATGTTTAATGCATCAAGATCTGAAGCTGAGTCGATTCTGAGGTTCATTTGATTTGTCGTTTCGGAGTTATGGCCCTTTTACTTAAAAATAGTGCAAATACATGCAAATAGTTTGTCCGCTGTTTTCTGGGAAAACTATTTGACAGATATTCATGAAACTTCACACAAATGTTTAATGCATCAAGATCTGAAGCTGAGTTGATTCTGAGGTTCATTTGATTTTTCTTTTCAGAGTTGTGGCCCTTGTTTTAAAAAAATGCAAATAGTTTGTCCGCTGTTTTCTGGGAAAACTATAAAAGATATTAATGAAACTTCACACAAATGTTTAATGCATCAAGATCTGAAGCTGAGTCGATTCTGAGGTTCATTTGATTTGTTGTTTCGGAGTTATGGCCCTTTTACTTAAAAATAGTGCAAATACATGCAAATAGTTTGTCCGCTGTTTTCTGGGAAAACTATTTGACAGATATTAATGAAACTTCACACAAATGTTTAATGCATCAAGATCTGAAGCTGAGTTGATTCTGAGGTTCATTGGATTTTTCATTTCAGAGTTATGGCCCATGTCCTTAAAAAATATGCAAACAGCTTGTCCGATTTTTTCTGGAAAAACTATTTGAGAGATATTAATGAAACTTCACACAAATGTTTAATGCATCAATATCTGAAACTGAATTGATTCTGAGGATCATTTGATTTTTCTTTTCAGAGTTATGGCCCTTGTCCTTAAAAAATAATGTAAATACATGCAAATAGTTTGTCTGCTGTTTTCTGGGAAAACTATTTGAGAGATATTAATGAAACTTCACAAAAATGTTTAATGCATCAAGATCTGAAGCTGAGTAGATTTTGAGGTTTATTTGATTTGTCGTTTCGGAGTTATGGCCCCTTTACTTAAAAAATAATGCAAATATATGCATATAGTTTGTCCGCTGTTTTCTAAACTGTTTGACAGATATTAATGAAACTTCATACACATGTTTAATGCATCAAGACCTGAAGTTAAGTCGATTCTGAGGATCATTTGATTTGTTGTTTCGGAGTTATGGCCCTTGCACTTAAAAATATAATGCAAATCTATGCAAATATGAGGATGGCCATAACTTTTCATTTGAAATGATATTTACTTCAATTGTTTTAAAAAATAGTATCACCTGAATATGGAAATCAAGATCTGAAGCACAGATTAGAAAATGTCAACACTTATAAGACATGTTGAATCGGAGAACATTTGCAAGTGGGCGTATTATGTACCGTATGCGGTACTCTTGTACTGTATTTGCAATAGGGTTGAGCACTGAAGAAATATTGATGCTATAGTAGGTAATAATCATCACAAAAAATCACTATCTGGCCTTTCCCTGACAGCCCTTATATGGCCTTTTGCAAACAGCTGACTAATTCAAGACAGAAGGAGCTCTTTTATCAGAGGTTGTTCTGTTTGCCTATTGCGTTTTTAGCTAACCTCAGCCGAAGGCTCAGGATGAACTATTGTGACAACGATGTGTCCGTTGTCCGGCGTCTGTCGTCCGTCCACATTTTCAAACGACATCTCTGAAACCGCTGACCGGATTTTAACCAAACTTTTTCAGAAGCATCAGTGGCTAGGTGGAACGAAATATTGTTCAAATCATGAACCCCGGACCAAAAATGGCCCCGCCCATGGGCTTATCAGTATTTAATAGGAAAATCTTTAAATATCTTCTTCTCTGAAACTATAAGGCATAGACCTTTGATATTTGGTATGTAGTATTATCTAATGGTCCTCTATAAAGATTGTTCAAATTATGACCCCCGGACCAAAAATGGCCCCGCCCAAGGGCTTATCAGTTTTTCATTGGAAAATCTTTAAAAAATATTCTTCTCTGAATTTGTTAGGCCTAGACCTATGATATTTGGTATGTAGTATGATCTAGTGACCATCTACAAAGACTGTTCAAATTATAACCCCCGGGCCAAAAATGGCCCCATCCAGGGGCTTATCAGTTGTTCATAGGAAAATCTTTAAAAATCTTCTTCTCTGAAACTGTAAGGCTTAGACCTTTGATGGTATGTAGCATCATCTAATGGTCTTCTACAAATATTGTTCAAATTATGACCCCCAGACCAAAAATGGCCCCGCCCAGGGGCTTATCATATTTTCATAGGAAAATCTTTAAAAAATCTTCTTCCCTGAATCTGTAAGGCCTAGAGCTTTGATGTTTGGTACATAACATGATCTTATGGTCCTCTACAAATTTTGTTCAAATTATGACCCCAGGGCAAAAATGGCCCCATCAATTACTTTAGAAAAACCTTGAAAAATCTTCACGCCTGAAACCATAAAACCCATACCTTACAAATTTTGTATGTAGCTTTGCCTTTTGGTCCTCTGCAATGAATGTTTCAACTTATGACCTCCGACCTCTGGGCAAAACTTGGCCCTGCCCTGGGGCTTATCAGTTTTTTGGCCACCCTTCCCCTTCCTCTGCCTCTTGCCACTCTGAAATCAAAGCTATATGCATTAACCATTTCCTTCATATAAACACCTTTTCACACCTTTTCATACAGTACACCCAGACCCGACAGCTCCTATAGGAGCATGGAGCTGCTCTATTTGTTTGTGACATGAAACAGAATTGATTCTACCATTTTAGTCAATACAAAATAAAATCCCCTGAAAAGTTTACATTACAAAATTTCAGCAAATAAATATTCATAAAATCATTACTTCTTACATGAATATTGAACAGGGAAAGGGTTAACTCTGGAATCAAAGCTATGTCAATTCAAATACAAGAAAGTTGTTCTTTTCCTTTATATAAATGCCTTTTTACATATTTGCAAACAGAGTAGACCCAGACCAGACAACTCCAATAGGAGTGCCATCTGATCAGGGTCTGCTCTGTTTGCTTTTGACAATATATAGATCTGACTCTACAGTGTTTGTCAAAACAAAAACTCCATTGAAAAGTGTACATTGTAAACATTTTGCTAATAAATATTCATGATGTCATGTTTTCTTGCATGAGTGTTGAACAGGGAAAGTGTTACTTTATATTGCTCCTGTGCTATTAAAATTACTTTATCAAATAAATAAATAATTATAAGCCTTAACCTGGGATTAATAGTCACTTTCATCCTGCATTGTGTAACTACCTGCCATAATAAGCCTACATGTTTAGTACTGTAATTGCACGACAGATTCTACTGTGCACCAGGATAAAACGGTATAGATTCTGTTCTGGAGCTGACACTCAAGCTTATTTAAATTTCTCTTCAGTGGGCTTCTGTGACCATGCTGGACTGCAGCTTATTGACAGTTATCTGTAATTTTGATGTCAACCTAGTATGGACACATATATGAGCTAATATATAATTTGGGCAGATTTCTTGTCCTTTAGGTTTTAAACAAAGCACAAGAATTGTTTTATGAAGGAAATCTAGTAAAATAGTGATAAAAAATTGAATTTGAGGAATTGATTGAGCCGCTAGTTCCCAATTTTGGTACCAATTTATAGGTAAAAGTCATGTCCCAAATCTAAAATAATACATTTAGATCTCTTATTTCAATGAGAGAAAATGTTGTTTTCAAAACAATAATGGTGAATATAATAAATATAAACATTTAACTGCATTGTAAAGAGAAAATATAGTCAATAAATAGCATTTATGGCACTCAAAATACACTTTGAACTTTGTCCCTCAGACCTACGTCATTGCAGTAACAATGTTATAATATGGTGGAGTTCTACCATTAAAGCACACATTCAAGGGAGACAAATACCCTCTAGAAGAAGATTGTTCACCACAAAATGGTTGCCACCATATTATAAGCATGGTGTGAAAACAGTTTCAAAAAACAAGATTATTCAAGTTAAGTATGTGAGTGAGTATTTTTGAAATCTGTCATTTAAGTAACACATATTACAGAGGTGCTTTAAATCATATCTTGCATTTTAAAGTGCATATAGGTTATAATTATAAATGTTAATGTTATTAACATATCAAAGTATGGCTAGATCAGAGATTAGCACCAAAAGTTGAGGTAAATAAGAGAATGCTTCATTGCAATAACAGTCATTGCAGTTACACTCATTTTGTGACTGCAATGACAGGATTTGTTATTGCAGTGACAATACAGCGCAGTCTGCCCGTAGCAGTGTGGCACAAATCTTGCGACCCGGTCTGTTGCAGTCTGCCCGTAGCAGTGTGGCACAAATCTTGCGACCCGAACTACTTTTACATTTCTTTACCAGTTCACATCAAACTTTGCATATGCATTTATTTCCATTTATAATGAAGTATAGATGTAGAGAATTTGTTACTGCTATTTTTGAAGAAGTACTGAAAGCTTCTGTTTGAAATTTACAAGTTGATTTGTTGGTTGGATGGAGTCAAAAAGTAGGTGACTTAAGGTCAGATCTGAGCAAAATCTTGTTTACACTGTGGGTCATAGTTTTAGCCCAGTCTTTCTGAAACTTTGTCAAAATGTTAACCTAGATATATCTCTGTCATGTCTGATCATTGGTGAGGTAAGGTCAAAAAGTAGAAGTTCACTAGATCAAATCTTAGCACAGTCTTGTTTCATTCTAGGGGTCAGAATTTTTGCCAATTGGTCAAAATGTTTGCCTTGATGATATTTCAGTAAAGATCTATCTTGGGTAAAGTGGGATCAGAAGTAGGTCACTAGGTCAGATCATATTAGAAACTTATTAACACTCTAGAGACCACCTTTTGCACTTTATCTTTAAGTAAATTGGTTTGTGTATTGCCCTGGATAAAATCTAGGTCAAGTTTGAATATGGGTAAACTGCGGTCAAAAACTAGGTCACTAGGTCAAATCATAGAAATATCTTTTTATAACTATACTTCATATACAGATAGATCATATTGACCACAAGTGCAGTGCACAAGATCTGTTACTCTGTCATAAGTATTTTTGGAGTTATTGCCCTTTGTTATTTTTGTCAAAATCCTTCTTGTCCGGGTCATAACTTCCAAAGTATAAAAGCTTTTGACTTCAAACTTCAAAGTATCAAAGCTTTTGACTTCAAACTTCATATACAGATAGATCACATTGACCACAAGTGCAGTGCACAAGACCTGTTACTCTATAATAAGTATTTTGGGAGTTATTGCCCTTTGTTATTATGCCCCCAAAGGCGGGCATATAGTAATCGCATTGTCCGTCTTTCCGTCTGTCCGTCTGTCTGTCCGTCTGTCCGTCTGTCCGTCTGTCCGTCCGTCCGCTCTTACAGCAGGGACCTTCTGGGGTATTTCTTCAGTCCAGTTTGTGATTGTGGGGTGGAAATGTCATGTGGGGTCAACCCCACATGCTATTTGAGAAAATCTGTTTTTTGGACCTCTCTGGGGTTGGAGATGAATCTTCTCCTGAACCCCAAAAACTGTCCAAAGGTTGTTGGACAGGTCCATACTGTAAAACCACTAATTTTTCAGACAAACGCCGAGTGTTCCCATTCAACACCCGTAATATTGCGTTTGTTTCGGCATTTGGGACACTCCGGGTTTTATTGCAAATATTGAATATGGAAATAGCCAAGGTTTCCGATTGAACCCGACTTTCTATATTCCGCATGCGGGAACGTTATATAACGGTGTCTAAATCACAAAAACAACCTGACATAAATATCTGAAGAACTTAAAAAACGCCAGAATCTCAGTAAATACTTAGGGAAATTAGACTTTATGCGTTGAGAATATTATTTATCGTGCGTGTTTGTTTTGAATTCTTCATATTGTTTGCTACCGATCACCATCGTTACTTCCGAATAATAACTATCACGGATGAGCACGCGGACGTTCAGCGGGGTTGTTTTGCAAATGCAAGGATATTTTGGAATATATTAAATACACCAACAACAACTGTTTTACATCGTGAAGGTAAGATTTGTTATTTCATGCTCTCATTCTGTCTACAGGATTATGCATTTAGGCCCAATAACATACAATTATTGCTACTGAATCGTGTAAACACGTACAACGTGGCAGAACAAATTAATTTGTGTTTTAATGTAGTTTTACTGCTTTGCAGTTCGACATATTTCGCTTACACTAACCGTGGATAGTATGCAGCTTGTAGGCAAAGTTTTTGTAGTCCAAACTTTTCAGTTATAAGACTAGATTTGAAAAATCTCAGTGGTTGTAATTGGAGAGGAAGTTGTTAGAGCGCACGTTTTCCCCACCCACTGGTTTACACACAGTTTTACACGTTCAAATAACAAACGATGACTTTCGAGTTAGATCAAAATGGTGTATTTCTTGCTTTAATTATTTTGCTATTAATAGTAATATTCATTCTGTTGATAATAGTAACCAGGAGATGGAATAGACTTTTTTATATGTGGTCAACAGAGTTATGTCTGTGACGAATGTCTCATGGATTTTATTCCAAACTGTTTATCAGCCCAGGTGTGTTGACTTTGAAATCAACACAAGCATTTATTTTCTCTAATGGGTTGAAATGCAAACTTGTATCAAAGATTGTGCAGAAAAGTGGTTCAGTGCAGGAGATATTTGGAGTTCAAGTCACTGATATTCAGGAGCTGGATGAAATCACATCTTTCTGTAAATCCAATAAAGTTGAAATGGAGCTTGAAATTGATTGTTCAATAATGCCATGTAATAAAAGTAAGAGAAGGTAAGACAATGATTTTCTATACATACTCTGCATTCGTCATGAATTCATTGAAAAGAATGTTATTTTGATATGACCTGGTAGTGGTACCATACTAATTGATGCTCTTGAAATGTCAGTTTTGGTTAATATTCATAGTAGACCTTTTCCCCAATTTAAAACAAAAATCCATTTGGAAACTAAAGGTTTTTTATTCAATTTACAGTTAATTTTAATCCCTTCTTTAACCCTTTCTCTCATATAAACGTGATTTCACGCATTTGCAAACAGAGTAGACCCAGATCAGATGGCTCCTATAGGAGGTGTCTGATCAGGGTCTACTGTTTGCTAGTGGAATTTTAAGATCTGTTTCTTTGCTTTCTAAAATGGCTACAATTTTCAACTCTCCTTATTTTGTTATAACTATTTCTCCATGAATATTCAGTAGATCTAGGTATTTAAATCTTGATTAAATATAGAACGGGGAAAGGGTTAAAACTAAACGGTACATGTGCAATAACAAGTTAACTTTTCACACCCTTTGTGTCAGCAGAAATAAACAACTGTCCCCTGTCCCTGATACACAAAAACACTAGCTACCACTCTTGTACATGGTTTAAACATCTGGTGTATTACACAGTATACTGGACTATTGGTTTTTTGCCAGTGACAAGAACACAGGATGGTTTACAACCAAGCTGTGTATATGTTTATACAGATACAGTTTTATACTGTATAAACTGTTAAATAATGGATCATGCATTTTTAGGCATATTCAATGAAGACTGAATCTACCCACTTAAGTTTAAAACAAACTCCATTATGTGTATGCAGAATCATGTAATCATTACGTGATATGATGTTCAGCTAAAATTTGACGCAATGACCTTTGACAATGGTTTGGAACACCCTCCACTGTTTGACCTGCAGACTGCACAACTTTCAATGACTGTTTGTGTTTATGTCCAATGTGTTAACTTAAAAAATGAATCGAGTTTATAATGATTTTACAAGGTAAGTAAAAATAGGTGGAGACAAGAATTACCACAGACCTGCAGAAATGAATTATTCTAATTAAAATCAACAACTTTGCATTTAAAGTAATTTGTTTAGATAATGACTCAGCCAGTTATCTCGAGTTTCTGTCTGCTGTTGTGGATAGATGGTTGTGTTTTAATGACAGATTAATGACAACCCATTCATAACGTGTCCATTTTTGCTCATTCACAATTACTAGTTTTTGTCAGTGTCAATTGGACAATTTCACAAATCAATAGGTGGTCACAAATACCTTCTTTTTCATTCGTAGCAGGGTTTTCCCTTGACCCCTTCAAAAAGACCAATTTGAGGGTCCTCTTGACCCCCTCTCTATAAAGTGAAGAACAGACCCTTTTAAATTTGAGGGTCATTTGTAAAACTTAAGGAACATTTCAATAGAAAAAGGGGGTTAGGGAAAACTAGTGGTTGACTGTGACAGATCATACTGCATTTTTGCTTACTGGAGCGGTTTGAACAGTTTAAAGTTGGGGTGACTTTAATTTCATCTATTTGAGCGCAGTTTACCCCCAAATTGCCCTGTTGCTCAAGGCCTGATGTGTAAGTACTGTGGATTGTTACATAAGTCTTTCAGCCATTATGAAAATTCAGCTTATAAACACGACTTTGGCCATTTATAAGCTTCAGTGACACTTGGGCTGCTCCTTAGGTCTGAGACAGGTAAAATTTTGGACAGACTAGCATAACTTTCAATGTGGCTGGGCAGTTGGTCCAGTAAATATCAAATCTCATGGATCCATAATTGACATAAAATTTGTGTGCTGCAACAGCATTGATTCAGACAAGTGAATATTTCTATCAACACTTTACTCATTGGCTTTAACTTATCTATCGTTCATGACTCGCCTTTATTTTCAGAATGCCTTCCACAAAGTTCATATGGGCAAGGGTTCCTGGAATACCTCAATCTATGCTATGGCCTGTGAAAATTGTTGAGCTTCCACTAATATATTCCAACTGTGACAATGCTTGGTAAGTTTCAAGAAATTAATAAATCGTTGCAGTGATTAATTACATTCAAATATGTGGAAGGGCTGTCATGGCTACTTGATTAATCGTTGACGGCCTGATTGTTTGTTCTATACCATTCAAAAATTCATTAACCGTGAACCGCCTGTATTCATTTCAAGGGAGACGATAGCAATTTGAGTCAACCAGTCCAGGTCTTTGTATTATCTTGTTTACACAGTAGGAGTCACTATTTTGGTCTAATCTTTATAAAACTTTATCAGAATATTTGCCATGATGATGTCTTGATCAAGTACAGTAATGAGTGAGGCGAGGTGAAATAAGTAGGTCACAAGATCAAATATTTGTAAACTCTTTCTTAGACTAAGAGGTACCATTTTGGTCCAGTGTTTATAGACCTTTCTCAGAATATTTGCCTTCATGATATCTTGGTGGTTTCATTTGGTTCACAAAGTAGGTCGCTAGGTAAAATATTTGTAAAATTTTGTTACACATTTTAGTTAACGCCACAGGCCGGGATACACTCTTTGTTAACTCCACAGGGAAATCGTTTTAAGTGTAAATTCCAAAGGACTTGATCAAAATGATTGTGCTAATAGAATCTTGGTTAAGTATAACACTGGATCAAATTGTGTTGAAAACTGGCTCAAAATGTCAAATAGACAATTACTGTGCACATAATAGAAAACAACTTTTTTCAAAAACTCAGTGGTGAGTCATATTCAGTTTAGATACCAAGTATCTAGGTAATGTCTCAGGTGAACGATCTAGGGCCATCACAGCCCTCTTGTTTAGATTTGTTTTGCTTATAAATATGGCCTAACTGAATTGTTTGAGTAACATATGCTGAGATTATTTATTGAGAGTACTGAATGTACAGAAGTACATCAGCTTGCATAAAACATCAGTCTGTCTCTGGGCACCAGAGTTCTAAGTAGTGCAGTAAAACCTCGATCTAAACCGGAATTCTAGTAGAGATGATTTAGATACTTTAAAGTTTAAGGCAGGTTCTGCACAACTTTCACCCTGCATTAAGCTGCTACCTGTCTTGAAGGCTTTTCACTGTATATGCATAATGATATATTTGTTTACAGGTTTCATGTAAAAGATGAATTTGAAGAATTTCGTATAGATAACATTAACAAGTGGAGATCAGCTGCACAGAGTAATTTATGATTTGAACAGTTCCTGTTATTTTTTGTTCTTGTTAACCCTTTATTCCATGAATATCTAAGATATAATGAAATCATAAGTATTAATTAGATTAACTGTTATAATATAGCACATGACCACATGATTTTTTAGCTTTGGTCGAAACTGTAGATTCATATCTAAATTATATCTTAAGCCAACAGAGCAGACCCTGAATTCAGATGGCTCCTATAGGAGGTGTTTGATCTGGGTCTACTCTGTTTGCAAGGGCGTAGAAAGGCATATTTATTGAGTAAAGGTTAAATTCTTGTTAGAATTATTGTGTTATTGATATCAAAAGTTCCTGTGTTATGATATCAAAAGTTCCTGTTACTTCTTGTTCTTGTTAGATTCTCATTAGAATCTTTTTGTATTTTTGGCTTGACTATTCGAAGAATAGTGCTTTTCTACTCGCCCCAGCGAAGGTGTCAAACCTTGGTTGAGGTTTTTGTTAAAGTTCACTTTTTGGCTTTAACCTTTGGAATAAAGCTTTGATACTTGCAACACTTGTTCAATATCACAAGCTTCATCAGTAGGCAAGAGTACATAAATCTGTCAAGCATTTTAACAGAATTATGGTCCTTTTTATGCCCCCCAGATCAGATCTGGGGGCATATTGTTTTTGCCCTGTCTGTCTGTCTGTCTGTCAACAACTTTAACATTGGTCATAACTTTTGAGCCAGTACAGATACAGACTTGATATTTGGCATGCATATGTATCTCATAAAGCCACACATTTTGAGGGTGACATGTCAAGGCCAGAGGTTGAATATATGACTTAAAGCACCGACTTTAATATTGGTGGTAACTTTTGGACCAGTAGAGATAGAGACTTGATATGTGGCATGCTTGTGTATCTTATGAAACTGCACATTTTGAGGGGTGACATGTCAAGGTCATTGTTCATGGTCAAAGGTCACAAACTTCAACTTTTGAACATGTTTGGGGTAGCTTAAACTATAGGGGTTATCTGTCCATAACTTTCCGGTTTTTTTTTATGACGTCTATATTGATAGTGTGTGCAATGTAGTGGGGTTGCTTAACTTAAATTAACAGGGTAATCTGTCCATAACCTTCTAGGGTTTTTGGAATCTAAAATGATTGTGTTAGTTTCTGTTCAATCAAACGGTTCAAACCACTGCAATGTATTGGGGTTGCTTGGCTTAAATTAATGAGGTTATCTGTCCATAACCTTCTGGGGTTTTTGAAATCCAAAATAATAGTTTTAAATCTAGCATGATCATGTTAGTTTCTGTCCATTTAGACCCCTGCAATTTAATGGGGTTGCTTAACTTAAATTAATGGGGTTATCTGTCCATAACCTTCTGGGGTTTTTGAAATCCATAATGATCATTTTAAATCTAACATGATAGTGTTAGTTTCTGTCCAATCAAACCCCTGCAATGTAGTGGGGTTGCTTGACTTAAATTAATGGGGTTGTCTGTCCATAACCGTCTGGGGTTTTTGAAATCCAAAATGATAGTTTTAAAGCTAGCATGATCGTGTTAGTTTCTGTCCATTTAGACCCCTACAATTTAATGGGGTTTATTAACATAAATTAATGGGGTTATCTGTCCATAACCTTCTGGGGTTTTTAAAATCCATAATGATCATTTTAAATCTAACATGATAGTGTTAGTTTCTGTCCAATCAAACCCCTGCAATGTAGTGGGGTTGCTTGACTAAAATTAATGGGGTTATCTGTCCATAACCTTCTGAGGTTTTTGAAATCTAAAATGATCGTGTTTGAAATCTAACATGATTGTTTGTCCAATCAAACCCCTGCAATGTAGTGGGGTTGCTTGACTTAAATCAATGGGGTTATCTGTCCATAACCTTCTGGGGTTTTTGAAATCCAAAATGATCGTTTAAATCTAACATGATTGTGTCGGTTTCTGTCCTATTAGACCCCTACAATTTAATGGGGTTGTTTGACTTAAATTAATGGGGTTATCTGTCCATAACCTTCTGAGGTTTTTGAAATCTAAAATGATTGTGTTTGAAATCTAACATGATTGTGTGTCCAATCGAACCCCTGCAATGTAGTGGGGTTGCTTGACTTAAATTAATGGGGTTATCTGTCCATAACCTTCTGGGGGTTTTGAAATCCAAAATGATCATTTTAAATCTAACATGATGGTGTTAGTTTCTGTCCATTTAGACCCCTGCAATGTAGTGGGGTTGCTTGACTTAAATTAATGGGGTTATCTGTCCATAACCTTCTGGGGTTTATGCAATCCAAATTGATAATTTTAAATCTAAAATGATCGTGTTTCTGTCCAATTAGACCCCTACAATTTAATGGGGTTGCTTGACTTAAATTAATGGGGTTATCTGTCCATTAACTTCTGGGGGTTTTGAAACCTAAAACGGTCTTATTTGAAATCTAACATGGTTGTGTTTGTTACTGTCCAATAAAACCATCATAAAAGAATAAGTATGATAGCTTTGCTTATATTCAAGGGCGTATTTTTCCAATACCTTATGGACAATTTGAAGTCCATAATGATTAATTTGGCCTTCTTAACCCTTTGCATCATAAATATGCCTTTGTATACATTTGTAGACTTACCGTGATATAATGACATGATATAATTATTTCTGATATAAATATTCATGCAGTAAATGGTTAACCCTATCCCTTATGTGATTTTTAGCTCACCAGAGCACAAAGTGCTCAGGGTGAGCTTTTGTGATCACCTGATTCCGTCGGCGTTCGTCGTGAACAATTTGAACCTTTAAAAATCTGAATCTACAGGGTTCTCAGCTTTCATCTTTGACATATAGCATCATATTCAGGTCCTCTTACAAAAGTACAATGTATATAAATAATGCCCCTGGGGTCAAAAATGGCCTGCCCCAGGGGTACCTTGTTTTCTATAGAAATGTATAGTAAAACTTTGAAAATCTTCTCCTCTGAAACTTGAAGGTTCTCAGCTTTCATATTTGGCACATAGCATCATGTTCAGGTCCTTTACAAGAGTTATATAAATTATGCCCCTGGCGTCAAAATTGGCCCCGTCCCAGGGGTACCCAGTTTTCAATGGGAACATATAGTGCAAACTTTGAAAATCTTCTCCTCTGAATCTACAGGGTTCTCAGCTTTCATATTTGGCACATAGCATCATGTTCAGGTCCTCTACAAAAGTTATATAGGTTATGCCCCTGGGGTCAAAATTGGCCCTGCCCCAGGGGTAGCCAAATTCCAATAGAAACATATAGTGAAAACTTTAAAAATCTCCTCTGAAACTGGAAGGTTCTCAGCTTTCATACTTGGCACATAGCATCATGTTCAGGTCCTCTACAAAAGTATATAAATTATGCCCATTGGGTCAAAATTTGCCCTGCCCTGCCCCAGAGTGGGCTAGTTTTCCATAGAAACATATAGTGAAATCTTTGAAAATCTTCTCCGCTGATTGTGTGGTGAGCGCTTCAGGGCCATTCTGGCCCTCTTGTTTAAATAAAGTACATCTGCAACAACACATAGTATTCCATTATGCCTTTAAATAAGGAAGCTGGTGTGTTGACTGTTCAAAGTTGGGTACAAACACCTATGGTAAATAAAGAATATTGTTTCATATATTGCAGAATGTCTGAAGAAAAAAGCCCGCAAAGTACGAAGCTTTTGAAGCTGATGTGAAATGGGCCCTTGCTGGACTGCTCAAGGAAGAGTGTGAGCAGAGAGAAACAGTCCAACAAGGAGATGAACTGAGTATTGAACTATCAGTGGACAGTACTAGACAGGTAGAGCTTGGATGTGAAAAGAGAGAGACAGCAACCAGTGATAACGTCCAACATGGAGATGAACTGAGTATTGAACTATCAGTGGACAGTACTAGACAGGTAGAGCTTGGATGTGAAAAGAGAGAGACAGCAGCCAGTGATAACGTCCAACATGGAGATGAACTGAGTATTGAACTATCAGTGGACAGTACTAGACAGGTAGAGCTTGGATGTGAAAAGAGAGAGACAGCAACCAGTGATAACGTCCAACATGGAGATGAACTGAGTATTGAACTATCAGTAGACAGTACTAGACAGGTAGAGCTTGGATGTGAAAAGAGAGAGACAGCAACCAGTGATAACGTCCAACATGGAGATGAACTGAGTATTGAATTATCAGTGGACAGTACTAGACAGGTAGAGCTTGGATGTGAAAAGAGAGAGACAGCAACCAGTGATAACGTCCAACATGGAGATGAACTGAGTATTGATCTATCAGTGGACAGTACTAGACAGGTAGAGCTTGGATGTGAAAAGAGAGAGACAGCAACCAGTGATAACGTCCAACATGGAGATGAACTGAGTATTGAACTATCAGTGGACAGTTCTAGACAGGTAGAGCTTGGATGTGAAAAGAGAGAGACAGCAACCAGTGATAACGTCCAACATGGAGATGATTAATTGGTTAAAAGCATCATGCACTAAGCAACAGAGTTCGTCTTTTAGACCTGAAATGAGACAATTTAGTGACGGTTATAGACAGGTGTTGCTGTACTTACGTCATCATTTAGAATAAGCATATAAATGGTTAAACTTACTCGTAGGAACACGTTTTCTTGCTCATTTCAAACAGAGAGGTCCCAGATCAGACAGCTTTAGAAGCTTTTTGATCAAGGTTTATTTTCTTTGTCTGTGGTTTATAGGCACTGGTCGCAGAATATATGACAAAATTTCATTTTCACAGAAATAAGTCAAATAACTATAATTTACAAAAGATTTTCATGCCAGCTAATTTACTGGTGGGAAAATAGGCTAAAATCTTTTGTGAATTACTGCTGTTTCTCTATGAAAATGAAATTTTGTCTTATATGACATTTGAAATACTTTCATGTGTGTTTGCATAATATATACCGTTAATATAAATGTCCTTGAATCTCATGTGCCTTAGATTAATCTCTTTCTACAGTTTCAATCAGAAAACAAGAACTTCAGTTCTGCACTGCATAGAAGATATGCTGTTGATAATATTCTAATTCTCAAGAAATCAAGTTAATTCTTTTATAGAGCACATAATAGGATTTATTTGTTTTGTAAGTAGAAAAGGAGAGACCTGGGTTGGTATCAATAAAACTTTTTGAGTCTGAAAACAATTCTGTTCTTAAGCAGTTTATCAGTCATATTTTTATTAAGGGTTACAAATGTTGGTATGCATTGTAGAAAAAAATCATACTCAAGTATCAGATTGTTCAGATTTTGATGTACGATCAATCTCAATCTGAAGCTTTAGCATGATATCATCGTCAGACTCAAAAAGTTTTATAGGCACCAACACAGATTTTTTCATAGTCATTAAGCAAACGGAGCTGTCTGATCTCTATCTACTTTGCAAAATGTATGAAACTTTATATACATTAACCCTTTACTCCATGAATATTGATGCATAACTCTACCAAATATAATTTGTTTACCTTAGCTAAATGGAAAATTGGATCTTTAATATACTACATGCAAACACAGCAGACCCTGATATAATAAAGGAGCTGCCTCATCTTGGTTTCCTCTGTTTTCAAATGTTTTAAAATGTTTATCAATGGAGTACAGTTGTCTGGTCTAGGTCAGATGTCATTTTCCTGCAACTTAAACCACAACCTTAGCATTTGCTATAACTTTGGGTTTAGCAGCATAGATACAGACATCTCATAAAGCTGCATCTTTTATGTTATCTGTTCAAGGTTGAGGGTCATTTTTCCATAAATTTAAAATTGGCTCCTTCTGCAAACAAAAATTCCTATGTCCATAATAATTAGCAATCATGACATTATTATTTCTTTCATGAATATTCATGTAGGAAAGTGTTAACCCATTACTCTATGAATATTCATTTAACATATAATGACACCATGAATATTAATTAAGATTTATTGTTATGATAGCATGTGTATACGGGAAGTTTTGTCCATTGCAGAAACTGGAATCATATTTATATTATATCATAAGTAAACAGAGAAGACCCAGATCAGATAGTTCCAACGCAAGAGTGGGCAAGAGTATGTAACTCGTCAAGTATTTTGACAGAATTATGGCCCTTTTTAATTTAGAATGTATGGTTACTGTTTTTTGTTAGAGTTCATTTATTTACATAATCCTTTAAGATCAGATCCAGATCAGATAGTTATCGATAGGAGTCATCTGATCTTGGTCTACTGTGTTTATGGAGTAAGGATTAAAGTCCTACAGATAAACACATAGAAGTTTTGGTTAAGGTTTTTGTTAAAGTCCACTAATTTGCATAATCCTTTGAGATAAAGCTTTGAAAGTTGGAACATGTATTCACCATCATAAGCTTAGAATTTTTGGTTAAGGTTTTCGTTAGAGTTCTTTTATTTACTTAGTCCTTTTAGATAAAGCTTGGAACACTTGTTCACAGTCACAAGCTTCATTTGTGGGCAAGAGTACATAACTTGTTAAGTATTTTGACAGAATTATGGCCCATTTTAATTTAGAATGTTTGGTTACTGTTTTTGTTAAAGTTCATTTATTTACATAATCCTTTAAGATAAAGCTTTGAAACTTAGAACACTTGTTCACCGCCACAAGCTTCATCTGTGGGCAAGAGTATGTAACTCGTCAAGTATTTTGACAGAATTATGGCCCTTTTTAATTTAGAATGTATGGTTACTGTTTTTTGTTAGAGTTCATTTATTTACATAATCCTTTAAGATCAGACCCAGATCAGATAGTTATCGATAGGAGTCATCTGATCTTGGTCTACTGTGTTTATGGAGTAAGGATTAAAGTCCTACAGATAAACACATAGAAGTTTTGGTTAAGGTTTTTGTTAAAGTCCACTAATTTGCATAATCCTTTGAGATAAAGCTTTGAAAGTTGGAACATGTATTCACCATCATAAGCTTCATCTGTAGGCAAGAGTTCATAACTATATTAAGACAGAAGTTTGGCCCTTTTAACTTAGAATTTTTGGTTAAGGTTTTCGTTAGAGTTCTTTTATTTACTTAGTCCTTTTAGATAAAGCTTGGAACACTTGTTCACAGTCACAAGCTTCATTTGTGGGCAAGAGTACATAACTTGTTAAGTATTTTGACAGAATTATGGCCCATTTTAATTTAGAATGTTTGGTTACTGTTTTTGTTAAAGTTCATTTATTTACATAATCCTTTAAGATAAAGCTTTGAAACTTAGAACACTTGTTCACCGCCACAAGCTTCATCTGTGGGCAAGAGTATGTAACTCGTCAAGTATTTTGACAGAATTATGGCCCTTTTTAATTTAGAATGTATGGTTACTGTTTTTTGTTAGAGTTCATTTATTTACATAATCCTTTAAGATCAGACCCAGATCAGATAGTTATCGATAGGAGTCATCTGATCTTGGTCTACTGTGTTTATGGAGTAAGGATTAAAGTCCTACAGATAAACACATAGAAGTTTTGGTTAAGGTTTTTGTTAAAGTCCACTAATTTGCATAATCCTTTGAGATAAAGCTTTGAAAGTTGGAACATGTATTCACCATCATAAGCTTCATCTGTAGGCAAGAGTTCATAACTATATTAAGACAGAAGTTTGGCCCTTTTAACTTAGAATTTTTGGTTAAGGTTTTCGTTAGAGTTCTTTTATTTACTTAGTCCTTTTAGATAAAGCTTGGAACACTTGTTCACAGTCACAAGCTTCATTTGTGGGCAAGAGTACATAACTTGTTAAGTATTTTGACAGAATTATGGCCCATTTTAATTTAGAATGTTTGGTTACTGTTTTTGTTAAAGTTCATTTATTTACATAATCCTTTAAGATAAAGCTTTGAAACTTAGAACACTTGTTCACCACCACAAGCTTCATCTGTGGGCAAGAGTATGTAACTCGTCAAGTATTTTGACAGAATTATGGCCCTTTTTAATTTAGAATGTATGGTTACTGTTTTTTGTTAGAGTTCATTTATTTACATAATCCTTTAAGATAAAGCTTTGAAACTCTGAACTCTTGTTCAGTAGTATCACAAGCTTCATCTGTAGACAAGAGTACATAACTCTGTCAAGCATTTTGACAGAACTATGGCCCTTTATAAATTTAGAATTGTTTGGCTACAGTTTTTGTTAAAGTCCAATTATTTACATAACCTTATGAGATAAATCTTTGAAAATTGCAACACTTGTTCACAACGACAAGTTTTATCTGTAGGGAAGAGTACATAAATCTGTCGATTATTTTAACAGAATAATGGTCCCTTTTAATTTAGGTTTTTCTTTTCATTAAAGATTTCAAAGAAATCAAACATCTTGAATACTGTTAAGGATATTTTACTGAGATTTTGAATACTTGTTTCTAGTATCACTGGACACCATTTTTGTCTTTTTATCAAGCATTTTTAGCTCACCAGAGCACAAAGTGCTAAAGGTGAGCTTTTGTGATCCCCTGATGTCCGTCGGCATGCGTCGTATGTCGTCAATAATTAGAACCTTTAAAATCTCCGATACTACAGGGTTCTCAGCTTTCACATATAGCATCATCTGTAGGTTCACCACAAAAGTTATATAAATTATGTCCCTTGGGTCAAATTTGTCCCACCCTAGGGATGCATTGTTTTTTTATAGAAACATATAGTGAAAATCTTCTCCTGAAACCAGAAGGTTGTCAGCTTTCATATATATATGGCACATAGCATTATGTTAAGGTCCTCTATAAAAAATAGATAAATTATGCCCCTAGTGTCAAAATTTGCCCCACCGCAGGGTTGGCCAGTTTTCTATGGAAACGTAGTGAAATTTTTGAAAATCTTCAACTATGATTGTCGGGTGAGCGATATCAGGGCCATCTTGGCCCTCTTTTTGCACAAACAATACTGGGAAGAGTCGAGCGTGTTGTCCTGTGAAAGCTCTTGTTAAAAGATGTGATGTGATGTGATTTCAAATAAAATTTGTCTCATAATGAGTTTCGAAGTTAAGATATTGGCTCCAAAAAACTGTCTTTCATTAAACATTGGTGAGTGCCACTTTGGGAAAACAATCAGTGTAGACCCAGATCAGCCATTGCATGGCCAACATGGCATTTGACATCTGATAGGTTTATGGTGTTTAATGGGGTAAAATACTGAATACATTTGATTCAAATGTGTCTCAAATAGTGAAGACCCTGATAAGACACTGCTCTTGTAGCACGGTGAGTGATCTGGTTTTGTACAGTTTGACATTGCTTATTATAAGGCATTCCTACAGTGATGCTCATATTATTCACTTGAATGATTAACCCCATAAATAATTTTATTTCAAAACCCCATAGTGCTATGGATAAACACTTGCATAATGTTCATCTCCTAAGGAATCTTGATGCAACCTCACAAACACAATTTCGACAAATTTTAGGAAACCCCATTATGATTTTGGACATAGGTTTGCACAAGGGGCCTCCTGGCTGTACGTTCGTCCGTCCGTCTGTCCGTCTGTCCGTCTGTCCTTCCATCCGTCCCAAATTCGTGTCCGGTCTGTAACTTCTTCATCTATCAATGGATTTCAATATAACTTGGCACAAATGTTCACCACACAAAGACGATGTGTCGCGTTCAACTCCCAGGTCCATAGGTCAAAGGTCAAGGTCACAGGGTACAATTACTTTGTCACAAATTTCGTGTCCGGTCTGTAACTTCTTCATCTATCAATGGATTTCAATATAACTTGGCACAAATGTTCACCACACAAAGACAATGTGTCGCGTTTAATTCCCAGGTCCATAGGTCAAAGGTCAAGGTCACAGGGTACAATTACTTTGTCACAAATTTCGTGTCCGGCCTGTAACTTCTTTATCTATCAATGGATTTCAATATAACTTGCCACAAATGTTCACCACACAAAGACGATGTGTCGCGTTCAACTCCCAGGTCCATGGGTCAAAGGTCAAGGTCACAGGATAAAATAACTTCGTAACAAATTTCGTGTCCGGTCTGTAACATCTTTATCTATCAATGGATTTCAATATAACTTGGCACAAATGTTCACCACACAAAGACGATGTGTCGCTTTCAACTCCCTGGTCCATAGGTCAAAGGTCAAGGTCACAGGGTACAATTTCTTTGTCACAAATTTCGTGTCCGGTCTGTAACTTCTTAATATATCAATGGATTTCAATATGATTTGGCACAAATGTTCACCAGACAGAGACGATGTGTCGCCTTCAACTCCCTGGTCCATGGGTCAAAGGTCAAGGTCACATAATACAATTACTTTGTCACAAATTTCGTGTCCGGTCTGTAACATTTTTATCTCAATGGATTTCAATATAACTTGGCACAGATGTTCACCAGACAAAGACGATGTGTCGTGTTCAGCTCCCTGGTCCATATGTCAAAGGTCAAGGTCACAGGGTACAATTACTTGTTTATCTGTGAATGGATTTCAAAGGAACCTGGCACAAATGTTCACCTTACAAAGACGATGTGTCAACTCCCTGGTTCATGGTTCAAATGTCAAGGTCACATGGTACAATTTTTGGGGGCATTTGTCACGTGACTGACATCTCTTGTTTTTTGTCAAAATCTGGCTTGTCCGGAGCATGACTTCTAAAGTATAAAAGCTATATACTTCAAACTTCATATACAGATAGATCACATTGACGACAATTGCATTGCACAAGATCTGTAACTCTCTCTTCAGTATTTTTTTACTTTTCTTGTTGAAAAGCCTTGTATGGAGTATGTCTTTAGAGTAACCAAGGTGTTTGCCTCTTGTGACAAGACCCTAATGGGGGTATGAATCACATTTATGATAGGTCTTGTTTATTCTAGAGAGAAACAAGGAAAGACAAAGAAAAACAGGAAAAAAGAGAATCCAATTTACCTGGACCAATAGCAGAACAGAGCAAGTAGGTCAATGATACATGCAGTTTGTTTGTGTGAGTTTGTGTGTTTCGTAATAAGACTAAGGAGTTGCCTGGATGAAGTAGTAGAAATATGTTTAAGCTGATGTGGTGGTGTTTCTTCTAGCTGAACTTAAAATATTCATTGTCATGTCTGTCCATCCTGCTTAAATAGTTGCCTTTTTCATCCAGATCTTGTAAACCCTACCATTTGAGCTATGCTGTTAAAAGAAACTTAAAATGCCATGATGCCTGTGAGGGTGGTGATACATATTATGGTATGAGTTGTCTGTGCATCTGTCCATCTCATTTATTTGATAACTTAACCTAGGTCACAGTCACCTGGTCATATAGACCACTGTACACATATTTGTGACCTCTTTCTCCTCCAGCATAGTCATCTTTAGCATCATCTGCCTAGTCTTGAACGGCATAAATTGTTTTAAGCCCATTGACCTTGACCCTCAACTTGAGGCCTGGGTTAAGGTTTCGTAAAATGCTCATAACTTCCAGGTCCCTCGACGTATTGCTTTCATATTTGATGTGCATGTGTATTATGGACAAGACTTTTCCATGCATACAAAAATTTTGAGCCCAGTGACCTTGAACTAAGGAATGCTCATAACTTCCAGGTCCCTCGACATATTGCTTTCATATTTGATGTGCATGTGTATTATGGACAAGACTTTTCCATGCATACAAAAATTTTGAGCCCAGTGACCTTGAACTAAGGGCCCACACATAGTTTAGAAATCTGCGTTTAGGTTTCGCAAAATGCTCATTACTTCAATATCTCTTGATGTATTGCTTTCATATTTTGTGTGCATGTGTGTATGTACATGACCTTTCAATCCATGTGCAAATTTTATGTTTCCTTCGTCCGTTCATTCGTCCATTCGTCATCAACAATTTCTTAAAATGATATGTCCTCCTTAACCACTTGGCTGATTCCAACAAAACCTTACAGGAATGTTTCTTGGGTCAAGCTCTTTCAAAGTTGTTAAAAGAATTTGAATCCAAGCAGAACTCTGGTTGCTATGGCAACCAATGTAAAAAAAGTGAAAACTTCTTGTCGAAAACCATAAAGCCCAGGATTTCCAAATTTGGCATGTAGTATCATCTAATGAACCTCTACAAAGTTTGTTCAAATCCTGACCCTGGGGTTAAAATTGGCCCCGCCCCGGGGGTCAGAAGTTGTACATAGGATTATGTAGTGAAAACTTTAAAAATCTTTTTGTCCGAAACCGAGAGCTGTGATATTTGGTATGTAATAGGGGTGTAACGGTACGCTTAAGCCACGGTAAGATACGTATCGCGATACAGTATTACGGTTCGGTTCATTTTCGGTACAATACAGTTTATAACTGTCTTTAATCAGCAGAATTGTTTATTCTTATGTTTAATGTTCAATTTCTCAATTGAAAATAGATTACAAATCAATTACTTTTTTAGCATATAATTCTGCAAATACTAGATGTACTGGTTAGTCAGCTAGAAAACCTATTTGTTTAAATATTTACGTTTTGGAACTGAAAATATTAATCAGTTGTTTTTACAAAAACTGCCATCTTTGTCTCTCTTTCTCGACATTTCAGTAGTAAAAAGACGACGGCTGTATTGAACCGAAATGTTGGTTCGGCGTGTCGCGAACCGAACCGAGAGAGATGAACTGCGGTTTTCGGTGTACCGCAGTGAACCGTACGCCACTAGTATGTAACATCATCTAGTTGACCTTTACCAAGATTCTTCAAATAAAGCCCCAGAGTTCAAAATCGGCTCGCCTAGGTGGTCACAAATTTTACGGAAAACTTTTATAATCCTCCTGTTAAAATCCATAAGGCCTACAGTTATCAAATTTGGTATGTAGCATCATCTAGTAGACCTTTACAAAGCTTGTTCAAAGTTTGCCCCTGGGGTCAAAATTGGCACGCCTTGGGTGGGGGTCACAAGATTTACATGGGATTATATAGTGAAGACTTAGTCTTCTCGTCCGAAACCGAAAGGCTTAAAGCTGTAATATTTGGTATGTATCATCATCTAGGTGACCTTTACAAAGATTTTCAAATTATACCCCAAGATTCAAAATTAGCCCCGGCCCGGGGGTCAAAAATTTTACTGAAAACTTTAAAAATCTTGTCAAAATCGATAAGGCCTAAAGTTATCAAATTTGGTATGTCGCATCATCTAGTGGACCTTTACATAGATTGTTCAAAGTCTGCCCCTGGTGTCAAAATTAGCCGTGGCCCTGGGTCACAATTTAACAGATATATACAAATGTTATCAATATATCACTATGATTCAGGTGAGTGATTTAGAGCCAATGTGGCTCTTGTTTAAGTTTCGTAAGTTTCCATCAGTGAGCTTTGTTATTTTTCTGACAACACTTAATTGTCTGGCAATAACAAAATAGTAAAACTTTCAGTCTGAGGTTTTGCTTTTTAGCTCACCTCCACGAAGTGAGGGGGGCTTATGGTATACCCCTGACGTGGGCGTCCGGATTGGATCTCAGAAACTGTAATTGCTAGGTCAACGAAACTTGAACCATGGATGCGCCTAAATGAGTGAAGCATTTTTAAATGTAGTTTGGTGACATAAACCTTTGACCTTGACATCTTGGGTCAACGTTGAGGTTTTGGGTTAAAGTCAGTTCTGTAATTAAAGTGTTCTGGACTAACTACTGCAACTTAGATCACGAAACTTCATATGCTGATGCGCCTTAATGCGTACAGCACGTTGCACTGCAGTTTTGTGACCTTGACTTTTGACCATGACCTCTATGGTCAACGTTAGGGTTTTGCCTTAAAGTCTGTTCTGGACTTACTACTGCATCTACTGTCACCAAACATCATAATGCTGATGCGCCTCATCAAGAACACCAGTGCAGTTTAGTAACCTTGACCTTTGACCTCGACCTCTAGGGTCAACTTAAAGGTTTTGTGTTTAGCTCTGTATCTCACAAAATTTCAGTGCTATAGCATTGAATCTTGGATCATAGATACCTCTTACCTACTACATCACAATCCATGCATCATTTGCCAAATACAGCCTATATTTTTGGGTTCAGTGACTTTTTTACAGCAGGAGATGAGCTTCGTAATATTTGATTACCCCTTTATGTTTTATTTGCATCAGAGGCCTTGTTGTCTAACATTTAGATTTACTTTCATTAATACACTATCTATTTGCAACTGTTTTACTTCTCTGCAAGGCATCTTATTTACAGACTTTTTGCCTTATTGTGTTACCTTTATCCTGCTGATTTAGGGATAAAGGCTGAAAAAGGGATATAGACTAGTTTTTAGGGTGCCATCATGTAGACTGTTCTCCAACGGGATGGGGGATAGAATTCACCCACTGCTCATCTGTGCAGAGTGGTAAGACTCCATCAAACTGTCACTCACACACTCTTACAATCACCACATACACACACAGCCCCTAGTGAGATGGGGGAGGATAGAATTCACCCCAAGCAATCTGTACAGAACACTTACATATCCATGCTATATGACCTATTAAGCATTGCAATACTGTAAAACTCACCACAAAAAAACCCAAGACAATTCCTAGTTTATCTCTAGCCATCCGAAAATACTGATATATTCTGAAAATGAGAACAAAATTACAAATGACCAGGACTAACATCAACATAATCTTTTGAGTGAGATGGATTTACTTTTGACTTCATCTTATAGTTTGATTAACACTATTCATTTGGTATTAAATGGACCATCTGTTTAAATTAGCTGTAAAACACCATTCATTCATTCATTTCATCTAGACTGATTAAGGGATGTAGACGGATTTATCCATAAAGACTGGTTTGATTGTTATTCTTTGGAAGCACAAATATTTCAGCATGAAGATTATTATTATTGTCTAAATAACAAATCTGGGATGTGCTTTATTTTTCAGGAGCCAGTCAAGAAGATGAGGAAGCTGGCTTTTCCTGACCCACAAATTTCAGAGGCTGAGCTGGAAGAGGTAAACAGAATAGTCTTCTATTTTTTTAGAGTACTAAAAACCTGTCTGAACCCATTGAACCTGTTACTATGTATCTGTGAAAACCATTTTGTTCAGAGTCTGCAATGTTTGTCATTTTGTCTAGAGGCATGAGTCAGTAGTGCAATACAAAAGAAAAACATAGTGTATAGGATCTCTCTCTATTGATTTATGCATTAGTCGGTAACAAAATAGTGTGAGTGTGAGCATGTTTGTAAGGGTTGTATATGATCAAGAATTCGTTGTCAAGGTTAGGTGTTACATCTCAGAATGTTTCGTGTCCAACTTTTTAAAGTTCTCTGATTTCAACTTTCAATGTTGTAGATTGGTTCTTTGAACTGAAATAGTAATTCCTGACAGTACCAACATAATTCAACCAGGGAAACTTTGTTTATCGGCACATTTGGTTTTTTGAAGATGTAACTTGGACATCGTGGTAATAAATAGCAGTATTTGATTTAAAAAAATAAAAAACTTATTTTTAAAATAATTTGTACATATATTCATAAGTTGATGAGTATTTCTGGCAGTACGTAACAATTGAAACCCATTGCCATGCCATAGATTGATCACAGTTTCTTTTAAGATGTAACTGGACACTAAAGCCAATATACTTTTTTGCATGTTTCCGAATATGTACCTGTGTGTTGTGAACCTTGCTTTATGTATTCACCTTTTGACTATTAGCACCCCTCTATAGCATGCTCACTTGCTATTAACATAGCTAAAAGGGTGGTGGTTTGGCACATAATCATACCAATTTGTACCTGTGTGTTGTGAACCTTGCTTTATGTATTCACCTTTTGACTATTAGCACCCCTCTATAGCATGCTCACTTGCTAGTAACATAGCTAAAAGGATGGTGGTTTGGCACATAATCATATTAGTCATTAACCAGGCAACCAGAGTGCCAATTGGACCTGGAGGTTCAAGTGAGAAGCAAAGATGCCCTGTACAACTCACATACCAAATTTTTGTTCCATCATATAGTTCATCACAGAACTGTTGCCTGGATTGTTATCTAGACAATGTTTGCAGGTAGAGTTACAGTTGAAGCTGTGTTAGTAGCCAACCTGTGTTAAGCAGCCACTTCAAATTTCCCCAAACTGCCTTCAGCAGCCATATATTTTTGCTTCCTTTAAGTGGCTGCTTAAGACAGGTTTCACTGTATATCCTGGTACAATGTAGGCTTGCTCAATTAACTCTAACTCTAACAAAGTGGTTATACATGAATCTAAAGCATCATAACACATATTCTTTCTGGATACCAGAGAAACCTTTTCAGACATAATACATTTATCATGTATCTTTTGCTTAGAACAGCAATACCTGTTCTTTAAATCTGCTAGACTGTACAAAAAAGATATTAAGTTTACTTGAATTCAATTGAAATGCTTTAGATAACCACACTTGATTGTTGTAGTCATCTTTATGTAGCTAATAGCAGTTATAATGCCGAGTCTTATTTGTTGAGAAAGATTAACAAACAAGTCACGCTCGTTCGTTGTACAAAAGCATGTATTTTTTTTCCATTTCACACTATGCATGCTTTACACACATCAGGTTTCACCATTGCAAATAATCTGGACCCATATGAGATCAAAGTGGATTGTTTGTTTATTTTATTCAATATGGCAAAATTAGCATGGGTTTGGATAAAAAGAACAGTTATATCTTTCAAAGTTATAAAAGTAACCCATGCATGTAAAATAAAAGTCACAAATACAGTTAACCTTAAATCACTGGAGGTTGCAGGGACTATTTTACAATCGTGAATCACCAGAACCTGACTTGTAAAAGTAGTACCCACAACAAGGATACAAGTGCATAGAAAGCACAAGAGCCTTCATCGATACAGCCAGTGTATTCCAATAATCATATTTACTTGATTAATTTGAGCTCAAGTACTGAAGTTGTTACTGTATAAGTAGTTGCAATAACATCAACAAAGCAGAAAGAAGATTAAAACACCTTTTATTTCCAGATTACCATAAAAGTTAACAAAATTAATCAAAAATACACTTGGGACCTGAACTTGGTTTCAACACATTTGCTACTTTACAAAAGTGATGCTGCATCAGTGTCCCGCATGACATGAGTTAAGTAATAACATTTAACTTCAAAACAAAACTGCTCAAAATATTTCCAGCCGGTGCAAAGATAAAACAAAATATAGCATTTGACCCCTTTTACCGCAGCATGTTCATCGTCTTTGCTTTCCACATTTGTCTGTCACACGGTTTTTGACAATGTTTTTATTCCTGGTTATTTTGAGCTGAAACTTACATGATATGCGTCATTGCTTTTTAAGAAATCTTAGGCGAAATTTCAGTTTGACCCAACAAAAAATGCAAAGAATTTCCTGATTAACCCCCCATGTAAAAATTGCTTACTATTGGCAATGTCATGTTTAGGTCAAAGTGAAAGTTGTTTTTACAATGTGGAAATTTCGCCTTGAGCAGAGTTCATAAAACACGATGACACATCTCATGTAAGTTTTCAACTCGAGATAACCAGAAATGAAAAAGTTATCGCCAAAAACCGTGTGACAGATTATTGTGAAAAGCAAAGAAGCCAAAACACTTAGAAATTGTAATAGATTCTTGAACCACACATGGTAATGGATGGCTCTTCACATGTCTTTATTATTTCCCCCCAACACACAAAAAAGGCCTTTTCTTCCAAAGTCCAATGATGTCCTCTCGCCTTTTTGTAAAATCGTACCCACAACCCATGGATGTTGTGTTCTGTGCTATCTGGAGGACTTTGAACAACCTGAAAATGTACACAGAGTAATGACACAATTATGACGATTCATTTGATGAATTATTAATATGCAGCATAAAAGAATCAATTTTTCATATGTTTACATTTTTATGATCATCTGCTGATTTAGCATAAGGATAGAATTAATTTGTTAAAGTGGTATTCTTTAAAAGTAAGACTGTATTATTCCATCAGTAGTATTCTGTAAAACAAATGTAATCATAAATACAAGTAAATTGGGATTAAATGAGTTGTCATTAACATTCAACCGATGTGCTCTATTTGATGTTATATCTTATTATATCTCCCGACTGATGCCACAATTTTAGATTACCCTTTGACTGTTGTGTGTGTGCTTAAACATAGGTGTTGAAATAAAAAATACAGCAGAACCTATAAAAACTGGGCAGAAAATAAATTACTTTAGGGATTTTTATACATGTGGCTGCTTAATGCAGAACAAGAGCAATACAAAACACTTTTTTTTATCTCTGTTCTGCATATATATCAGGCACCTGCCTTTAAAACCCTTTCTTGATATAGATCTATTTTCTTTCCCGTCTATACAGGTTTTACTGGGCTGAATACACTCTGAATAATTTTCAAATAGTTGAATTAGACCTACTTGTGAATTTAACTTTTCAGTTTAATTGAAACAACTACAACTCTTCCCTTGCTATTTATTTATAAAACAGAGAAATGAGATTAGCATTAATATATATTTCGCTGCAAAGTTTTGACGAAGTGAGCCAAATCTGCCTTTGCAAGTATTGTATACCGAAATGATACTTGTGACAATGGCAGGAGCTGTCTCATCTGCCAAAGAAAGTCAGTTTTTGGCCACAGAAAGGTCATATTTAGGAATTTTCCTTATTATACATACAGTAAACTATGCTTGTAACGATTTACACCTTGTAGCGATAGAGATCCAAAGGTACCCATGCTATAAATCTGTGATAATCGATCATACAAAATAAGAAACTTGTTTTTGCCTTTTAGACAGTGATTACTAAATACAGGATGAAAGTAGTGCATAAACCTCCTACAGGAGCTTTCTACACTATTTTCGTTCTGCATTAAGCAATCGCTTGTCTTTGACGATATTCATATCACCTAATTTGTTGGCTGTTTGAATGTTGTTTGATTATCTGGGTGATCGAATGCAACGATATGCGGATGTTACGATATTTATCTCATGGCCCTGTAAATGTTGTTACAAGTGGAATTAACTGTATGTAGGAGGACTCGAAAATTCAGCATGGGAAAAGTTTAATGTAAAACATCGTAAACAGAAATAAAAATCCTGAAAACTTTCATCCATATAGATCTATATGCAGCAGGGAATGCAGACATCAATTTTGAGGGTTGTCCGTTTGAGGATATGTGGACAATTGACTTTTAAATTCTTCCTTGTCCATTGACAATTGAAAAACTTTTAAATTGTAGTGACGATATTGTCGCCGACATTTTGGGCAAGACAAGTTACCTACTTGTCCATGGACAGGTACACTTTTTTGCTATCCCTGCTGAATAGATTCATAAAAATAAAACAAGATAATTGGCAAGTCAAATGTAAACTGTCAAAATAATATTTTGTTAAAACTGAACTGTTCATAATTACTTACAATAGCATTCAAAGTGTCAGAACCATTTCTAACTGAAAGGTTTGTCCCTACTGGATACCTGTGCAATATTTAAGATTTCTTTGTCAGCAAAAGAAAGTTATGATAGCAGAAAGCTATGTTTTACAGAAGACAGGTTAATTTGGGTTTAAAGCTTTCTCCATTACTTCTGACCTTATTTCATCAGAAAACAAGAATTAATGCTTGCTGGCTTATTGGCAGCTTTTATGTTACTTTTCCTAACAAGTAGCTGTTTTAAACAGCTGTAGCAAAAGTAGATGTCACAGTTCAAGGTCACAAAGGCGATTAAGGTCTATTCACTTCAGCATCTCTCCAAATATAAAACCAATCCATTGAGGGATTAAGAAAATACAGCAGGTGAGCCGCCTCAACTAAAATAACAGTACAATGCAAAACATGTCAAGGTGATTGCAATTTTTATTGAAAGAACACATTTGATGGTCATCTCTCCTTTGCCAAACAAGAGAGAAACCCTGCCAATACATGAAATGTGTGTACTGATGTGGGTTTTTTTTATAAGTTTTTTGAACGTGGGTGAATTTGGAGTCTGTCTCAGTCGAAAATGCCATTGAACAGAGGAAATGGTTATACTAACTGTGAAGCCATGGAACTATCATGGTTATCACTGCTCAAACTCTCTGTTAGTAGGACGTGGTCCATCTTTTGTCCACGGTGTGTTTCAGCAACAGGACTGTCTGTTGTACCCTTGATCGCCTCCTCCGGTCCAGATAGTCCCATCTGCTGTAGTGGTTCCTCAGAGGTCATGCTGAAATAAATCATACATATAGGTAAACTGTCCAGTAGCTCAGTTGGTTGAGCATTTGTCCTGTAAGCCAAGGGTCTTGGGTTCGAGCCTCTATCTGGCTGCATGTTATAATTCTACTAATGACAGACAGAATAGCATTTAGTATACTAACCTTGCAACCTTGTGAGGAAGATCACTGCTCGTAGTCAAAGTCTCTGGTGGTAGGTCATGGTCCATCTGTAGTTCACGTTGTATTTCAGCAACAGGACTGTTTGTTGTACCCTTGATCGGCTCCTCCGGTCCAGATAGTCCCATCTGCTGTAGTGGTTCCTCAGAGGTCATGCTGAAATAAATCATACATATAGGTAGACTGTCCAGTAGTTCAGTTGGTTAAGCATTTGCCATGAAAGCCAGGGGTCTTGGGTTCGAGCCTCTATCTGGCTGCATGTTATCATTGTTACTTTATGACAGACAGAAAAGCGTTTAGTATACTAACCTTGCAACCTTGTGAGGAAGATCACTGCTCGTAGTCATAGTCTCTGGTGGTAGGTCATGGTCCATCTGTAGTTCACGATGTGTTTCAGCAACAGGACTGTTTGTTGTACCCTTGATCGGCTCCTCCGGTCCAGATAGTCCCATCTGCTGTAGTGGTTCCTCAGAGGTCATGCTGAAATAAATCATACATATAGGTAGACTGTCCAGTAGTTCAGTTGGTTAAGCATTTGCCATGAAAGCCAGGGATCTTGGGTTTGAGCCTCTGCCAGCATGTTATAATTCTACTAATGACAGACAGAATAGCATTTAGTATACTAACCTTGCAACCTTGTGAGGAAGATCACTGCTCGTAGTCATACTCTCTGGTGGTAGGTCATGGTCCATCTCTAGTTCACGTTGTATTTCAGCAACAGGACTGTCTGTTGTACCCTTGATCGGCTCCTCCGGTCCAAATAGTCCCATCTGCTGTAGTGGTTCCTCTGAGGTCATGCTGAAATAAATCATACATATAGGTAGACTGTTCAGTAGTTCAGTTGGTTAAGCATTTGTCTTGTAAGCCAGGGGTCTTTGGTTCGAGCCTCTATCTGGCTGCATGTTATCATTGTTACTTTATGACAGACAGAAAAGCGTTTATTATACTAACCTTGCAACCTTGTGAGGAAGATCACTGCATGTAGTCATAGTCTCTGGTGGTAGGTCATGGTCCATCTGTAGTTCACGTTGTATTTCAGCAACAGGACTGTTTGTTGTACCCTTGATCGGCTCCTCCGGTCCAGATAGTCCCATCTGCTGTAGTGGTTCCTCTGAGGTCATGCTGAAATAAATCACATATAGGTAAACTGTCCAGTAGCTCAGTTGGTTGAGCATTTGTCCTGTAAGCCAGGGGTCTTGGGTTCGAGCCTCTATCTGGCTGCATGTTATAATTCTACTAATGACAGACAGAATAGCATTTAGTATACTAACCTTGCAAACTTGTGAGGAAGATCACTGCTTGTAGTCATACTCTCTGGTGGTAGGTCATGGTCCATCTCTAGTTCACGTTGTATTTCAGCAACAGGACTGTCTGTTGTACCCTTGATCGCCTCCTCCGGTCCAGATAGTCCCATCTGCTGTAGTTGTTCCTCAGAGGTCATGCTGAAATAAATCATACATATAGGTAGACTGTCCAGTAGTTCAGTTGGTTAAGCATTTGCCTTGTACGCCAGGGGTCTTGGGTTCGAGCCTCTATCTGGCTGCATGTTATTCTTACTTTATAACAGACAGAAAAGCATTCAGTATACTAACCTTGCAACCTTGTGAGGAAGATCACTGCATGTAGTCATAGTCTCTGGTGGTAGGTCATGGTCCATCTGTAGTTCACGTTGTATTTCAGCAACAGGACTGTCTGTTGTACCCTTGATCGACTCCTCCGGTCCAAATAGTCCCATCTGCTGAAATAAATCATACATATAGGTAGACTGTTCAGTAGTTCAGTTATGATAAAGGCGTAACATGGATACAATCTTTGGTATCCATGTTACCTCTTTTTACAACCATGATTGAAATTATTGAAATTTAATGTCTTATGCTTCTTCTTCTCTCTTTGAATTTTGTGCGTTTTGGGGTTGTTGCTGGTTGTGTATGTAGGATATCCAGCACCATCTTTACTCCCACTAATACAATTACATCGAAGAATATGTAAAAGATGTAATGTTGACACAGAATACCAAAAATTACAGTAATTTTGACGCATTTTTGGGGGTCAAGTTACTTCTTTCAAGAACTAATAAAAAAATGATGGAATTAATGTTCACAGTGGTGTGATATTTTTAGTAATTCCATTCGCACAGGCAGGCATCCAGTCCTTCATCTATTAATTATATTTCAAGATGAGTGAAGAATACTGAATATGTATTTTAATAGGTAAAATGTAACAAAGACTCGAACAATGTAACTTTGACCCAAATCATGTGAAAAAGGAGTAACCGAGACACAGATTTTTACGTCAATATTACCTCTGAATACTTAATTCATGCAGCCAAAAGTTATTTAATGAACTGCTTGTGTATAGCAAGTAAAATACAAGTTTAGGTAAATATGAATATTGGACGGTAATAAAATATCGTATATTGAAAATGTAGAGCAGTTTGTATACGGTTTGAAAAAGATGTAACGCTGACTACAAAAAAAGAAGTATGAGGTAACATTGACACCTTATATTATGTTTAATTACTCTTGGTGAAATAATTGTATGTAAAATATATAAGCAGTGGTATAACTTGCATCTGTCAATTGCATGTCATTGTATGTGAAAAGGCCAGCCAATCCATGCTTGATCATGTTGTTTTCAAGTGCATGCCAACATAAATGATGTCGAGTTTATCTAGGACATAACTTTGACAACACATTCAGGGTCCACATTACATCTGAAATTAAGTCTCGTCTTCTCACATACATATGCACCCCATCAAGGGTTTTGTTGTGCCAGACACCTGTGTCAAAACAGTCAATTTGATGCAAGTAAGACAATAAATACAGCTTTCTCATATAGAAGAAGTTCAGCAATTAAATTAAAGAGGTAACTTTGATACAAATATTTGTCCGAAACCTTCGTTGTCAAGTTTACATCTTATTTAATAGATCACATTATTAGCCAATACTTTAAATCTGTGTCGTTATTTCCTGGCTCTCCTACAGCTCATCATCAAGGGCAACATTTACGATACATTCCTCAATAACTGTTGCGAAGGAAACTTCCAACAATGTGTTTGAATCTTGATTTCGTACAGAGACGTCCCTATGACACGATTATTTACTACGAGGTCCATTTAAACGAAAGCATTTTCAACTTCAAGCGGGCTTTTCTGGTCACTGGATTTCATGTTTCCAATATCCTAAACGAGTAATCTTCCATTCCGAAGCAGAAAATGTTGCATAAAGCATTACACGGCATGGTTATGAACAATTTTTAGACAGGATATTGGAATTCAGAGACGTAAACACTTCAGCCTTACCCTGCATCCTCATCTGCAGACATCTTTTCTCCTCGTGGTTCTGCGTGACGCGTCAATATTGGTGAACTACGTCATCGTATCCTGTTGTAAGATGCGCCCGGACTCGTTTCGCCCCGATTACATGCGTAAAAAAACCGTATTGTTGAAATGTCGCGATTCTGAGATGTAATCTTTTTTGACTCAAGCGTATCCGCACCACGATCTTTGCCCAAAACCGTCAATACTTGCTATAAGAGACGAAAAAAAAAATACTTTACATTTTGCTAAATTTATATGCGGATTCAATGACACAGAACTTCCACCCACTTGTGATTGTATTGTGGGTGACGAGACGTGCCAAACATAGAGGTAAAGTTTGACTCAGAGATTTACGTCTCTGAACGTACTTTTTGAACACGATTTTTTAATAGAAAGCATTCCTTCAGGACATTTATGTTTTTACAACAGGACAACACAACATTTCTGCATTCAAAACACATTTTATTGAGTAGCCTGCACTTACCTTTAAAAAATAAATATACGTCCGACCTTGCTTGTCCAAAACTCGTACGAAAAAAAAGTCCTTTTTTACAGCATTATTGCTTCATATCTTTTTAACAAAGTTGTTGATCTTAATACCTGACACAGTTTTATGAAGCAATATCACCACTCTTCTTTGTGGAATATGGTTAATTGTGAACACTTTAGGGAAAGCAACATAAATTGGGAATTACAGAGATGTAACGGGAAACCTTGACAACGAATTCTTGATCATATAAGGATTTTTTTCCCCTATAAAACATGTATGTGCATTGCAAACAGTCTCTAGCCAGTTACTTGGGGTCCGTTCAGGCTCCAATCTGTCTGTCGCTCCTATATTATTAGTTACACGGAAATTTGGCAGGGTGTACGGGCTGGTATGACTGGGTTAGATCCCGTATTTCCTGAGGCGTTAGCCGAAGGAAATACGTGGTCTAACCCGGTCATACCAGCCCGTACACCCTGCCAAATTACCGTGTAACGAATTTATTACTGCTACATTGTTGTCTGCAGCATATTCATAAGTTATCCTAACTACACACTTTCTTTCTAAGTTTTTCAGAAGTTCAGTCTCATTGACAAACAGTTTGGATATCAGATCAGGCCCCACATTATATAATGGGCCTGATCTGGGTCCAAACTGTTTGCATATCTCATTAGTGGTGGGAGAATCCCACTACACACTTTCTTTCTAAGTTTTTCAGAAGTTCAGTCTTATTTACAAACAATTTGGATATCCGCCCCTTGGGTGTTAAGTTTTCAATAGAAATATATGTGAAAACTTCGAATCGACGCTAAAAACAAAAACAAAACGAATGATGTCACGCGTCAAATTTGAATTCTGTATTCTCCGTGGAAGCCACCGAATACGGCTCTGTACACCCCAGCAGTTTTTGGCAAACTGACCAATCAAATTCCAAGAATTTACTCTGACTGGTAATAATAATACATAAACAATACTTAAAAAACAACAACTGCCATTTCTGTTTCACCTGCTTTTTCAAGCAGATGCAACATTGGTGTCCAGTTTTTATGCCCCCGCGACGGTCAGTCGGGGTGCATACTGTTTTACCCCTGTCTGTCCGTCCGTCCGATATACGGTACATACTTTGTCCGCCTAACTCCTCCTACAGTTTTAAAGCTACAATCTTATAATTTGGTACAGTGTTTTCAGATATACCATAGATGTGCATGTGATCAGGATTTTGATCTGCTTTCATTTTTTTTTACAAAATTACAGCCATTTGAACTTAGTCAATTTTTTGCATATTTTGCAACGGGGGCATCATATTTGTCTTACAGACAAAGCGCCGTTCTAGTTCTGTCTGTGCATCTGTCAACATTTACTTTGATCTGCAACTTGATATTTGTGTATAGAATCAGTAAAAATTGTTTGATCCTTTTCATATTTGGACAGTCTACTATCATTAATGCAAGCTATATTTTTTTGATAATGATTAATATTGGACCAACATTTTATGCCCGAAGGCAGGCATATAGAAATCCCATTGTCCATCCATTTGTACCAAATTTCGTGTCTGGTCTGTTACTTTTTTATTAGCTCACCAGAGCACAATGTGCTCAGGGTGAGCTTTTGTAATCGCCTGATGTCAGTCGTCCGTCGGCGTGCGTCGTCCGTCGTGCGTCGTCAGTTGTCAACAATTTGAACCTTTAAAAATCTTCTCCTCTGAATCTATAGGGTTCTCAGCTTTCATCTTTGGCACATAGTATCATCTTTAGGTCCTCTACAACAGTTTTATAAATTATGGCCCTGGGGTCAAAATTGGCCCCGCCCCAGGGGTTCCATGTTTTCCATAGAAACATATAGTAAAACTTTGAAAATCTTCTCCTCTGAAACCAGAAGGCTCTCAGCTTTCATATTTGGCACATAGCATCATGTTCAGGTCCTCTACAAAAGTTATATAAATTATGCCCCTGGGGTCAAAATTGGCCCCGCCCCAGGGGTGGGCAATTTTCAATAGAAACAAATAGTGAAATCTTTGAAAATCCTCTCCTCTGAAACTGGAAGGCTCTCAGCTTTCATATTTGGCACATAGCATCATGTTCAGGTCCACTACAAAAGTTTTATAAATTATGGCCCGGGGGTCAAAATTGGCCCCGCCCCAGGGTGGGCAGTTTTCAATAGAAACAAATAGTGAAATCTTTGAAAATCTTCTTCTCTGAAACTGGAAGGCTCTCAGCTTTTATATTTGGCACAGAGCATCATGTTCAGGTGCTCTAAAATGTTATATAAATTATAGCCCTGGGGTCAAAATTGGCCCTGCCCCAGGGGCGGGCAGTTTTCAATAGAAACAAATAGTGAAATCTTTGAAATTCTTCTTCTCTGAAACTGGAAGGCTCTCAGCTTTCATATTTGGCACATAGCTCCATGTTCAGGTCCACTACAAAAGTTATATAAATTATGGCCCTAGGGTCAAAATTGGCCCCGCCCCAGGGGTGGGCAGTTTTTAATAGAAACAAATAGTGAAATCTTTGAAAATCTTCTCCTCTGAAACTGGAAGGCTCTCAGCTTTCATATTTGGCACATGGCATTATGTACAGGTCCTCTACAAAAGTTATATAAATTATGGCCCGGGGGTCAAAATAAGCCCTGCCCCAGGGGCGGGCAGTTTTCAATAGAAACAAATAGTGAAATCTTTGAAAATCTTCTTCTCTGAAACTGGAAGGCTCTCAGCTTTCATATTTGGCACAGAGCATCATGTTCAGGTCCACTACAAAAGTTATATAAATTATGCCCCTGGGGTCAAAATTGCCCCGCCCCAGGGGTGGGCAGTTTTCAATAGAAACAAATAGTGAAATCTTTGAAATTATTCTTCTCTGAAACTGGAAGGCTCTCAGCTTTCATATTTGGCACATAGCATTATGTACAGGTCCTCTACAAAAGTTATATAAATTATGGCCGGGGGGTCAAAATTGGCCCTGCCCCAGGGGCGGGCAGTTTTCAATAGAAACAAATAGTGAAATCTTTGAAAATCTTCTTCTCTGAAACTGGAAGGCTCTCAGCTTTCATATTTGGCACATAGCTCCATGTTCAGGTCTACTACAAAAGTTATATAAATTATGGCCCTAGGGTCAAAATTGGCCCCGCCCCAGGGGTGGGCAGTTTTTAATAGAAACAAATAGTGAAATCTTTGAAAATCTTCTCCTCTGAAACTGGAAGGCTCTCAGCTTTCATATTTGGCACATAGCATTATGTACAGGCCCTCTACAAAAGTTATGTAAATTATGGCCCGGGGGTCAAAATTGGCTCCGCCCTAGGGGGGGGGGGGCAGTTTTCAGTAGAAACAAATAGTGAAATCTTTGAAAATCTTCTTCTCTGAAACTGGAAGGCTCTCAGCTTTCATATTTGGCACAGAGCATCATGTTCAGGTCCACTACAAAAGTTATATAAATTATGCCCCTGGGGTCAAAATTGCCCCGCCCCAGGAGTGGGCAGTTTTCAATAGAAACAAATAGTGAAATCTTTGAAATTCTTCTTCTCTGAAACTGGAAGGCTCTCAGCTTTCATATTTGGCACATAGCATTATGTACAGGTCCTCTACAAAAGTTATATAAATTATGGCAGGGGGGTCAAAATTGGCCCTGCCCCAGGGGCGGGCAGTTTTCAATAGAAATAAATAGTGAAATCTTTGAAAATCCTCTCCTCTGAGACAGGAGGGCTCTTAACCTTCATATTTGGCACAGAGCATCATGTTTAGGTCCTCTACAAAGGTTATATAAATTATGGCCCTAGGGTCAAAATTGGCCCCACCCAAGGGTGGTCAGTTTTCAGTAGAAACAAATAGTGAACTCTTTGAAAATCTTCATCTCTGAAACTGGAAGGCTCTCAGCTTTCATATTTGGCACAGAGCATCATGTTCAGGTCCTCTACAAAAGTTAAATAAATTATGGCCCTGGGGTCAAAATTGGCCCCGCCCCAGGGGTGGGCAGTTTTCAATAGAAACAAATAGTGAAATCTTTGAAAATCTTCTCCTCTGAGACTGGAAGGCTCTTAACCTTCATATTTGGCACAGAGCATCATGTTTAGGTCCTCTAGAAAAGTTATATAAATTATGGCCCTAGGGTCAAAATTGGCCCCACCCCAGGGTGGGCAGTTTTCAGTAGAAACAAATAGTGAACTCTTTGAAATTCTTCTTCTCTGAAACTGGAAGGCTCTCAGCTTTCATATTTGGCACATAGCATCATGTTCAGGTCCTCTACAAAAATTAAATAAATTATGGCCCGGGGGTCAAAATTAGCCCGCTCCAGGGGTGGGCAGTTTTCAATAGGAACAAATAGTGAAATATTTGAATATCTTCTTCTCTGAAACTGGGTGGTTCTTAGCCTTCATACTTTGCATGTATCATCATGTTCAGGTCCTCTGCAAAAGGTAAATAAATTATGCCCCAGGGGTAAAAATTGGCCCTGCCCCAGGGGAGGGTAGTTTTCAGTAGAAACAAATAGTGAAATCTTTGAAAATCTTCTTCTCTGAAACTGGAAGGTTCTTAGCTTTCATATTTGGCACAGAGCATCATGTTTAGGTCCTCTACAAAGGTTATATAAATTATGCCCCTGGGGTCAAAATTGCCCCGCCCCAGGGGTGGGCAGTTTTCAATAGAAACAAATAGTGAAAACTTTGAAAATCTTCTTCTCTGAAACTGAAAGTTATATAAATTGTGCCTCATGGGTCAAAATTAGCCCCGCCCCAGGGCAGGCTAGTTTTCTAAAGAAACATATAGTTAAAACTTTGAAAAGCTTCTCCTCTGATTGTCTGGTGAGCGCTTCAGGGCCATTCTGGCCCTCTTGTCTGTCAATGGAGTACTTTACTTAAACGGATCAGCCTTTCCAGTTAATGGTTCAAGCATGGTTCAGTACAGACAGACAGTAATAGCAGATCGCTGTATATAGAGTACTGATATTAACCAATGATAGCCCGATCTAATTAGGGAGGCTTTACCTTAAATGAAACTGAAATAATCAATTTTAAATTCCAAGAGTTAGCAAATAGCAAGCCAGTTTTTTTATCATGAACAGAGTAAACTATAGTAGTTGTTTGAAATATTTGATATTTACAGCAGAACCCTAGAGGTCAGTTAACGAGAGGTCTAGCTGGTTTGCTGGCACCGAAGAATGACTTTGAGATCCTGGTTCCTGAAGATATGACAGGAGATTTAGAGGAGACAGAGGATCAGCATCAGTTTATAGAAGACCAGGCAGATCTTGATGAACACTCGGAGGCTGATAAGAGGCAAAGATGTATGTACGAAGTTCTTTAACCCATTTGTCTACATCCATTAGTTGTAATTACATATATCCAACAATGTGTAAAGCAGGTGAATGCTTAAATTAAGATGAAAGTAATGCTGACAGCTCCATTGCTGCTTTTCTTACATACTATTTTAGCTGCCTCCTGCATTCAAAACCATTAGTGAATATTCAATTGTTGTACTTATGTGGAGGAGTAGATTGAGGTGCTTTGATGCAGGGAAGAGTTAATTGAATAACAATAGCCCGATGTTAACGATCACAGGAAAAAGGCGCATTTTAAAAGCAGATAGTACTGTGCCAAGAAGGAAGAAATAAAGTAGAAACTCCTTCAAGAGCTTTTTGCTGTACTTTAAATTTCACCTTGCTTTAAGCTTCCATCTGTCTTGAAAAAACCCCAAATCAACCAATGTTAATCTATTCTGTCATTATACAGTCAAACTGCAATAAGTTGAACACGCTTAAGTCAAACTTGGGTATATTTTTAGCTCACCAGAGCACTAAGTGCTCAGGGTGAGCTTTTGTGATCGCCTGATGTCCGTCGTCCGTCGGCGTCCGTCATTCGTCGTCAACAATTTGAACCTTTAAAAATCTTCTCTGAATCTACAGGGTTCTGAGCTTTCATCTTTGGCACATAGCATCATCCTTAGGTCCTCTGCAAAAGTTATATAAATTATGCCCATGGGGTCAAATTGGCCCCGCCCCAGGGGTGGGAAGTTTTCAATGGAAACATATAGTAAAACGTTGAAAATCTTCTTCTCTGAAACTGGAAGGCTCTCAACTTTCATATTTGGCACAGAGCATCATGCTCAGGTCCTCTACAAAAGTTTGATAAATTATGGCCCTGGGGTCAAAATTGACCCCGCCCCAGGGGTGGGCAGTTTTCAATAGAAACAAATAGTGAAAACATTGAAAATCTTCTTCTCTGAAACTGGAAGGTTCATATCTTTCATATTTGGCACATAGCATCATGTTCAGGTCCTCTACAAAAGTTATATAAATTATGGCCCTGGGGTCTAAATTGGCCTTACCCCAGGGGTGGGTAGTTTTCAATAGAAACAAATAGTGAAAACTTTGAAAATCTTCTTCTCTGAAACTGGAAGGCTCTCAGCTTTCATATTTGGCACAGAGCATCATGTTCAGGTCCACTACAAAAGTTATATAAATTATGGCCCTGGGGTCAAAATTGGCCCCGCCCCAGGGGTGGGCAGTTTTCAATAGAAATATATAGTGAAACTTTGAAAATCTTCTCCTCTGAAACTGGAAGGCTCTCAGCTTTCATATTTGGCACAGAGCATCATATTCAGGTCCTCTACAAAAGTTACATAAATTATAGCCCTGAGGTTAAAATTGGCCCCGCCCCAGCGGTGGGCAGTTTTCAGTAGAAACAAATAGTGAAATCTTTGAAAATCTTCTCCTCTGAAACTGGAAGGCTCTCAGCTTTCATATTTGGCACAGAGCATCATGTTTAGGTCCTCTACAAAGGTTATATAAATTATGCCCCTTGGGTCAAAATTGCCCCGCCCCAGGGGTGGGCAGTTTTCAATAGAAACAAATAGTGAAAACTTTGAAAATCTTCTTCTCTGAAACTGGAAGGTTCTCAGCTTTCATATTTGGCGCATAGCATCATGTTCAGGTCCTCTACAAAAGCTGTATAAATTATGGCCCTGAGGTTAAAATTGGACCCACCCCAGGGGCGGGCAGTTTTGAATAGAAACAAGTAGTGAAATTTATGAAAATCTTCTCCTCTGAAACTGGAAGGCTCACAGCTTTCATATTTGGCACAGAGCATCATGTTCAGGTCCTCTACAAATTTTTGGTAAATTATGGCCCTGGGGTCAAAATTGGCCCTGCCCCCAGGTGTTGTCAGTTTTTAATAGAAACAAATAGTGAAATCTTTCAGTCTTCTTTTCTGAAACTGGAAGGTTCTTAGCTTTCATATTTGGTGCATAGCATCATGTTCAGGTCTTCTACAAGTTTTTTTTTTTTTTATAAATTATGGCCCTGGGGTCAAAATTGGCCCAACCCCAGGGGTGGGTAGTTTTCAATAGAAACATAGAGAAACTTTGAAAATCTTCTCCTGAAACTTGAAGGTTCTTAGCTTTCATATTTGGCTCATAGCGTCATGTTCAGGTCCTCTACAAAAGTTTTCTAAATTATGCCCCTGGGGTCAAAATTGGCCCGCCCCAGGACTGGATAGTTTTCTATAGAAACATACACTAGAGATCCGTTATAACGCGGACCGTTTTACAGCGGTATCCGATATAACGCGGGTCGTCTGTGTCCCCGAATTTTTTTTTGTAAATATCTCATTTATAGTAATATGATTGAATATCGCAATGAAACATAAAATAAACTTAGGTAAACTTATCCACCAGCAGCAGGCAAAAGGATAAAAACAAACACCCGTCCCTACATAAACAATTGAAGACAATCTTACGTGTGAAAAACTGACAACTATCAACTCGTATATATGCCGCCATGAATGTAATACACACAGCTGATTACCGGCTCGTACCATGCGCATGATGACCTAATAGAACGGGAACCAGTAAAATCTTAACTGCATACTTTTCGTTACAAATTAATTGTGTGTATAATTGAGATGCGCGTGTACTGAATTTTTTCACTGGCAAAGCCACAAAAGTTCGCACTTTAATTATGAAAAACAAACATCATTAGAAATCTAAACCCCCAACTCGGTGCTGGGTTGGAGGTTATATGCTTATACAGAAAAGGGTGTGTACCCTTTGACCAATCAAATGAAATTTAAAACCCCAACAAATCACACGCGACATCACATGTGACCTTTCATTTTCTGAAAACAGTGACAGCCATGTTTATTGTTTTACACAGCAGGTTTAATCAGATTAGGGGTTTGACAGGCCCAGAGGCAATTACATCCCGTCAACAGGCTTGTATTATATGAAATATACTTGGTTGCTTGAAATCATACTCGATTTAATTTGTAATTTTGTATAACCCTTTCCCTCATACAAACGTGTTTTCACGGATTTGCAAACAGAGTAGACCCAGATCAGACGGCACCTAGAGGAGCCGTCTGATCAGGGTCTACTCTGTTTGCCAATAGAATTTGAAAGAGCTATGTGAGTAGGTGGGGAAACAAAGTAAACAAGTCAGTTTCGTTAGAAATTAGTTTATTTTAGGAAGATGGGCGTTTATGTAAGTACCAAGATAAAAAAACTCGTTACAATGCGGTTCCGTATATAAGGCGGGTTGAATTTTATGTCCCAGCAGACCCGCGTTATAACGGATCTCTTCTACTCTGATTGTCTGGTGAGCGCTTCAGGGCCATTCTGGCCCTCTTGTTTCAGTTAAAATTTGTTGATTCCAGCATGCTTAAGTGAAACACCCCTGTATTTCAAAGTTAAAAGTTCATACACTGTATAAGGATTTTACTGTATATGGAACTGATGTGATCCAGTCTCATTAGTATCATTATACACCCGTCGCAAAGACGGGTGTATTTTGGCATCACCTGGTCCATCTGTCGTCAACTTTTAATTTGTCTGGAGGTTTTTGAGTAAAGTACTGTCAGATTGGATTTCACTGAAACTTTATCCAGTGGTTATCAGGGAAAGGTAGATCACTTTTCGTCAAGATAGTTATCTGCAAATGTAGGTTGTTTCGAATTTAAATGTGGTCTGCGCTTTGCTTGTCTGCATCTTTTTGAGTACAGTAATGAATGAGTCGTGATGAAACTTCATACAGCTGCTCGTTGCAAGTGGTCTGCATGCCGCGTTTCATTGTGGGCGAATTATGTGCCATTTTGCGATGCTCTTGTTTAAAATGCCATAGGATTTAAAATATCTTAGATTGAAAAACTGCTTTTTTATATTGAAAAAAAGCTTAAAATGAATTAGTATAATGGTATGGAGTTACCTTTCCATCAATCCATCTGCCATTTATGATATCATGATAACATTTTGACCATTTTTCAGTCCTACTTGGTCAGATGTTTTGTTGCCTAAATGGTTTGGATATGTTTGTGAATAGTGACATTCTGACTGTCTTTGTTGAAGTTATGTCCTGTGATAGTCATGAATATCTCTTAACCTCAAGGCACCCTTGTTATCATATGCTGCTTCTTTTTCTTTGACTTGTCTAAGACAGTTATTGTTGTTAATTCTTCTGCTTAGTCCCGCAAAACTGGTCTCCTACAAGACTCATAGAAAAATGTTTATACAACAGTGAAAGATGAAATGAAGTGTCAGTCCCAATCTGTGCAGAGGAACCTGCCATGTCCTGTTGATGAGAATGACCATATCCTTAGATTTGAAGGTCAAGGAGCCCCTCCACTTACAGAATTACAAAAGGTAACTGAATAGGACATATGATTAATCCTATCATGGTCAATCAAAAGTAGGCTTGTTTTTAGTGTTTAAAGCATGTTGACAGTAAAGCTGAGTACTCCCTCAGGAGCTTTATGCCATACTTTCATCATGCTTTAAGCCACCACTTGTCTGTAATACCATCAACATGTCATTTCTTTAGTGTTAATAATGCCTTCATGACAAAGTTGTCAAGGGTATATAGAAGGGATGTTATTTGACTAATTTGTCAACCGATCAGTCAGCCAAATGGTTAATCAGTTAACCGAAAACTAAGCCCTTACTTTTTATAACTTTTTGACTGATGTTGCATTATCTATTTTAAGTTATAATCTCGTCCATATTAAACAAATTCTGAGTAAGGGTATAGTCTTTGAAAACATCAAAAACAAAGCAAATACCGAAAATTGCAGACTCGGCTTAATGCAGTCTTTTCTTGAACAATACTGGTAAGTGCATGCTCATGCCCCCTAGCACTGGCTTTACTCTTAAATTCCTAGTGACGATTATATATAAAATGATTCGCAAATAGTTTACCTGTATAGTGTACATTTACCCTATGCAAACAGTGTAGACCCAGATCAGTGGGCTCCTAAAGGACCCCTCTGATCAGGGTCTGCACTGTTTGAAATTTTGCAACATATTGTAAAAACAACCCTTAATAGTCAAAAATGGACTAGAATTAATTGGAAACTCAAAGTGTCCATTTTGAAGTTTCATTGAGGAATGAGTTAAGCGTAGATAAATTTTCAACTCTAAATTTGAATCATCATAGGACAAATGGGTCTAAATATCAAATTTTGGTATCTTCCATTTTTATCGTGTATTGCATTGTTTTATTTATGGATAACAAGGACAGACTATATTTTAACTATGCCATACAAAGGGCCCTACACTTTTACATATGGGTGTTAGAAAGTATGTAACTGTTATTTCTATTTTGATTTGGTTGTACATAGTGATTATATCTTCCATTATGTTGTATACACAAAAATAGAAAAGACAAGAAGGTAAAGAGTGTTTTATTTTGGTTGAAGTGCAATCTTAGACACTAACTTTGATATGTAGAAATATTACAAAATTATATTAAGGCATTATTTTTTAAGGATGAATTTCGAAGGCGGGTGTATATTGGCGTCACCCTGTCCGTCTGTCCGTCTGTCCGTTCGTCCATACGTAAAAATTTAACTTGTCCGGAGGTTTTTGAGCAAAGTACTGATTAGATTTTATTGAAACTTCATACAGCTGCACCTTGCAACAAGTTCTTGACACCAGTCAAATTTCAAGGTCGTAGTCTGTGTATGAAGGTCACTTTTTGAATTTCAAGGTCGTGATCTGCGCTTTGTTTGTCCGCAGCTAATGTCATGGTCGTAGTCTGCATATGCAAGTTTATTTTCTATTTTCAAGGTCGTGATTTGCACTTTGCTTGTCCGCAGCTTTCTGAGAAAAGTAATAAATGTATCTTGATGAAACTTCATACAGCTGTTCCTTGCAACAAGTTCTCCACACCAGTCAAATTTCAAGGTCCTGGCCTGTGTATGAAGGTCACCTTTTGAATTTCAAGGTCATGGTCTGCACTTCGCTTGTCGGCAGGTTCATGAGAAAAGCACTGAATGAATCTTGATGAAACTTTATACAGCTGTTCTTGAGACAAGTCGAATTTCAAGGTCGTGGTTTGCAAATGTAGGTCACGTTACAAATGTCAAGGTCGTTGTCTGCACTTTGCTTGTACACAGTTTTCTGAGTACTTGTCCTTGCAACAAGTTCTCAAGATGAGTCAAAGTTCAAGGTTGTGGCCTGTGAATGTAGATCAGCTGTCAAATTCAAAGATCGTGGTCTGTACATCCATTTCATTACGGGCGTATTATGTGCCGTTTTGCAGTGCTCTTGTTTGAAAGTGCAACTCATATTTTGTGTGATAATGTGTAGTGGTAGTATTGTCTAAAATTGGCTATTGTAGTATTTTTATACCCTTGCGACAAGTTGTTAAGGGTATATTGAAATTCACCCATACATTTCTTTAATCATTTGTTGCTTTGTATGTTTGTTCATACTTACGTGTTCCATACGCATCACTGCTCTATGGGGTCAAAAACTAGTTCATTTCAGGTCTTCCCCCATCTGTAATTAGCTGGGCATCGCAATATGACTGAAATACTGTTAAAGCAATGTTAATAAACAAACAAACACAGTTGGGATTGCCAGGTGTACCATTTTTATACGCCCGTCTTCAGACGGGACGTATTATGTCGTGGCGTTGTCCGTCCGTCCGTCCGTCCGTCTGTCTGTCTGTCTGTCTGTCCGTCCGTCCGTCCGTCCGTGAACTTTTGTTTGTCCGCTCTCTAACTCGAACAAATTGAATCGGATCCTTTTCAAACTTGGTCAGCATGTATATGGCCAAAATGACTCGGCTAAGTTCGATAATCAGCAACATCGCCCTGCACACTTCTGAATTATCTCCCCTTTTTTAATAAATTTTTAACAAAATTCTCTTGTCCGCTCTCTAACTCGAACAAATTGAATCGGATCCTTTTCAAACTTGGTCAGCATGTATATGGCCAAAATGACTCGGCTAAGTTCGATAATCAGCATCATCGCCCTGCACACTTCTGAATTATCTCCCCTTTTTTATTAACTTTTTAACAAATTTTAAACAAAATTCGTTTTTTGTCCGCTCTCTAACTCAAACAAATAAAATCCAATCCTCATCAAACTTAGTCAGCATGTATATAGTCAAAATGACTTGGTCAAGTTCGATAATCACCAACATTGCCCCACCCACTACTAAATTATCTCCCCTTTTTTTAATATATTTAAGTGGAATTGTTATGTTTTTTTATATGACATTCGCCTGTCTTCATAACTAGACACAGAATGCATATATATATATACACCTGGAAACGTTCAGTGTATTTTCTATTTTCTTTTAAAAATCTATGTATGAAAAGGGGGGTTACTGCAGGAAAAGTCATTGGACTTGTCACAAAATCAATAGCTGTCTTCCCTGTATGGTGATGAAGCTAAGTATTTAATTTGGTTACAACAGGTCTATATTATATATATAGCTCTACTAGGCAGTTGCCAATGATAGTTTCACATTGTAACAGATTCAATTTCCTATTAAATTGGCTTATCACTGACTTTGCCGACGGGCGTATTTTGCTGCACAGCGGTGCTCTTGTTAGGTTAACTTGACCTTAACCTCTGACCTTGAATATTGAAAAATAGGGCATAACTCCTTTACTTTGCCATTTAGGATTCCCAAACCTGGTCTGTTCAGACTTGCAATTGCTGGTCACTTTGACTTTTGACTTTTATCTCCTATCAGCTAGGAATATCAAACATGGTGTATGTATACATATTTGGCATACCACTTTCAAGTCACTTTTACCTAGACCTCTGATCTTGATTATTAAAAAAAACCTTGTCCAGAGCAAGTCTCCTACACTATATCACCTAGAATTACTAAACATGGTGTGTGAATACATATTGGGATAGCAGAGTGTCACATACCACTTTCAGGTAAATTTGACCTTGATCTCTGACTTTGATATTTTAACAACCTTGTCCAAAGCAAAACTCCTATACCATATCATCTAGGATTAAGAAACCTGGTGTGTGCATACATCTTGAGATGGAGGAGTGTCTGGCATCATTTTCAAGTTTCTTTGACCTTGACCTCTGACCTTAATTATGAACAAACCTTATCTGAAGCATCTTTTACTTTATCATCAAGGATTACAAAACCTGGTGTGTGGTTATATCTTTGAATTGTGGAATGTCACATACCACTTTCAGGTCACTTTGACTCTGACTTTGACCTTTGACCTTGAGTTTTGAAAATTTTGTCTGGAGCATGTGACAGGGTGCTGTAATGTGGATATGAGTCACCTTTAGTGGTAGTTCTAGTTAATTTTGTTTTATCTGTAAATAGAAATTGTATTGTTTGCAATGCCTTGTTAGTCATATTTCAGGGTTTTATTAATAAACTAATGGAAATAAACCCAATGGTTGAATGATGGAGTCATATTACATATGAGCCGTGCCATGAGAAACCAGACTTATTGCATTGCAAACAGTGAATATCAAGACCAGCCACCACAGTGACATCAAAGATGTGGTGGCTGATCTTAATCTACACTGTTTGAAATTTAAAAGCATATACAGCATTTGTTAAGTAGTATTACATGTATATACAATATTTGGTAGTATCGACTCAGATACAGCACCTTAGATGACAATGATGCTAGGTCTATGCAATTTGGCAGTGCAATAAGTGCAGTTTTCTCATGGCGCAGCTCATATATATAAATCTATCTCCGCTATTCTTTTAGTTTTATGGGGCAATAGAAAGAGACGAAGACTTTAAGTAAGTGTTTAAGCCTGCACTACTAGGTTACTAGTTACTTGTAAGTCTTTATTGTTTTAATTAATATGAAGTTGTCATTTGTATGTTTTATAATTTAAGATGGCTAAGTTAACTGGCATTTATTTGGTATCCAAGTTATTGTACATTTTTGTTTGAATTAGTAGACAAAGGTAAATATGTACTGTGCTTAAAGCCATCATTTCTATATAATTTAATATTGTTTGTTTTCATTACTTTTGATGACCTGTGATTGGCTGTATTTTCTTCCATACCCCCATGAACAAAAGAAATTCAGCCACGCCTTGACAGGACTATTTTTTCTTAGTCCAACCTGTTAGTCCTATGGCTTAGAAACTATAAATAATGTGTACTCATGAAAGATTCTCTATTTCACTTCTTCCTTACATTCCGTAGATCTAGTGGTATTAAATATTAATTAATTAAAGAGGAAGTCCATACAATGATCGCATATTTTCAATAATATCATAAAACTTAGTATTTGTTATGCTCTATCATTATTATGAAGGTTCCCATTTTGTACTTATATCGAAAAATGCCCCTGTGATACAAATAAACCGATTCATCAATACTGATAATTTTTGTTCAACAACACAATTTTATCGGCCTTTTCCGTTAAATTCTTCCGCTTTTTGCCGATGATCACCCGATCCCTCCATTGTTTACGTAATAGCTTTCTCAGAAGTGGTCGGAAAATCGCGAATAGGGCGAACAGTTACGAAACTGAAACCCAATCCGAATAAAACTGAAACACCGGGGAGTAAAACCGGGATCGGCGATATCAAACACATGGATGTTTTGCCATTATAAACAGTAACTGGATGGGGCTTTTTGCGATAAACTACTTTTCAGCATATAAACGAATGAGTTTTGTACATTTTAAGTGTTTATGAAACGCTTCAAATGTAGGGACATCCCCTTTCATGTTGTGTTTGACAGGTTACAGATTTAATGATGTCATTTGCGATGACATTACCACAAACAATTTTACCTTTTGGCGGTAAACGTATATGGTAGAGTGACTACAACCTACGGCTTAAAACGTTAAATAATGAGCATTCATGTAAGATTCTCTCTATTTAATTTCTTTTTGACATTCCGTAATGACATTAAATTATATGAAATAATTATAAAGAATATTTTTTGTTTTCATGGAGGTATGAGAAAATAACCGGGGTCACACATTTTAGCATGAAACCGCTTTGCGAAATTTATGCAGCTTACAAATGTCATTAAGACGTCCCTCTCATAAATGAGCAAAATATTACTGCACATCAGGAGTAAAGTACCCTTGATTTTAAAAAATGCATATTTGACTTTATTTTACCAGATTAAAGCTTCAGATATGCACCTATTGTTAGCTCCCCTGGCATGAACTGCCAAGGTGAGCTATCGTGATCACCCTGTGTCCAGTGTTTGTTGCCCGTCATCAATCTTTTCTTAAAATGACATTTTCTAAACTACAGGTCAGATTTTTTCCAAACTTGGCAGGATTGAACCTTATATGAATGTTGAGGATCTGGCATGCACTTGTATAAGTGTGTTTAAATCATGTTTTATAGTTCAGCAAGGTAGCATGTGGCAGTAGTTGACTGTGTATAAATCATGTTGATTCTGTAGGATGTGGCATGCACTTGACTGTGTGTATAAATCAAGTTGCTTCCGTAGCATGTGGTTGACTGTGTTTACACAACAAATTGATTCTTTAGCATTTGGCTGTGTATAAATCATGTTGATTCTGTAGCATGTGCTATGTGGTTGACTGTGTATAAATCAAGTTGATTCTATAGTTGTGTGTATACATCAAGTGGATTCTGTAGCATGTGGCATGCAGTTGGCTGTGTGAACAAATCTGTAGCATGTGGCATGCAGTTGGCTGTGTGAACAAATCTTTAGCATGTGGCATGCAGTTGGCTGTGTGTATAAATCAAGTGGATTCTGTAGCATGTGGCATGCAGTTGGCTGTGTGAACAAATCTGTAGCATGTGGCATGCAGTTGGCTGTGTGAACAAATCTTTAGCATGTGGCATGCAGTTGGCTGTGTGTATAAATCAAGTGGATTCTGTAGCATGTGGCATGCAGTTGGCTGTGTGAACAAATCTGTAGCATGTGGCATGCAGTTGGCTGTGTGTATACATCAAGTGGATTCTGTAGCATGTGGCATGCAGTTGGCTGTGTGTACAAATCTTTAGGATGTGGCATGCAGTTGGCTGTGTGTACAAATCTGTAGGATGTGGTATGCAGTTGGCTGTGTATAAATCAAGTTGACTCTGTAGCATGTGGCATGCAGTTGACTGTGTGTATACATCAAGTTGACTCTGTAGCATGTGGCATGCAGTTGACTGTGTGTACAAATCTTTAGGATGTGGCATGCAGTTGGCTGTGTGTACAAATCTTTAGGATGTGGCATGCAGTTGGCTGTGTGTACAAATCTGTAGGATGTGGTATGCAGTTGGCTGTGTGTATAAATCAAGTTGACTCTGTAGCATGTGGCATGCAGTTGACTGTGTGTATACATCAAGTGGATTCTGTAGCATGTGGCATACAGTTGACTGTGTGTATACATCAAGTTGACTCTGTAGCATGTGGCATGCAGTTGACTGTGTGTATAAATCAAGTTGACTCTGTAGCATGTGGCATGCAGTTGACTGTGTGTATACATCAAGTGGATTCTGTAGCATGTGGCATACAGTTGACTGTGTGTATACATCAAGTGGATTCTGTAGCATGCGGCATATAGTTGGCTGTGTGTATACATCAAGTGGATTCTGTAGCATGTGGCATACAGTTGACTGTGTGTATACATCAAGTGGATTCTGTAGCATGTTGCATGCAGTTGGCTGTGTGAACAAATCTTTAGGATGTGGTATGCAGTTGACTGTGTGTATACATCAAGTGGATTCTTTAGCATGTGGCATGCAGTTGACTGTGTGTATACATCAAGTGGATTCTTTAGCATGTGGCATGCAGTTGGCTGTGTGTATACATCAAGTGGATTCTGTAGCATGTGGCATGCAGTTGGCTGTGTGTACAAATCTTTAGGATGTGGCATGCAGTTGACTGTGTGTATACATCAATAGAAAAGTAGTAAAGTCAAGCAGGCAAAGCCACATGCAATACGCAACCACCACCAAAACACCGATAGACAGCATGACACACACACACACAACCACACACCCAAACGCATACACACACACACGAAATGAACACAGAAAACACCAAAAGACACACAAGAAACAGGGACAAACGTTCCACAACATGAACAAACCACAAGCACAAAGACACAAGGCAAACAAAAGGAAGGGTGACAAAGAGAGTACCGCCTTGGCACGGTCAGCAGCAAAAACACCACTGGGGGTTTTAAACCGGTTTACGGACGTCCTAACCTCACACTTCTCTCAATATCACCCTAGCTTTACAAATATTGTAAATAAAGGTATCCCCGCTGGACTTACCCACAACATAGACGACGGTGAACACAGGACAACATGTAAAACATAGCATAATAACTGTGACAATCCGTCAAATATGTACTCAATGACTTTGCTGATGTCAGAGCACCTGCAGGTAAGCTGTTAAGGGCACGTCAGGGAAAAAGTAATACATGAGTCTGGTAAGCCCCTCCTGTATCCAAGTTTAAGAGTATACCATCATTGAGTACTACCCTCGGCCTGTCATCGCGCAAGCAAAGAGGGAAGCGTAGCTACCGACTGTAAAAGGGTCGATAACCAAACATGCAGTGTGTTGATATATAATAGGATCATAACCTTTCTTTTTATACGCCCACCTAATAAAGGTGGTCGTATATTGTCGTGGCCCTGTCCGTCCGTCCGTCCGTCCGTTCGTTCGTTTGTTCGTTGGTTTAATCGTTCGTTCGTTCGTCCGTCAACATTTTGTTTGTCCACTGTTTACTGGGAAAATTATTTGAGAGATATTAATGAAACTTCACACAAATGTTAAATGCATCAAGATCTGAAGCTGAGTGGATTCTGAGGTTCATTTGATTTTTCATTTCAGAGTTATGGCCCTTGTCCTTAAAAAATATGCAAATAGTTTGTCCCCTGTTTTCTGGGAAAACTATTTGAGAGATATTAATGAAACTTCACACAAATATTTAATGCAGCAAGATCTGAAACTGAATTATGTCTCCCCCATTTATGGAGAGATATATTGTTTTTGCCAGAGTTGTCTGTCTGTCCGTCCGTCCGTCCGTCCGCACTCACGAAAGGGTAGTTGTGTGACTTTTTTTAACTAGTCCCACAAGTAAAATCATTAACCTGGCCATCTCTTGTGACATTAACCTGGCCATTTCTTGTGACATTAACCTGGCCAGTTGTGGGACATAGGGTTAGGGTTAGCTTCCAGATCATTCTTTTCCAAAGTTAGAGCCAAAAATAGTTTTTCTTGTGGGACTAGTCACACAAGAAAAGATCAAAGGAAAAAGTCACACAATTACCCATCCGTTAGCATGTCCGTCCGTCCGTCCGTCTGTCTGTCTGTCTGTCCGTCTGTCTGTCTGTCTGTCTGTCTGTCTGTCCGTCACAAACTTGTGTCGCGCGTATCTCTGAAACCAGTTGGGTTAGAGTCACCAAACTTCACAGGAATGTTGACCAGCATGAGTTGTTGTGCACCTGGGGTTTTTGAATTGTCTCCCCCTGATAACATCGGAGTTATTGCCCCTGATGACTTAAAATTAGAAAAACTTTTTGTCGCGCGTATCTCTGAAACCGCTAGGGCTAGAGTCACCAAACTTCACAGGAATGTTCACCAGCATGAGTTGTTGTGCACCTATGGTTTTTGAATTGTCTCCCCCTGATAATTCTTGAGTTATTGCCCCTGATATGAATACTTAAATTTATACAAACTTTGTGTCTCGCGTATCTCCAAAACCAGTCGGGCTAGTCACCAAACTTCACAGGATTGCTCCCTAGCATGAGTTGTTTTGCTCTTGGGTTTTTTGAATTGTCTCCCCCTGTTAACTTTGGAGTTACTACCCCTGATGACTTAAAATTAGACAAATTTTACTTAGTGTCGTGCATATCTCTGAAACCACTGGGGCTAGAGTCGCCAAACTTCACAGGAATGTTGACCAGCATGAGTTGTTGTGCACCTGGGATTTTTGAATTGTCTCCCCTTGATAACTTTGGAGTTATTGCCCCTGATATGATTACTTAAAATTAGAGAAACTTTGTGTCATGCATATCTTTAAAACCACTAGGGCTAGAGTCACCAAACTTCACAGGAATCTTGACCAGCATGAGTTGTTGTGCACCTGGGTTTTTGTAATTGTCTCCCCCTGATAATTCTTGAGTTACTGCCCCTGATATGATAACTTAAAATTAGAGAAACTTTGTGCTGCATGTATCTCTGAAACCAGTAGTGCTAGAGTCACCAAACTTCACAGGAATGTTCACCAGCATGAGTTTTTGTGCATCTGGGTTTTTAATTGTCTCCCCCTGATAACTTTGGAGTTACTGCCCCTTATGACTTAAAATAAGAGAAACTTTACTTTGTGTCACATGTATCTCTGAAATCACTAGTACTAGAGTCACCAAACTTCACAAGAATGTTGACTAGCATGTGCTTTTGTGTACCTAGGGCTTTTGAATTGTCTCCCCCTGACAATGTTGGAGTTATTGCCCCTGATGACTTAAAAATTAGACCCTGATAAGTTTGGAGTTACAGACATTACACTTGTGAATTGGAAAGAGGTTGGGAGGGGGAGACATCTGTTTTTGTGACAAAAACAAACCTCTAGGTGATTCTGAGGATTTCAAAAATTTGCGAACAGAGTAGACCCAGATCAGATGGCTCCTATAGGAGCCATCTGATCAGGGTCAGCTCTGTTTGTTTTTTACCATGATATAGATCTGATTTTACAGTTTTCGTCAAATCAAAAAATTCATTGAAAAGTTTACATTATAATACTTCAGCTAATAATTATTCATGTCATAATTTCTTACATGAATATTGAACAGGGAAAGGGTTAAGTATTCAGACATCCTATTCTCCTTCTCCTTCAGTATGTACAGCTAAATAAGGCCATTTGTCACCGTTATGGTAACTTTAGATTATACTGACATAGTAGCAAATAGTGTAGACCCTGATCAAATGTCTCCTTCAGGAACCATTTCTTTCGGGTCTGCACTATTTGCCAAAATCTGTCGAATACTTAAGGTAATATCCAAAAGGTCGAAGCCAAAAAAATATGCTTGACAAAATTCTTGAGTCTTGGGCTGAGGAATGTGTTAGTACATTCCTGATTTGTTTTGCCTTCAACAACACCAGATGAATTTTCTGTGCAAAAAATGGTGTCTGCTGCAATTCTAAATGTACATTTTTATGTCCCCCAACAGTGGGGCTTATAGTAATTGCATTGCCTGTGCGTCCGTCCGCCCGCCCGCCCGTTCGTCTGTCATTCCATCCATCCATCCCTAATTTCGTGTCCCTTCTATAATATTTTTATTTGTGAATGGATTTCAAAATAACCTGGCATTAAATGTTCACCACACAAAGACGATGTGTCGCGTTCAACTCCCTGGTCCATGGGTCAAAGGTCAAGGTCATTCTTGAGATAAAGTTTAAATCACTTAGTCGTTGTTTTTAGGAACTCTGTGTCCAGGTTTCCCATGATTGCATGTTAAAATAAAGATTTCCCTCTTGTAAACATCTTTACAAATGCCGGACGAATGATGTCAAGTGGAACTTCCAGTTTTTCTCGAGGGTTAATACAGCTCTTAGAATTTCATGTCGTATCATAAAATTGGATTGAGCACAGGTTCCAAACAGTCATATATAGTTTTGGGTGAAAGGTCAAGGTCATCCTTCATGGTCAAAGGTTGGGGCATAAGTGTTTCACAAACACACTCTTGTTATATTATGGGAAAAAACCTGTTTGTTAAGATAAACTTTAATGCTATCATAAAAAAAATCAATTTTAAATCTGACAGTGTTTTCTGATTGCAGTGTTTTCATTGGTCTGGCTGAAGGAGAGGTTTTACAAGATTCTGATGTACAGAAGTCAGCTTTGTCAGTCATTATCAACTGTGTCTGTGGTCCATTGGAAAGGGTAAGTACTGACCTCTACTGAAAGTCAGCTCTGTCAGTCATCATTAGCCTTACAGCTGGCTTGCATTAAATTGGTGGTTTTACCCTGGTGTGTTCTTCTGTACACGAAACAAAGCAATTTGTTCCATTCACAGAAAAAAAACCTGGGGTCTTCCTCCATCTGTAATTAATTGGTCATCAGGATATAACTGAAATAATGTTAAGGTGACAAACCGTTAGTCAATAACTGTGTCTGTGGTCCATTTGAAAGAGTAAATATTGAAGTCTACTGTAAGTCATCTGTGTCAGTTATCATCAAGACTTAGTGTGTCTGTGGTCCATTGGAAAGAATAAGTACTGACCTCTACTGTAAATCATCTGTGTCAGTTATCATCGAGACTTAGTGTATTTGTGGTCCATTGGAAAGAATAAGTACATCCATATGAAGTGGTAGATACTGACCTGCTGTTCTTAACACCTTCAGCATCCTGTTTAAACACTTTTTTTTTACTTTACATGAATATCTGTAAGAAATGGTAAAAATGCTGAACCCTTTAATTGATACTCCTGTTGATGCCTTTGTCAACAGAATAGACCTTGATCTGATGGCTCTTGTAGGAGCAGTCTGATCAGGATCTGCACTGTTTGCATGTGAAGTTTTAGAAATTTCTGATCTTACAGGTTTCTGCCATGATCTAAAATTCCATTATCGTATGCCATTATAAAAAATCATCTACTTAATGTTCATGGTGTCATTATTTCTCTCATGAATATTCAACAGGTAAAGGCAGATTTTTGCGGTACAAAATACTGATGCTTATATTTGTAATTTGCAGTTTTGTTCTCAAAAAGAGATTTATCGTTACATTTGCACTAGTCTAGATGACTGAACATGCCTTGAGCATGCCTGAAATGTGCTAGATTTATTCAAAGTAATTCCCTCGTAAAATCCCTAATTACAAATCTTGCTAGCTTTTATGATATTTCTAGCTGGTTTATGCTGATCAATATTCATTTTGAACTCCACACATTGTTAATATAAGTTTATAGCTGTTTTTAGCTTGTCTGTTTTGAAAGAAAAAAAAAGAGTACATGGTTAGGGCTGTTCCATTTGAATTTGTATTTGGGGACAGGAAGGCATTTTAAATAACAGCTATGCATGGATGGGTTTCGCTGCAAAAATGGTACTAATGGGTTTGTGCATTAGTAAAAAACTTCTATGGGTGGCTGGCCGAATTTGAAAGTGCCTTCCTGCACCCCCATACAAATTTAAATGGAACAGCCCTAACCATGTAAAGGGTTAAATATTTCTTTAAATGATTGTGATTGATGTGTGTTACTGCACAGCTTGGAGGTGGAGTCGGTCGCTACATGGGATCAGGTTCAAGGAAGAAAATCAATTGGCGACTCGGAGAAGATGTGATGTCAAGAATGTGGAATGGTGTCAGGGAAAACAATGACATTATGGTACGATACATCTTCTAACACTGCAAATCAGATTTTGTAGTGAACAATACCATTTGCCAGTCTGGCTGACAAATCTGTATTTCAGAGTTTTAACAAATCCCTGCAATTTTATCCCCTTGCATTCAGTAAAAATTTTAGGGGGTGGGGGGGGGTTTAAGTAGGAGTTTATCTATAATTGAAAGGAACGTTTTTAAAATCTCAATAGACTTTTTCCTATTATTTAGATCTTATGCACCCATTACATCAGGAATTGTAATGCAGGTATCTGCCCATTACTAATAGTAATCGATTTAATTCTGGTTACTTTATGGCCAACTAGCAGAGAATCATGTTTGTAACATGTAAACAAATAAAATAGAGCCTGATTAAACAGCTCCCCCTGGAGTTGTCTGATCTTGGTATACTTTATTTGCAAAAGTGTGAAAATGTAAGATTATCCAGTATTAAAGGGATTAAATTGTAAATGTGACATTTCAAATCCATATATATATCTTTATTTCCTCCAAATTGAAGATTACAAAGCATAGGCATCTATATACAAGAACTAAGACAATATAAACATGATGCAATACACATGAGAACATGCACATAATGCAGGGAAAGCTGGGTGTCAATTACACTGAAATGAACATAATATAACATCACATGTCAATAAAAAACCGAGTTATACAGTACCCCCTCTCTTTAACGACACTAAAATGATCTCATTGCCCGTCCTAAGACAGGTTACAGTTCATTGCAGGAAAGAAGCACTTCAGAAAGCATCCAGAGGAGCTCCCTGCAATACCTCTATTCCCGCACTAACCCTTAGGAAAAAGGAAGGCAGTTAACTTGCAGTGTTTTAGCAGTGTTTTTCAGAACCAGTAAAACGCAGTTTTTTAGCAGTTTGTTCTAAACCAGTTTTTAGCAGTGAAAGTGCAGTGAAATCGGCCGAAATATTTAAATGAGCTAGCAGTCATATGAGGTCATAAAAAACTGCAAAATAACTGGCTTACCAGTTATGAACCAGTTAAATGACATCATTAAACTGGAAGAAAAACTGTCCACATTTTTCAGCAGTTAAATTACATCATAAAATACTGGAAGAAAAACTGCAAAATAACTGGCCATTATTTTTAAGCAGTAAAATGACATCATTGAATACTGGAAGAAAAACTGCCAGTATTTTTTGCTGGGGTGGGGGCGGGGAACAAATAAATTTCCATCAAAAGTTTTTTTTAACATTTTATATACTGTAATGGAAAAACATAACATACGGCTAAATGAAAATTATTATTTATGCTGCAGTTTTCAAAAGGTTCACTCTTAATTTTTAAGAATAAGTTAATTGCACCATTACTGGGCATTTTACAAAACACTAACAGATGGCATACAGAGTAGATCCTGTTAAGACAGCTCTCTTACAATCCCTCTAAACTTGATCTATACTATTTGTACAGAACACATGTACTCCTTTTCAACACAGATGTTATACTACAATAACTGTACAAAATATATGCTCTCTTGTAAGTTGTAGTCTTGTTTTTAGCCATTTGAATTGATATTTACACCTAGCAAAATTACTTTAACAAATCAAAAGATCCAGAGTGCTGTCTAGCTTCTTGAAGAGTTGCTCCATCCCGAAACTGTCCCCACAATCTTATGCAAGTCTATTGTCTTTTCAAAAGATGATGACAAGTTTTTGCACCTTCATTTTTCTGTATGACAACTACCCTTTTTCTTCTCTTTGTGTGTCAGGCTTGTTGATCTGGATACCGTTTTACTAACAATTCGTAAGTTTTTGCGTAACTTTCGACGTAACTTTACGCTAACGTTCAGATTTACGATTTTCGTAAACCCGTTTTACTAAACTTGCGTAACTTGCGGAATTTGCGTACGTAAGAATAGTGCGTAACTCTTCAAATGGAGGTAATATTTTCATAACGCGAGCACCTGTCATCGGTATCACATGTCAACAACCGTATCCTGTATGCATATTGATGACTGCCAGCTAGACACCGAGAAAATAAATTTGGTCTACAGAACCGTTTGCGGAGTTAAGGGCAGCATATCGAGGGTAGGCTGTCAATATGTTTAACAGCAAAGGAGAATGATTCAGCTTGCCTGGAGACAACGAGCAGGTAAAGTTTGAAAAAAAACTTTTTGCTTACGATCGTTAATAATGTAGTGATCGGCCTATTTAAATGCGAACGTTTACCGCTTAAAAAATCATAGTATCTGACGACTGGGGACTCTTTGTTAAATAAATCCTGGTTCAAAGCAGACTGCACTTTAGCAATCTGAAACCCTGATTGCAAAAAGACCTTCTCATGCACTCATAAACAATCCGAAACCAACTGCTATATTTTTCTGTCACACAGTTCTTGGGCTATAATGTTGGAATTTCATGAAGTGTGCATTATTGAAGGAATTGTAATTAAATAATCAAGAAAACAATTGCTCAAAATTTATATTTATATAATATCGTTTGTTTGTAAACAGTAGCAGTAAGCTGAACTTTATACATTTGTTCAGATAATTATTAAATTTCAACATTGTAACATTCTAGTAAATAAACACTGAGGTATAAAACACATCTTCATTGTAGATGTTAGTGGTGATTGGTGAGGCAGCAGTGGCCGATTTGGGAGGTTGTGACCAGCAATGGTAAGTTCCCAAATATATTCTCAACCACTGAACTAATAGCAATTATTTTTCTTACTTTGACAAACAGATTAGACCCATACCAGACAGTTAACACATAGGTAGTCTAATATGGGTCTGATATGTTTGAATTATTTAAACTCTTACATTTTACTAATGTGTTAAGTTGAAATAAACTGCCTAAGTAACAAATCAGTAAATAGCATACACCAATTTGCAGTGTGGTGGGGTATTTCATAATCATTTCTCAGTTAAAGAGTTAATCCTTAAAGTGCTGGAAATCAGTACTAGATGTGCAAACAGTGTATATCCATATCAGATGATTCCTGGGGAACCCCTCTGATCAGAGTTTGTAATGTTTTCTTTGTTTAGTTAATAACTTAATATACATCAAGGTGGGACCAGTTTTAATTATTCAGCAGGTTAAGGATAGTCCATACCTATCATGTCAATTTATATTTCTCTTATCATTTTATTTTACAAGTGACAGCTAACAACAGATTAACCCTTTCCTTCATATAAACACCTTTTCACACATTTGCAAACATAGTAGAAGACATCTCATGACCTGATCATGGTCTGCTCTGTTTGCTTCTGGAATTTTATAGATCTCATAATCATCTGTTGCTTTAGTTTCTAAAATGGTCATTCAACCTTCCATATTTCACTATAACTATTTTGCCCATGAATATTCTGTTGGTATTTAATATTGGAATAAATATAGTACAGGGAAAGGGTTAATATTAAGTGTTGCATTATAACAGCAGAATTGTACTTGTAAATAGTGTTTTGTGATGAAATCATTTCTATTGTTTCAGATGACAGTCAAGCTGTTCTTCCATTGTTGGAGAGACAATACAATCTGTTGGAGGCAATCTTTACACACAGTCAATCCAAATGGACCAATTAAATTTAGGGAGCTTGTTTTCAGTAAACATTGAAAGAAGTGATCAATGAACCTTTGGTGCAAAATCATATCCTGTCCTTGAAATGCTTTTATAGTGATGAAAAGTTCAAACTGTGTTAAAAATGGTTGCTACATAAATTCCTTCCTTTATCAGCATATTCAAACAGTGTTTTTCATCTGTATAATTTAATTCCGAAGGAAGGAGATCCTTTAAAAGCAAAGCATAAATGCATAAAGAGAAAATTTGAAACATCCGCAAATTGGTGTATGAGGTGTTTGACACACATAATTTGTGGCACACTAATAATCAGACAATATCTATTAGGACAGTAGGACACTAGTCATTTCTAGTTCTTAATATTGTGCAATTAATTATGTATCACAAATCATGACAGCACCGCCATCATGTAAATCTTCAAACTGTTCATCATTGTCATTGTTTTCCTCCACATTGTCATTTATCTCCAAAGTCATCCCATCTCTAATGCATAGGCTATGCAATTTGGCACAAACAGCAAACAATTTTGCTGCATTTTCTGGGGTAACTTGAAGGAAGCCTCTGTTGTTATGCAAACATCTGAAAATGAAACCAATGAAGTATGTTTGAAATCTCAGTCTTGGAGACAGGATGAAGCTTAATACAAGTGTTAAAGTAATACAGAAAGCTCCTCTAGGAGTTTTCTGGATAACTTTCACCCTGCATTAAGCAGTCAACTGGTTAAAAGTATCTAAATTCTCTACTAGAAATCCGCTTAGACAGGTTTTACTGTATTTCAAAGGAGTTTGACAAGTTGTATGGGCAGGTACTTACTACCCGTCAGAGTTCATCAAGTCACATGAAAAGACTTTTGATAAACTCTGAAGAACTACTTACTTTCTGTTTCATCAACATGTATATAACATTAAATCCTATGAATGTGTCTCTACTAGAATCCCACTTTAGAGAGGTTTTATTGTATTTCATACCAGCTTTCAGTTTCTGTTTCATCAACATAACAATAAATAAATAAATAAGTGTAGACCCATATCATGAAAAGAATGAACTCTGAAGAAATACCTACTTTCTGGTTTCCCAAACATGTATAGAACAGTAACTCCCATGTAATTTGTGAATTAATTTTCAACGGACATCATAAATTATTTTTTATTGTAATCAAGAACAACAAATATTGGAAAATTTGGCTAACAGTTTAATCACAAGATACACATGCAATGTTATTTGCAATCAGTGTAGACCCAGATTTATGCAGTTTGGGAATTAGTAAAAAGTGTAGATTTTGATCTATTAGAATTTCATGTATAGCAAACAGAGGAGACCCTCTGTATGAGCAATATTATCTGGGTATATTCTGTTTGCAAAGACATGAATAGGCATTTGAATGAAGAAAAGGGTTGATACATGGATTTTACAGTATATTCAGTGTTTTTTTGATGTTCATTCTTATTACATTTGGTGTCATCAGATATGGGCTAAAATTACAATGTCTCAAAAGTATGTCCTTCCACCTATAAATCAGTGTTATTCCACCTTACAACAGGGTCATTCTATTTTCCAAATGGCATATAGGGGCTACAATGTCTGAAAATTATGTCATTCCAGCTGTAATTAGTGTCATTCCACCTTAAAATTGACATTCTATGTTCTAAAATATGTCATTCCACCTATTATCAGTGTCATTCCACCTGACAACAGTGGCATTCCCTTTCCTAAAGGGTGCATATGGTATATACTATCTCAAAAGTATGTCATTTCACCTTAAAATGTCATTCCATTGCCCAATGGGGCATAGTTATAGGGAATAAAATGTCTCATAGACTCAAATGTATGCCATTCCACCTATAATCTGTGTCATTCCACCTTATAACAGAGTCATTTCATTGTCCAAGGGGGTATAGGGGCTACAATGTCTCAAAAACATGTCATTCAACCTATAATCAGTGTCATTCCACCTTACCAAGTCATTCCATTTCCCAAAGGGCATAATTACAGGGAATACAATGTTTCAAATGTATGCCATTCCACCTATAATCTATGTCATTCCACTTTATAACAGAGTCATTCCATTGTCCAAGGGGGTATATGGGCTACAATGTCTCAAAAGTATGTCATTCTACCTATAATCTGTGTCATTCCACCTTACAACAGTGTCATTACATTTCCAATATGGTACATATGGGCTATAATGTCTGAAAAGTATGCCATTCCTGCTATAATTAGTGTCATTCCACCTTAAAATTGACATTCTACAGGGTTACAGATAAGGGTTTGATGCAATTGGGTATTTACTCCTTGATTTTTTACAAAATTGGGTATTTTGCTACATTTATTTGCTTTGTGTTACTCATTTGTTTGAAAAACAATTGCTTTTTCCACAATTTTAATTGGGTAAATACCCCAATACTCCCTTTATCTGTAACCCTGGTTCTATGTTCTTAAATATGTCATTCCACCTATAGATGAGCAACCTGACAACAGTGTGGATGTAGATGTAGATATTAAATTGTCATTCTATGTTCTAAAGCATTGTTGTTGTTTTTTGGATATGATGACCTTTATTTTTTTGGGTTTTATAGGGGGTGGAGGGTGTGTGTGTGTGTGTGTGTGGTGGTGGGGGGGGGGGGGGGGTAGTAACACGTGCCAAAAACCTGTAATTCAACCTTTATCAAACCGAATGACAAGGGACCATTTACTGTAGAAAAAATATTACCTGTCATGCGTCATTCCACATTCCCCTCTTCGACACACCATGCGTAAGTCCTCCTTCACTATAGAGTTTTGATTTTGCAAGGAATTGCAATGTGATCAGCAGCTACAAATAAGCAAAACATATGATGACAGCAGAACTAATTATTCTTACCGTGGATCCTATTTCATTTTTCCAAAGCTGAAAATATGCTACTAGCTGCATTCACCACTTTTACATAATTTGTAAGTGCTACTTAATTATAAATAACAAAGAGCCACAAACAAATAAATATATCAGTGGGTTTTTGATGGGTGGGTTAGTTGATTCAGATAGACATGCTACATTTCCAAATCCTTTATCCATATTCCTAGATCCACAAGCATATATCTAAATCCAATCGTCTTGATGTAGGTGTTACTACTGAACATCGAAATTCATTGGTTACAGTACAGTTAAATGATTTTACACGCCTAACAAACACGTTTGATTAATAAACAAATGTTAACTTATGAAGGCCAAGGTCGTAGGAGAAGGGAAATAACCAAGTTAAGCACAGTTGGCTATCTGTACGTATATACGTGAAAACTACAATGATAATATAATAATTATTCGGCAAAGTAAAGAATAAATAAAACAAATAAACAAACCTTGGTCAGTGAAGAAAGTGCGTGGTTTCTACGGGTTTTGGGCTCTACTCCTTCTGCAATAAGCCCGTAAACTTGTTCAATATGTTCAGAAGATAGTCGACAGTAGGTCTACTTACCGATTATCTCTTTCTCGCCAAGATCATTCAGTAATTGCGGTCTTTCTTCAAAAATTCTCGGAGCACACTGACGAGGCGACAGAAAGGCTGCCATATTTACGCACGACTTGCGCAAGGTTTTTCTTGTCGTAAAGTTACGCAAGAACTTGCGCTTTAGCGTAGCTACGCAAATGTTAGTAAAACGCGATTTTCGTAACTTACGTCAAAATTCCTTCGTTCGTAGACTTACGCTAGCGTAAGTTCGTTAGTAAAACGGTACCCAGGACTATAGGCACAGCTGTATCCCCAGTCCTGCAATAACAAATGTTACTAATAAGATTATAACATAAACATTATCAAAATAATATTAAACCTAATTCTTCCTCCCTGTTTATATGTTTATACACTTCAATTCAACAACCTATAATGAAAGATTTATCATGTTTTGACTGACCTATTTACATGTACATGTCCAATTTATTGACAAAATTTCATAAATCTGGATATTTAACTTTTTACATCATACACTTCTATGGCTTTGCAAATGGAGTAGACCAAGATCAATCCTGTATGAGATAACTAATCCCCATCTTCTCTATTTGCTTTTGGAATAATATATTTTCTGCCTAAGCCAGAATTTGTGTTCATAATTTTATGCCATAATGAAATATAATCTAGTAATAATGTGACGCAATTACTTCCATGAACATTCATGGTGTAAAGGGTTACATCTCAACAAATCATATAGGTCTGTTCCCAACTAAAACAGGTAAGAATATTATTTTACTTGCTATACTTTCATTTTCATTGCAAACATGACTGCTGGAAAAAAGTAAACACATTCAATTTTCTTTTTTAATAAATCTGGTTATTGATGTCTCTCCCCATGAGATGCATGGGTACAGGGACTCTGATGTTGCATGGTTGATCATTGTCACGTTAAACAGAAATAGAGAGTAGAGGGGTGAAGAGCTAGCTAGAATATTACCCCACCCACCCACTTACATGAAAATCGAAGATAAACAATACTGAATAATAAAAATCTAATTAGTATTAATTTATTAGAATTGATATTTAACTCACCATGGCAATTATGGATTTTTAAAAGCCTAATTCAGCTGTGTTCTATCAACTGTCATGCTATGTAATCGACAACTTGACACATTTTTAAAACTAGAAACATTAACTGATAGTTTGTAGCCACCATATTGGTTTCTTCCCAGTATTGCATCATGGGTAATTTACATAGTTGCTAAGACTCAACAAGTTGCCAAGACTCAGCAACTGATCTTAGGCATTTACAATTAAGGCTATTTAGCATTTTATTTTACATTACCTTGCAACCGATCCTTTGGGCTGGAAAAACCAGCTATGACAGTATCAAATTGTTCATAGACATTCTCTTCCAAGCGGGCTATTTTACATGAAGGCATATGTGTAACGGTTCTGCCATGGAGTTGATAGAAAGTTTATAAGAAACTGCCAACTGTATACTGGTCATTAATACATTCACGTCAAACTGAAAATAAACATGAAAACAGCGTGAATATGTGTCTGATGTGGATCCTAGTCATTTCAATTATTCGAACACAAATGCATACTGTGCATAATAATACAACGCAATGATACAATAACATTTCGTCCGAAAAATGGATGTCCGAAACCATGCATTCGAACGGAGACCGATTTGAATTTGAAAATCGTCGCAAATAAACACAGTGTTTACAAACTGTAATCGTATAGAATATATCTGAAAATGACACGATTTTAATATTGCATAAAATATACACAAAGATTGAGCTATATTTACCTCTTTGGAGCCCTTTCGACAATGCAAAACGAAATTATCCACTAACTTCTTCAACCGCCAGAATTTCAGCAGATTTCATACGCTAGGAACCAAACACGCGAAAGGGAACCAGAACGGTTCGGGCCAGCGAGCTTCGTACCTACGATACTCGCACTGGGCCGCATTTACAGTTTCGGCGAATTAATAGCGTATTTATCGTGTTAATCAGCTAGGGTTTGATTTCAGGAATTTAACAAAGCCAAGTTGGGATATTTTAATTAATTTAATTGGTTTACGGAAGCAATTGGTGTTTTTTTAGTGTGATTGACAATTTGGTAATTCTTACGCAACATAGTCTAATAAGAGATATATACATCTCTGGCCTAATTGTGCACCCCCCCCCCCCCCCCCCCCATCAGAGAGTGGTTTTTTTTTGTTTTTTTTTTGTTTTTTTGGTAGGTGTGGGGGGGAGTGTTCACCAACTTTAACGTTGGTCATTACTTTTGAGCCATTACAGATAGAGACTTGATTCTTGGCATGCATAAGAATCTCATAAAGCAGCACAATTTGAGGGGTGGCATGTCAAGGTCATCCTTAAGGGTCAAAGGTCAAATGTTTGTTTGTTTGTCAGCAACTTCAACCTTGGGCATAACTTTTGAATCAGTAGAGATAGAGACTTGATATTTGGCATTCATGTATATCTCTTGAAGCTGCACATTTTCAGAGGTGACATGTTAGGGACAAGGTCATCCTTCAAGGTCAAAGGCCAGATATATACATGTAGGTCAACTAACTTACTTTCGAACCAATAGAGATATACAGACTTCATATTTGGCATTTACATATGTATCTCATGAAGCCTAGCTCACAGTTTGAGTGGTGACATTGACAATGTCAAGGCCATCCTCCAAGGTCAAAGTACAAATGTTTAAGTATTACATTTGCTATACTGTGGGGGCATATAGTGTATATATAGTGTTTCACAAACACATCTTGTAACCTTAGATGGAGTTGTTTGTTATCTATATTTCATTGGTTAATAATATAAATTAATTGACCAACGCAATAGGGGCGATGCTACATGGGGAAGGGGGAATATATACCGGACCAGTGGATGGAGATAATTGATCTCACGCTGAGCCAGAATGATCAGTGTCTGCACTTTTCCACATTCAAAGAGGCAACTTGGCGCCATGCCAGGCAACAGGGCGCTAGCAAATAAGGAACGGGTGATGCGCCAGCTATTTCTTACTAGCTGGATCACTGATCGTCAGCTTGATATGGAATCTACATTGTCATTATACTATTAGTAATAAAATATGCTAGCTCCAATTTGTTTTCCATTTCTATAGTAGCTAGGATCCTATACCTATAACTTTTAAAGGTTTGCAGTTTTTATCATGCAGTAAAATGAAAACTGCTATAAACTGGCTCTTCTGTTCACATAAAAGCAACCAGAAAACTGCTCCAAGAAAAGTACTGCTATTTACTGCAAATTAAACCATTTTTTCAGGTAGCAGTTATGTTTTACTGTTAAAAACTGTCACAAATGAATGGAACTATACATCCAGTTTTTAGCAGTTATTTGAAAACTGCAGTAAACTGCTCACCAACAACTGATGGCCATGATAAAATACTGCTAAAGAAGGCAGTATTTTCAAAAAACTGCTATTTCACTGCTAAAAAACTGCAGTTTTTTACAGTTCTTTTTCCTAAGGGAAGCTGCATCATTGCATTTAAAGAAAAAAAACCCATTCTATACAGATACCCTTGTAGTAACTGACCGTGCGACGAAACGAAAAGAAGAGATCATACAAGAGTATATGTAGATAGAAATAGTTTATAAGAATATATTGCGTGTCTATAGATACTGTGGAATGGAATTCTCTAGCGAAACTAAATCTAGAGAACACTCAAGAGTATTTACAGTTAGCATCAATTATTCATAGGTATGATGATGATGATGATAAAGATGATGACAATGATGACGATCATCACTACCACAACCATTATCATTACAACAGTAATATTAATAACTATAGTGAAAGTATATGCATTTAGTTCAAGTGTAACTTGAAATTGATAACTTCAGCCATATGCATGCATTACAAAGTATGCATGCTTGAAAACAATGCATAACAGATCATTATAACATCGACCACTCCGAAGTGACTCGTCAACCACTGGATGGTACACACCTAGAACGGTATTAACAAATTCCTTCCTGTCTAATGTTCTTAAACAGTTCCAGACTGGCGACCCAAGAACTGTCCTGACGCAATTAGAGAACTTCTGTCTTACAAGCTCAACTGCGGGGCAGTCGAGTATAAGATGATCTGTTAAGCTATATTCATTACAACTCATACTGCATTTGTAACAAACATCATCATAACGGGCTAAATATGCTGTCAGCTGTACTACTGACTTGACATACATAAGCAAAGCAGGGAATTTTTCAGAGAAAATCCAAATGCTACTTAACTGGAAATTACTATGAACCGATCTAAACCGGCTAAATTTGCCACCAGACGTATGGATATTCCAATCTAAAACAAATGTATTCCTGATTGCTCTTTTTACCGTCACATTCCGGCAATATTTACTAGGAAATGACCCAGTAGACATATATGTCAACATGTAATGTTTCAAACTATACTTGATTAAAATATTATCAATGTCCGGAATGAAGCCAGTATGAACCTTATTCAGCATAAATGCGCTAATTCTCACTAGAAACATAGATTGTACCGCACAATCATCTTCTAGTCAGCAGAGCTGACCGAATAGAACAAGTTTTCTACGCTCGATCTCCAATTCAAGTGGTAAACAATCAAGCATTCTCATAACGCAGTCTGTACTGGTTCTAGAGCTTAGACCCTGGATATATTTAAGGCATAAGCGATGCGATCGCTCAAGTGCAAGTAAATCTGTCTTACTTAATTGTAGCCAACATTCGCATCCGTATAATGCTTTGGGTAAGACTACAGCGTTATAAATACGCTTGCAACTGGTAGGCTGTAACCCATTATCATTGAAACCACAGTTGGATAAACTGAAAAAGGTACCCCGTTGTTTATTACAACAATCCTTAACAACAGATTGTGATCTGGAGTTTTCATTGACAAGATTACCTAAATGCTTATAATTCTGCACTGTGGGTAAAAGATCAGTCCCTAGGTAAAAGAAAGTTACCATATTATGTCTTTGCTTTTGTCGCCTACCGTTAAACATAGAAATACCACACTTGCTGGGATTACACTGGTATCGCCAAAGGCATGAATAACGGTAACACTCATTTAACATGATGCAATACACAGCTAGACATATCAGTATGCATTTCAATAACATTTAAAAGTAACGGTAATGGAACACCATACATGTACAATTTATAGAATAAGCCATCATGCCAAACACGATCGAAAGCCTGTCTTGCATCGAGAAAGCAAGCATACAATATACTGTCATTCTCAGAACTGTATGAAATTGCCTCCCTTAACATAAATGATGTCATAATACAGCTTTTCTTGCTTTGAAAACCGCCCTGTAGGCCATGTATGGACATGTCAATGCCGGTTTTTAACCTGTTAAGCAAAACACTTTCATACAGTTTCAAAATCGATGACGATAGAGTAATAGCGCGATAATTTTTAGGTTCGTCTTTCGGCTTACCTCCACCTTTGTGCAGAGTAACTATAACCCCCTTTTTAAGTTCAGTTGGAACATAGGACAATTTGTACATTATAACAAAAAGAGTAGTGATTATTCCAATATAACATTACCACCGTATATCAAATGCTCATTATATAGAGAATAATAGGTTAGTGCCGTAGATGGGACGCCTTTATCCGACGAGGGGAGGAAACGTTGAGGCGAGGCTTGCCGAGCCTCAACTGTTTTCTCTCCGAGTCGGATATCTTTTTATATAGACTCATAAAACATAACTCTTGAAATTATTTACATTGAAAATGCAGTTTTTCGATCAACGGATCCCTTCCTTTTCATTTCCATTTAGACGTAAATAGATCTAATGAGCTACCGCAGAGGAAAATAGTTTCGATACTTGCATTACAAGAAGGGAAAACCTGGTTGAATTTGAAAAATAAGATCATTTGAATCGAGGGGCGATAAGTTATTTCAAACAGACATGATTATATTCTCTGGTGTCAAATTTGAGTTACGTAGTCTCGGTTTCTATTTTTAGATAGACCTAACCAGGGTTCCCACGGACAGGGAAAAGTCAGGGAAAAAAGGTTTTTTTTCAAGGTCAGGGAAAAGTCAGGGAATTTTTTAATTGGTCAGGGAAAATTGAAATTTGGTAAAAGTCAGGGAAAAGTCAGGGAAATTTGGAACCAAAGGATGAGGGCTGAGGAAATATGTCAAAAAGGAGAAAGAATGAAAATAAAAAGCTTAGGCAGTTTCTTCAATTTTGACTAAACCAAGCATCTTTATACATCTGATTAAATTTGTATATTTCACATCCAAATTTTATAGTCTATTTATCATGAAGTCTGTTAAAACAAAATCATTGGAGAATTCTGGCACCTCTGCAAGACTCCAGCATCCGTTTTGACAGCAGTCCTAGAATAGGGCAGCAATGCTAGATATTGAACATTCTACTGTATTGTCTTCACTTGTTAGGACAGGCTGGGCAGCTGCTAGATATTGGACATTCTACTGTACTGTCTTCACATGTTAGGACAGGCTGGGCAGCAGTGCTAAATATTGGACATTCTACTGTACTGACTTCGCTTGTAAGGGCAGCAATATTTGGTCTGCTATTATGAAAACGGTGAAAATGCAGACCCTTTTCTGGCATCTACAGAGACCTGTTAAAAGGACCTATTTTTCCCAATTTGGGAAAAACATCCCAAGTGATGCAAAATTTTGATTAAATTGCAAAACAAGATATCGCTCACTAGACAATCAGAGGAGAAGATTTTCAAAGTTTTCACTATGTGTTTCTATAGAAAACCATCCCTCCCTGGGGCGGGGCCAATTTTGATCCCATTCTAATAGCATGCTATATCAGTGTCCTACACACTGTATGTACTATTTTAAAATTCAGCTTACACAGAAAAACTGAAAGATTGACCCTTTCCACCATAAATACACATTTTATCACCGTAGAAAAATATCATCAATCTGAGTTTTTGCTTTAGTCTACTGCCAAAATATTTCTTAACTTTGCTTAAACATAAAGTTTTACTTAATTATATATTCATAGTAGACGGAGTCTCTAATAAAAATTCATGGAGGAAAGGGTTGAGAGAGGTAGAAAAGATCCAAGAGACTTTATACTTAGGACATGTTTGGCATCATGCATGTTACATTCAATATTGAGCAATTAAAAATGAAAAAGTCAAAAACATTTTTTTAAAAGGATCAAAAAACGACAGCTGTATAATTATATAGTTGTCATAAAGAGAGAAGTGTTAAGGATTGGCTGATGGGGAGGACGGAGGCCAACATTTATTGATCATGCTCATAGATTACCAATTAAACTTCTGTTAACATGGGGTCAGGGAAAATTGAAATTCAGTCAGGGAAAAGTCAGTGAAAAGTCAGGGAATTTTATTTTTTCTGTTTTGTGGGAACCCTGCTAACGTCACTCATAAATCGATGGAACTGAACAGGCTATATTTAGGTCTATGGCTATCACCGCCCTGTAAAAGTTTATCAATCAAATTATCATGAGAGCGAAAATAAAACATTTACTATTTATCTATCAATCTTTGCTTCCAGGCTTGATTTTTATCAAAAACGCGTTTTGCCAGCGGTGGATTAAATTAACGAAACTGATAAATCAACGTTACTTTGTATGTGGCCTCTGTGGCGTAATCGGTAAGGACGACGTCTCTATTAGAATAATTGGTTTTTGTAGGATCAGGCGCGGGTTCGAATCCAGCTATAGCCAATTATTTTTATTTTTTCTCATTTGAATAACTCTTTTGGTGAATTTTCTGTTAGATCTATTTCGTCAACATGATGTTTATGCATATTTATAGAAAATTAAAATAGTTCCATGGTTATAGAATCATTACGCATATCTACTAACCTAATAAACCTTCTACTACCGGAAGTAACCTAATAAACCTAAGTTTATTTGCACCCCCTTTATTATGTCACTAGAGAAGCCTGGTGACTGGATAAAAATAGCATCAGCTCCACACATCTTGTTTCTCTAAGTTTCATTACAAGCCTGCTCAACGTATCACGGTCAGTAATAATGTCATTTATTACTGACCGATTTTGTCTTAAGTTATCAACCGTACTTGTTACATGCTCAAAGAAATCTTGGTCATAAGAAATATGTTCTGTATCTGAATATAGCTGAGAGAAATACTTTCCCCATGCTTCTGTTATATTCTCAGGATTCCGAATTGTAGTCCCATCGAACTTTATTTCACAGCCCGCTCTTAAAACTGTCATTTCTTCTAGCATTAAACAGCCTCCAAAACAATCCACAATCTATCCCTGCAGCACGATCAATCTCGTCATTCATCTCACGCAAATAGTCACTCACTCTGTTTCTGTGACAATGACGAAACTCGCGTTTTGCGGACTTGTAATTCAAGAATGAGTGAGAAACAGGAGTGTGTTGTCTGCCATCTGCCAACCACTCACTTCGCTTAAGCCTCATTAAAGCATGCAGTTCTTTTAAAGACTGATCCCAGTAAGGCTTTAAGTAAGAACGATAACTCTTGTAAGGGAGATAAGCCTCAGACGCAGCATTAATACACGTAACAATGCAATTGTAAAGCAAGTCTACATTTTCATGACTAACATCTAGTGTACTCAAGTCCAAATCATACAATAATAATTGCGACAACTCAGTAGAATAACTGGTAATGTCTTTGTTCTCAACTTTACTCCATTTAACGGGTTTAAAAGCGGGTACATTGCAACCATTCCTATTCTGGGGCACCTGTAAGGAAAACAAAATGGGCCTGTGTGACGACACATTTAAACAACTGTCATCTACAACCGAACAATTACTGATTAAATCTAATGACTCACATGAAAGAAGAATATGATCAATGAGAGACTCATGTTCCCCATCATATGAGACAAAAGTAGAGTGTGCCCCTGTACATGTAGGTAACCTGTCAATGGCTATGAGATTATTTGTTTCCATAAATGTTATCAACTCACGACTGCGTGTGTCATATGCGGCCTATGAAAAGACCTACCATTCAGATTAGTGTTAAAATCTCCCATTACAATTATTCTACCTTTGTCTGAGTATGCATTAACAATGTCATGTAAAAAGCACATCAGATCCCGATAGTATCGAATTGGGTGGTTCGTACATGGTAAATAAACCTGAAACACATACATGAAACTTTCTTTAGACAATTGTACCTGAATGCCGATTACCCTGTCATTGTCTATGTCAAGAGGTGTAACCTGGTTATTTAAACGTGTGTGCCAAATTAACGCTACACCTCCCCTACCAACCCGCCTATTACTTGGTAAAGAAAGGGCAGCGTCGGATTTGCCAAAACCGTTATAATCATACTGTACGCTATTTAAAAAATGCAGATCATGATTATACAACCAGTGTTCGGATATCCCACAAATATCAATGTCATTCTCAAGCAATAAATTGCTGAGATAAAATGCACTAGACATCAGTCTGCTCGCATTCCAAGTGCAAAGCTTCAAGAACTGCATTAGATAAAATAAAAAAACACAGTACAAGTAAAATGTTCATCGAAAGTACGATGAGATATCTAACTTGAGTATAACTGCCCACTCAATAAAGATCTGTCAATTCACTTTTGCCCTTGCGGCTGATATCTAGCACGGGTTTCATCCCTAGTATTCGCACGCACATGCTTAATATAACTGTTTTTCGAATACCACGGACGACACTTAATATTGTCTGGCCAGAAGTCTGGTTCTAATAAGACATTACAGTTTTCAGTCTCTACGCTCACATAGAGATACACATCAAACCCATTTCTCGGTCGATACACATTAATTCGGTCGACTTTTGGCCCGCCATTGCCCTCGATATAGTGCTTAATGCACTCGACAGTAATACCTGGCTTAAATCTACCGACGTAGAATCGCTTTGTCTTTTTGCGAACATGCTTAATGAAATCGTCAAAATCAGTCTGCATATTCGAATGCGCACTCGACTCATAATTCAGACTCATTTTCTTATCTGTATTAGACCTGATAGTAACAATGGAAAGTATCGCCTGATAGTCTAAATCCCCGCGTGCACTACTTCTCACGGTTTCACTATCACTTCGCGCATTACTACTCACTGTGCCGTCAACACTGTGCACATTGCCTCTCACTGTGTCACTATCACTACGCACATTATTTCTCACTGTATCACTTTCACTGTTCGCTTTCCTTCTCACTGTATCGCTATCACTTCGCGATCAGATTTTGTAGTGAAAAATACCATTTGCCAGTCTGGCTGACAAATCTGTATTTCTGTAAATCCCTGCAATTTTATCCCCTTGCATTCAGTAAAAATTTTATGGGGGGTGGGGGGGGGGGGGTTAAGTAGGAGTTTATCTATAATTGAAAGGAACGTTTTTAAAATCTCAATAGACTTTTTCCTATTATTTAGATCTTATGCACCCATTATATCAGGAATTGTAATGCAGGTATCTGCCCATTACTAATAGTAACCGATTTAATTCTGGTTACTTTATGGCCAACTAGCAGAGAATCATGTTTGTAACATGTAAACAAATAAAATAAAGCCTAATTAGAAAGCTCCCCCTGGAGTTGTCAGATCCTGGTATACTTTATTTGCAAAAGTGAGAAAATGTAAGATTATCCAGTATTAAAGGGATTAAATTGTAAATGTGACATTTCAAATCCATGCTGAAAATTTGGAATATTTATTTCTATTATTTTGACTTTATAATTCTTTTGGCTTGACTTTTTAATTGTTATTGGCCTGACTTTGTAACTGTATTGATTTGAATTTGTAATTACTGGTATATTGACTTGAATTTGTATTTACTTGACTAGATTTTGTAATTGTATTGACATGGAATTTGTAATTCTACTTGTTTTGGTATTGCCATTAATATGTATGTAGAAGTTATACTTCACTAACGATCTTTTCCATTCTGATAATTCAGGGTATGAAGGGTTAAAGATTATTGTCCAATTTTGACATTTTGGTTTTGTCTTTATTTCAGGTGCTCCTGAAGCTTCTGTCAGTGAAGACACCTATTACAGATGCTGACTTAATTAGGGCGTTGGCATGTAAGGTAAGCTGTGTGTTGACACTTCACTGATTAGAACTCTGATGCCAAATAAAATGGTTGAACAAACGTGGTGTTCAGTATTGCTTTTAAAAAAATGAAAAGGAGAAACAGATCTTTTATGCTCCAATCTGATGCTAGATGTTTGCCAGAAAATGTTTATATTTAAAAAAACGAATTTTCAGTTTATGTAGATCTCATTTTATCCATTTCCTTGATACTATTCATTTGTATTGGTATCAAACTGATATTTTAATGGGTGTTAGGGAGTCAATGGGTGGGGAAGTTATAATGGACTGCATGTAGAGCAGTTTTGAAAACTCGTCGCAATATATTATACATGTAATATTGCAAGTTTTGTTTCAGTTTTTACTAATAATTTAAATTTGTGGAGCTGACACAATATTGATGATCTTTTAAAACTAACATCTCAGAAATGATAATAGTCCGAATGACAACATATTGAAAAAATGTGAAATAGGTCTATTAAAAAAAATGCGAATGGACTTTAAAACTCAGGGCAAAGGCATATATGAACAGATTTGCATATAGAAAGACTATCTCACTGCATGTTTTCAGTTTATCACAAATATTAAAAAAAGATAGAAAACTGCAATAAGTTACATGATGATTTACCTAACATTGAGCTTGAATTATTTTTATTTCCATCTCAACCAGCTATTTTAAAGCTAGTGAAAAATTAACTCAGTGATTCCTTTTTATGCCCCCATAGACGATAGTCGGGGGGCATATTGTTTTTGCCCTGTCTGTCTGTCTGTTTGTCTGTTTGTTTGTCAGCAACTTTAACATTGGTCATAACTTTTGAGCCAGTATAGATAGAGACTTGATATTTGGCATACATATGTATCTCATGAAGCCGCACATTTTGAGGGGTGACGTGTCAAGGTCAAGGTCAGAGGTCAAGGTCAGAGGTCAAATATATGGGTCAAATCGCCGACTTTAACATTGGACATAACTTTTGGACCAGTAGAGATAGAGACTTGATATTTGGCATGCTTGTGTATCTCATGAGGCTGCACATTTTGAGGGGTGACATGTCAAGGTCAAGGTCAGAGGTCAAGGTCAGAGGTCAAATATATGAGGGGGCATAGTGTTTCACAAACACATCTTGTTGGTTAATGCAGAAATACACTTTGTGATATATATAGTAAATAGGATAGATTTTCAGAATCTTTTTCAGTAAGGACTTCTTCTGGTCCGGGTCTGCTCTATTTGCTTATGGAATACTAGTGACCTTACTCTATTTCTGCCTTGGCAAAAACTTCATTTGTTCATATGCCATCATGAAAGTTTCATTTAATTTATATGTGTTACATGGATATTCATCAGATAAAAAGTTAACTTGTTCTAGTGGATGCAAGCTTGTCATCTTCAATGCTGAATCCCTTTTCTTTCATTTTTTGTCTAAATACCAATCACAGTGTTATACTGATTTGATCCTGATGAAAGGAAAATGGTTGGATGCCTCTTCTGGATCAAGGTTTATATTTATAGTAAAAACCCTCTGAATCTAACATTCATTTTAGTGTAGATATTGGTCTTGGAGACAGATGGCAGCTTAATGCAGGGTGAAAGTCATGCAGAAAGCTCCTATAGGAGCTTTCTGCAGAACTTTCACCCTGCATTAAGCAGCCACCATCTTAGGTTTATCCAAATTCTTCTCTGCTAGACTTCTGGTTTTGAGGAGTTTAACTCTACTGGCATATACAGACAGTGTACATAAACTAACCTTTAAAACTGATACAAGGGGAATTTATTTACAGGCTCTTGTTGGAATGGCGCGTTCAGAGACAGTGAGACAGATCATCAGCAAGCTACCCCTATTCATAAATGGTCAGTTACAAGGTGAGTGATAGAAAGGAAGTGTGTGATACTATAGTAAAATTATTGGAGAGTTTACCTCTTTCCTACTATCTATCTGTCCATTCTTTATTCAATGACATCTCTGAAAACACTGGATTGAAGATTATGGGATGTTTTTCAGATGGTCCTCTACCAAACTTGTTTAGAAAATTAATTTCAGTGTGGAAGTGTGATTGTCATGGCCACCGAAAGGGGAAAAAAGATGATATTTTTGCCTTAAACCATTGGCACAATATCTGAAAATAATCCAGATATATATTGTCATTCTGATGTCTAGGTTTGTCCAGTGTTCTGCCCTGTCCTGTCCATTCTGTCCCATCTTGTCCTGTCTATCAGTATGTCTGTCCATCTATATTTAACCCTGACTATAACTTTTGAACTATTTCAGACAGAGACTTCATACTTAGCTTTTATACTCATCTCATGAAGCTGCAACTTTTGAGTGGTACTATATCAAAGTCAATGTCAAATGTTAAGGTCAAGATTATTGGTCATAATGCCTGATTAGGGTATAGTGTTTCACAAACATATCTTGTTCATATTGAACTAGTCCACCATTGTTTAATAGTAAGCTCCATTCACTAGGAAAATATAGAATGTACAATATGATCTTGAATGACCAATTATACAGAGCCTGATGAGGGCTGCCTCAGGAGCCCTCTGATCTCAGTCTATACTGTTTTCAAATGTGTGAAAACATGCTTATATGATGGAAAGGGTTAATAGACCAATTTCACATTTTTTCAATATGTTGTCATTCGGACCCTTTCTCAGTTTGATATTCATGTAAAAAATAATGACATCACAAATATTTATTAAATGAATTTTAATGATGGTATATGTACACAGGATGTTTTGGATAAGCCAGAAGCTAGAGAATCAGATGTATATTATTCCATAAGCAGACAGAGTAGACCCAGATTAGACGGCCCCTATAGGTATACTCTGTTTACCAGTGCATGAAAAGGCATTTATATGAGGGAAAGGGTTAATGGGTTGAGTGTTTCATTCCAGTTTTAATGAAGGAGCCAGTGCTACAAGACAAGCGACAAGAGCATGTCATGTTCTGTAAGTATGCCACAGAGCTGATTGAAAAAGTGTCAGGGAAGGAAGGAAACAGGTATAGCGATGCCTCCTTGGATGATATCCGAAAGGTAGGTAGAGATTTGGTTACTTACATATGAGCACCTCTGTATAAATCCAAGTATTGGGCTTTGCCAACTGTAGAACCAGGTCAGCCTCCATGTGTAACCCTTTGCTCCATGAATATGCCTTTGCAAACAGAGTAGACCCAAACTGTAGGAGCAGTCTGAGCAGTGTCTGCTCTGGCCAAAAAGTCATGTATCCATGTGCCATTATAAAAATAAATTACATATTTCATGATTTTATTCTTTCTTACATGTATATTCATGGAGTAAAGGGTTATAACCTGATATCTGATCAGGTTCTGAACAGTTTGCCACCAATCACTTCAAAGACTAACGGTACGGGATTAAACTTTTACCTTGGTCTGAACTGTTAGAAATAGAGACTTCATACTTGGCATTTATTGCCATTTCATGAAGCTGCAACTTGAAAGTGGTGCCATGTCTAGGTTAAACTTCAGGTGAAATGACAGAATCATATGTCAAACCTGTTAGGGGCATATTGTTTCACAAACACACCTTTTAAAAGTTGGATTTATGTCAAGGTATTTTTTATGTTTGCCTAACATTTGTTTACCTATAATTATGCTTCTCAGAATGGTCATTTTGATACAAGTTTTACTGGTTATTCTTGAGTTTTAATCTGCAATTAATGAATTCACCCTCATTTCTTGATTTCTTGATGTTTTACAGGCAGACATAGTGGCACAATCCAAAATTATCTACAATGAAAAAGAGCTTCTGCAATTGATATATGGTCATCTCCAAAGTAGAGGAAAACACTTTTTTTGTTTCTGTTTAGTGAGGTAGGAATTACTTTTTTCAAGTAAGGAAATTTAACTGTGCATTTTCGCAGTCAATTTTTGAATATTTGACCCATTCCTCCATAGGCTATTTTTAGACCCAACCTCTTTGGATGAATCTACCACAAAGGAGCATTTACTAGAGAAAAGGACAATTTTAGAATTTTGTAGTTTGAAACCATTGTGATAAATAGAGCATTTGCTGCTCTATCACAATGGTTTCAAGAAGTGGTTATTACAGAGGCATAGAAAGGTGTATTTATGGAGGAAATGTTTAAGCAAGCAGTTTGGATTACAGTAGAAACTGTCTTAAGTAGCCATCAAAAAGAGGTCTAATTATGGGTCTGGAAGGCAGGTGGCAGTTTAATGCAGATCAAAAGTAATGCAGAAAACTTTCTGCATTACTTTTGCCCTGCATTAAACATCCACCTGCTTTTTTAGACACCTGTGTTCAATTAATGAACGACAGCTTAGGACAGATACTACTGTAATATGAAACGCCAAGGTCAATCAGGTACAGGCTTGAAGAAATAGAATTGAAAATTAACTTTGAAACTTTCCTTTACTTTATGAATATTCATGTAAGAAATAATGATATCAGAAATATTAATCAGATTCATTTTTATTATGGCACATGAACACAGGAAGTTGTGACAGGAATTGTAGAATCAGATCTATATCATAGCATAAGCAAACAAGGTAGACCCTGTTGGAACTGTCTGATCCGGATCTGCTCTTTTCAGAATGGTGTTAAAAGGCATATCAATGCAGCAAAAGGACAGTTGATTGAACGTTGAAAAGGATTTTGACTTTAATAGCATGAATAGACATGCTTTGTTGGAAACAGGAAGATTTTATAATATGTGCTAATGGTTTTATACACACTTACATTCTTCATGTATGTTTGCAGGGTACCATGATTCTGCAGATGCCCTGCATAGAGAGGCCAGTCTGCCACATTGTAGCACCCCTCCCCCCATAGTGCCAGCAAACCCACAAGTGTTCGCCCCAGTCCACCTGGCTAGTCCAGGTCTGTTCTCCCCAGCATAATCGGGAACCATGCTAGCCCCAAGACCAGTGGTAAGCTTAGCCTTGAGCTTTTGTGTCCCTTTCCTTCATGAATATTCATGTAAGAAATAATGACATCATGAATATTAATGAGTAACTTTTATGATGACACATGAATAGGACTTTTTGGCCATGACAGAAACTGATGAATCATATCTGCGTTATTTCATAAGCAAACAGAGCAGACCCTGATCAGACAGCTCCTACAGGGGGTTCTGATCTGGGTCTACTCTGTTTGCAGATGCATTTATGAAGTAAAGGATTAAACAAGCAGACACAAAGTGTTTTGTACATGGAAGGCTAAGTACTAGCTATTGCAAGTACACTGTATGGACGAATTCATGAGTAAACCTTTTAGCTTGATATTCAGCATATTTAGTTTGGAACCTTATGACATCCTGAGTTGCTTAGGGTCTCATTAGGATCGGAACTGTATCATCATTTTGACATTCTGATTATGTTTTGGAAAACCTTTTAAGCAGATAACATTTTAAATTGTGATTTTAACCTTATACCTCACACAAGAGGAAATCTCATCTGGAAATACATAAAAATGCATTTAAGAGATTAAAAAGAATTGACAATAGTTTCACACTACAGTTTTACCCCTAAAATTGGACCACACAATCTCCCTTTTCTACTGGTTTATAAAGCTGACTATGTCAATTTAGTATGGTTTTGATCATTTGAAGGGAACTAAATGGAGTATGGAGTAAATGTAGACCCTGATCAAACTTCTCTTTCAGGAGCAATTTGATGTGGATCTGCACTGTTTGTCTACTAAAACGTGAAGGATACTTTTGACAATCAAATTCTTAAACACATTTTTAGGGTTTCGGCTTTAGCCGAAATCCTTCTATAATGGATTGCGACTCAAACTATGGCGGAAAACCCTATTGCACGAGCGCTACCTACCGGGAATTCCCTTCAAATGCAGCGAGATAATCAGCGCCATCTAGCGGTATGACCTAATTTCAACTATGAGTAAATAGTTCCATATACCATTAATGATTAAAGCAAGAAGAATATATAGAGAATAATAGGTTAGTGCCGTAGATGGGACGCTTTATCCGACGAGGGGAGAAAACGTTGAGGCGAGGCTTGCCGAGCCTCAACTGTTTTCTCTCCGAGTCGGATAAAGGCGTCCCATCTACGGCACTAACCTATTATTCGATTTATCCAGTCAATATAGTTAAATGTCTTTTTTAAAGACTCATAACACTCTTGAAATAATTTACATTGAAAATGCAGTTTTTCGATCAACGGATCCCTCCCTTTTCACTTCCATTTAGACGTAAATAGATCTAATGAGCTACCGCAGAGGAATATAGTTTCGATACTTGTATTACTAGAAGGGAAACTTGGTTGAAAATTTGAAAAATAAGATGATTTGAATCGAGGGTCGATAAGTTATTTCAAACAGACATGATCTATATTCTTTGGTCAAATTCGAGTTACGTAGTCTCGGTTTCTATTTTTAGATTATACCTAACGTCACTCAGAAATCGATGGAACTGAACAGGCTTATATTTAGGTTTATGACTATCACCGCCCCTGTAAGAGTTTATCAATCAAATAATCATGAGAGTGAAAAGAAAACATTTACTATTTATCTGTCAATCTTTGCTTCCAGGTTTGATTTTATCAAAAACGGGTTTTGCCAGCTGTTGATTAAATTAATAAAAGTGATAAATCAACTTCATTTTGTATGTGGCCTCAGTGGCGTAATCGGTAAGGGCGACGTCTCTAGAGAGATTAGAATTAGTTTTTGTAGGATCAGGCGCGGGTTCGAATCCAGCTGTAGCCAATTATTTTTATTTTTTCTCATTTGAATAATTCTTCTGGTGACCTAATAGATCTGTTAGATCTATTCCATCAACATGTTTATGAATATTTACAGAAAACTAAAATAGTTCCATGGTCATAGAATCATTACGCCTATCTACTAACCTAATAAACCTTCCACTACCGGAAGTAACCTAATAAACCTAAGTTTATTTGCACCCCCTTTATTATGTCACTAGAGAAGCCTGGTGACTGGATAAAACCTAAACCTAAATACAGTTAACCCATATTTATGCCCCCAAAGCTCGGCTTTGGCGGCATATAGTGATCGCACCGTGCGTGGGTGTGTGTGTGTGTGGGTGGGTGGGTGGGTGTGTGTGTGGGTGGGTGTGTGGGTGTGTGTACCTTTTGTCCGGAGTATATTTCCTTTGTCACATCAGCTACGGATACCAAATTCGGTGTGTGAGTTCATCTTGGGATGGCGGAGTGTCGCGTACCATTTTCATGTCACTGTGACCTTGACCTTGACCTTTGACCTTGATTTTACAAAAAGCTTGTCCGGAGCATATCTCCTTTACCTTACCAGCTACAGATTCCAAATTTGGTGTGTGAGTTCATCTTGGGATGGCGGAGTGTCGCGTACCATGTCCAGGTCACTGTGACCTTGACCTTGACCTTTGACCTCGATTTAAAAAAAAGCTTATACCTTACCAGCTACAAAAAGCTTGTCCGGAGTATATCAACTATACCTTACCAGCTAAGGATTCCAAATTTGGTGTGTGAGTTCATATTGGGATGCAGGAGTGTCGCGTACCATTTTCAGATCACTGTGACCTTGACCTTGACCTTGACCTTTGACCGATTTTACAACAAGCTTGTCCAGAGCATATCTCCTATACCTTACCAGATACGGATTCCAAATTTGGTGTGTGAGATCACCTTGAGATGGCGGAGTGTCGCGTACCATTTTCAGGTCACTGTGACCTTGACCTTTGACCTCGATTTTACAAAAAGCTTGTCCGGAGCATATCTCCTATACCTTACCAGCTACGGATCCAAAATTTGGTATGTGAGTTCATCTTGGGATGACGGAGTGTCGCGTATCATTTTCAGGTCACTGTGACCTTGACCTTTGACCTCGATTTACAAACAGCTTATACCTTACCAGCTGCAAAAAGCTTTTCCGGAGTATATCTCCTATACTTTACCAGCTACGGATTCCAAATTTGGTGTGTGAGTTCATCTTGGGATGGAGGAATGTCGCGTACCATTTTCAGGTCACTGTGACCTTGACCTTTGACCTCGATTTTACAAAAAGCTTATACCTTACCAGCTGCAAAAAGCTTGTCCGGAGTATATCTCCTATACTTTACCAGGTACGGATTCCAAATTTGATGTGCGAGTTCATCTTAGGATGGAGAAATGTCGCGTACCATTTTCAGGTCACTGTGACCTTGACCTTTGACCTCGATTTTACAAAAAAGGTTGTCCAGAGAATATCTCCTATACCTTACCAGCTACGGAGACCAAATTTGGTGTGTGAGTTTATCTTGGGATGGCGGTGTGTCACGTACCATTTTCAGGTCACTGTGACCTTGACCTTTGACCTCGATTTTACACAAAGCTTGTCCGGAGCATTTCTCCTATACCTTACCAGCTACGGATTCCAAATTTGGTTTGTGAGTTCATCTTGGGACGGCGGAGAGTCCTGTACCATTTTCAGATCCTTGACCTTGACCTTTGACCTCAATTTTACAGTCCGGAGCATATCTCCTATACCTTACCAGATACAAAAAGCTTGTCCAGAGCATATCTCCTATACCTTACCAGCTACGGATTCCAAATTTGGTGTGTGAGTTCATCTTGGGATGGCGGAGTGTCGCGTACCATTTTCAGGTCAATGTGCCCTTGACCTTTGACCTTGATTTTACTAAAGGCTTGTCCGGAGCATATCTCCTATACCTTATCAGTTACAGATTCCAAATTTGTAATTTGTAAGTATTGGACAGGTATGCTTAGGCAAACAGTGTAGACCCAAATCAAACTACAGGGTCTACACTGTTTGCTACTACATTAGCATGAATCAGACATTATAAAGAGCTCTAAATACTATTCATACATGGGTAGGCCATGCTGTTCAAATACTTGCAGTGTCAGAACTTTCAGATGAATTACAGCATTATAACAATATAGACCCATATCAGACAGCTCCTGTAGGAGCTACTGGATCTTCATTGCTTGCTTACAACACTACCTAAATCAGATGCTATACATGCTTATGCAAAGAATGTAGATCCATATTAGGTAACTTCTGTTGCAGCTGTCTAAGAGCCAGTGTTACATGAAACTTTGACCATGCGTTTAGAATTGACTGAGGGTATGTTTTTAACGTTAAGGATCGACATAGGGTCTTTCTTAAGTGTTAAGAATCAACTTAACAGTAACAATCAACACAGTATGTTTTTTTAATATTGAAATTTGACCCCATGTCTTTTTATGGCTTTCGGAGCCATATAGCAGTCGGTCTCTTTACGGCAACGAGTTCACTTGTCTAGTGAACATGCGCAAGACAAAATAGTTTTCTTCAAGTCTGCACTAGTTTGGTTGTAAAATGTTCATGCATTTGTTTACTCTTCACGTATTTAATAATAATTCGCTGTGTAAGATAATTACTACTAATCTACACAAAGATAAACTTTTTAAAAGTCTTGAAAAAGCCTATATAGCATTCTACGACGTATAGATACAGATACAGAAGTTTAATAAACTCCAAAGAAGACGCGAACGAATATTTTTACCGTAGTTTTCGCAACACCTTGGCGTTCTAAAGCAGAAGGAATATAGTCAAGGTTTCCGATTGCATTTTTATACACATTCGTAACTGATTAGCATATAGACCTACATCTTCAGCCAATCAAACTGCCTTTTGCGTCGCATTCGGTCATTTTCGTTTGACCCGTACTCAAATTAGAAATAGGACGTTTCATAAAGGACAAGGTCAAAGAAATCTAAAATAATCAACCAATGAAATTCGGAATTCCCATATACACATGTATCACGCATCGAACAGCGTGTTTTGACTATGGCACCCAACCTCAATACAAGTCTAAGTCTTACAAGCAGTAAAACCGTAAAAACACAGGGTTCTATCGGCTTATCAAAGTAAGTATTAACCATAGAATGTTTTCAACAGATATTCAATCAAATTATGTTCCAGCGTCAATAACAACTGTGAAAATAGAGCCTCTTCTATGTATCGTGTAACCGCCGAGTCGCCGACACTGTCGTTTGCTCAAGACGTTTGTGTCGTGTAAAAGCGAAAGTAGGTAGCAATTTGTTGAAATGTCTTTCCCAGATTACAACTCTACTTCAGACTGTAGTTCTGAATTTGAGTTTCATCAGGTTCCAAACAACTACCGTAACTGTATGTACATGTATATGGATCTACTTAGTAATTAAAAATAAAAACAGTCTACCTTCAATTTGTAAGCAGACTACATTTATTCAAAATAAACGAGTGCTGAACATGGAAAAATAAATGTTATGTGTAAGAATTAGTTGACCAAGTATAACTTTGATGTTGTGCTTCAGTTTATGCATCAGCTTTAGACATGAAATCATATTAATTGACCCTTTACTTCATGAATATTCATGTAAGAAATAATGACATCATGAATATAATTAAGATATTCTTTTGGCCATAGTAGAAACTAGAAGCATGTCTATATATAAACAGCAGATCATGAGATGGCTCCTTTTGTTTCAGTCTGTCATATTTTTATGCCCCCAATCAATTTGGGGGGGGGGGGGGGGGGGGGGGGGGGGCTGATTTTGCGCTGTTTATTGGCTTGGCTCAAACTTTAATGTTGGCAATAACTTTGTAGCCATTGCACATAGATCTACATACTTCAAACCTGGCATACCTGTGCAACTTACAGAGGCGAACATTTTTATTTATTTTTGGGGGTGGGGGGGGGGGGTTATTAAAATCAAGGTCATATACATTGTTACAGTTAAATGTCACATTACAGGTCAAATTTATATTATATTGGTCACAATCGGGGGCATAGTGTTTCACAAAAATGTGTTGTTATTAATACTTTTATCAATTCCAAGACGTTATTGTTATTAACTCCCCCAATTTCTCCCCTTACACTTAAAGGCATTTCAAAAGGAATGTTGACCAATTAACCCCATGCTGTGTATTTTGAGAGCTGACTGTCAAGCATCTGATACACAAACTGATAAGGCGGGCTACCATCACAGAAGATCAATGTATAATTGCATAACTTTATCTCTTGTGGCTATGGACCTTGACTGGACACTGCAGGAGCACAGCTGGATACTGTATATATAGGGGGGGGGGTCACTTATATAAGGAGCTTTGAAATGCCTTTAACATCCATATCAAACCCGAAAGCCATTATGGCCATTCAGGCCTTTGATTTTTTAAAACGTTAAGAATTTACCCAGGATCTGTTTTTAACGTTGACAATCAACCCAGGGTCCTTTTTAACGTTGAGACTCTTTTGACGTTTTTGAAGTTTTGACTCTTGGCTCTTTTCTTAGCTATCATAATCGTCAAAGGTTCTGTTTCTAATGTTAAGAACTGACTCCTGTGTCATTTTTAACAGCATCAAAATTTCATGTTATACCTGCATTACATTGTATTGTTTTTCCGCCAAAATGCATTTCGGTGTCAAACACTTTGGGGGCATTTGTCACCTGTGACGACTCTCTTTGTCTATTCTATTTCCGCATAACACAGAAAGGAACTTGAAGTTGTTTCTGAACCTGTTATATAGGAAAGCGAAATGACAACACGAAATCACTCAAAAATACGCGGAAGGATATATAAAGATAGCGTCACTTTGCGCCAATTCTCATCAAGTACAGACCACGTCCATTTTCTTCGACGAAAATCAACAACAAACCAAACGGTGAGTACATTTGTGAATTGAAAAGTTTTTATGGTTTTGTTGCACAAATAATCTACTAATATATCGGAATGAGGTCTACAGAAATGTAAACTTGAACAACAGATTCGTCCTCCAGACACCTTCCAAGCCTGGCAAACAACGATACATCTACTGTATGCATATGTAAACATTACCGTTTACATGTTATATTTGAATGTGTCTACACTCTACAGTATTACTGTAGAATTTCATTCAGTTCAGCTATAATTCAGTTCATGCAGTAATTATTACACAGCAATGTGTTCTACTGACTTCTCAGCACTGTACCAACGTTAACGGCTTCGGCACCGTTCTGTAGATATTTGCAGTTAATAAGCATACCTTATGTACAGTGTATTTTTATCAGATGGTATTATACAACGATTAATTTCGTTCTGCCGATTATCAATTTAGACCTTTACTAGTTTGCTTTGTTTACTAGTTGGCTTTGTTGCTCAATCAATATTCCGACTTCTGCTCCTAGCATATCCGATAATTTCGGACCCAATATGATTCGACCCTCAAATACAAGATAAGAGATTCAAGATACTTTTATTTAAAGTCAGTATATAATGTAACAGTAAACATGAGCTATGGATAGCTACTGACTGACAATTGAATACAATTATGAAATATCAGTAGAAAATAGGCCTAGTACCAAATATAAAATTGCAACATAATTTTACAACAAAGGGCTATAGGTGGGCACAGTACAGAGTCCATTTTCACATATATGCCCTGCATAGATGTTTGTGTAGTCATTGAGTTGAATCATCTGAACAAGTGTAGAAATTTCAGCTGGATATATAACACTCCAGGGTTCGCACAGGCTTGAAAAGTACTTGAAAATGAAGGGCTGTCTTGAAAAGTCCTTGAAAATGGTTTAAGTCTTAAAAAGTACTTGAAAATCGTTTGGAGTCCTTGAAAAGTACTTGATTTTCAACATATTCGGTCTGCTGAAATAAAAAAACCTCAAAACCCTTGAATTTATATTTAAATTTAAAGTTCCGAGAGATTCAATTGTAGTTTGCCGATACGCTCGTTTTTTCTCTCTCTCAGTACGAAGTTACGGTAGGGGGACAAATGGATACTTGGGGTGAATCTGTCGTCTGGTTCCAGGCGAGATTGTCTCCCTTTTTGAAACAAACATTTGACGCTTTCAAAATGTAGTGAAACGAACTAAATTAATACTTTTATGACGCTTTCACGTTTGTGAAACCATCATTAAAAATGGGAAAATGTGTATTTAACCGCGAATGGATAAAGAAATATCAGTGGGTTGAGGAAACCGCCAATAAATCGAAAGCACGTTGTCGGTATTGTAACAAGGATGTTGACATCGCGCGCATGGGAGAAAGTGCCTTGAGATCACATGCCAAGGGAGAAACGCATAAGAAAAGGTGTGTTTCTCCTTCTGTTACGTCAATTTGCTCATTTATGTCTAAAACCGAACCTAAAACTGATGTAAAAGCTGAGACGTCTGCCGGTATACCAAACATGACAATTCCCCCACCCACTCAATTCCCTACTGGTAAAGCAACTGCTACATTGTCGCACTACGCTTTGCTGTAGGTATCTCAATCTGTCGTCTTGACCGTGTCTATGGTATTTTTGAGCCAAGTTGGAGAGAAAATGGTGTGAATGATTTTTGTGTGCTTAGCAAGCAAACTTCTTTACATGATGTGTGTGATTTTGTTCGAGAATTAGCTGTGTCCTTGACAGCACAAGATCTTTCGGTTGTGCGGTGTGAACTTCATGAAGTCTTTATGACTCGAAGGAAACCAAGTGTTCCTGTTCAATTTGTAGTTCATTATGACAGCTCATTACCTTTGGTAAATGATTGTCAAATTGCAGGAGAAATAGCCCACACAGACATTGATGATCCCTCAGACTGTCCTGAACATGCAGGAGAAATAGCCCACACAGACATTGATGAACCGTCCGACTGTCCTGATCATGAAATTATTTGTCTACAGAGTATGCACAAAGAAATTTATCAATTTCAGCAGAAAGTTGCACATGGACCAACATACGTATGCTCTAGTTGTTCTCAAACATGGTTCAAAGAGCAAGTATCAAAAGTTTTACAGCTTTGTGAAAAAATTCCATTCGCAGTGGAGTGTTTGTCCGGTGTCAGAAGTAATGACGCTGAATGGATATGTCAAACATGTAGAAGATACATAATGAATGGCAAGATTCCTCCATGCTCTATAGCAAATGGAATGCATTTCCCTGAAAAACCAGTTGAGCTGGACATTACTGCCTTGGAGGAACGTCTCATTTGTCCTCGTATACCTTTTATGCAGATATGCGAAAAGCCAAGAGGAGGACAGAGAAGTTTGCGTGGTAACATTGTGAATGTTCCAACTGATGTTACTACAACTGTCACAAGTTTGCCAAGGTGCCTGACAGATAGTGAAACCATTCAAGTACAGTTGAAAAGAAAGCTAAGTTACAAGCATTCCTTCTTGCATGAAGCCATAAGACCACAAAAGTGTGTGAAAGCCCTTCAGTGGTTGTTAAGTAACAGTGAAATTTTCAGAAATGAAGGTATCATTTTGAATGACACGTGGCATTTAAACGATGAAGATGAATGGAATGGAGTACATGGAAATGCAGACCAGATCTGTGACACCCCCACAACGGACTCTGTCACTAATTCGACTATGCAATCAACATTAAACACTGTTGAGAACACACCAACATTTGAAAATTCAAATAGTACCCATGGAGACAGAAATAATGAGAGAACGGATAGAACAAATGAGAATGAAGATTCTGATGCCTGGTCTGAAGTGGATGAGTTTGACACCAGATTCACAGGAAACACTGATACATTACTCCATCCAGTCAATGTAACTTTGGAAGAAAACAAAATGTCATTTGCCCCAGATGAGGGTCAAATTCCACTAGGCTTGTTTCAAGATGGAAATGCTGAGTACCTTTCTTTTCCAACAATATATTGTGGACAACCAAGATTACCCAAATCGGAAAAAAAAACGCCTATTCATTTCAGCTCGATTTGTTCCTGGGAGCTTAGGAATATTGACAGGAGAGCAGCAACATGTATCCCATATGTTTTCTTCATACTCAGGAAACAACAAATTAAGCAAGTTCAGGATAAAGCAAGCTTTGTTGTGAGGAAATGTCAAAGAAATGGTCAAGCAGTTACTGTAGCAGAGGTTTTAAACTCCTTCGACAATTTAGTCAGGATGAACCAGGGGTTCAGAATTCTGCAACAAATACGTGGCTCACCTCCATATTGGGAACTTGCAAAGAAGGACTTATTTGCAATGTTAAGACAGTTAGGTATACCAACATGGTTCTGCTCATTCTCAGCAGCAGAAACAAGATGGACTCCTCTTCTCAGAATACTATTTAAGTTGAACATTGGCAAAGATTGTTCAGATGAGCAGATTAAGTCAATGTCGTGGCTTGAAAAATGCTCTCTGATAAAGAAAGACCCTGTAACATGTGCGAGATATTTCAATCACAGGTTTAATGTGTTCATGTCAACAGTATTGAAAGGAGCAAGTAAGCTGCTTGGTACCATTGTTGATTTCTTTTACAGGATTGAATTTCAACACAGAGGCTCTCCACATATTCATGCTTTGTTCTGGGTGGAGAATGCACCAAAGCATGATGTGAATGACCAAAATAATCTTCTTGTGGAATTCATTGACTCGCATGTGACTTGTCAAAAGGATTCAGACATGCAAGACCTTGTCAACTACCAAACTCATCGTCATGCCAGAACTTGTCGTAAACAAAGACAACCTGTTTGCAGATTTGGATTTCCCTTGCCACCAATGCCTGAAACCAAGGTACTCTCCCCACTGAGCAATGAAGAACAGAAAGAAAATTCTGATGCAGCAGAAAATTACAAGAAAATTGCTTCCCATTTGCAATCGATGAGATCTGGTGACAATATGACATTCGAGGAGTTTTTAGCGGAACTTGGTTTGTCAGACAAACATTTTATTATAGCAATACGCTCATCATTATGTCACTCTAAAGTGTTTTTGCAAAGATCTTGTGCTGAAATTAGAGTAAACAATTATTCAAAGATGTTACTTCAAGCATGGGAGGCAAACATTGATGTACAATATGTGCTGGATGCATATGCATGTGCTGCATACATAGTATCATACATTTCAAAAGGCCAGAGAGGGATGTCAGAGCTCATGTCACGAGCATGCAAAGAGGCAAATGAGGGCAATTATTCATTAAAACAGCAAGTTTGTCATGTTGGAAACAAATTCCTCACACATGTAGAGATAGGTGCGCAGGAGGCAGCATTCTTGATCCTTCGTATGCCTTTGAGAATGAGTAGTCGCTCTACAGTCTTTATAAACAGTTTTCCTCCAAATGAAAGGGGCTTTTTACTAAAGCCTGTGGATAAGCTGCAAAAATTAGATTTGCACTCAACAGATATAGAAAGTGACAATAACATGAAGCGTTATGAAAGAAGGCCTAAGGTTTTGAATGACTGTTGCCTTGCAGATTTCCTTGCATTATTTGATATTTCGTTTCATCATGCGAAGGATGTTGATCTTTGTTCAGATGAAGCTGAGTTTGAAAATCTGGATCAAAATGATGAGCCATCAGAATTGTTCATGTCCGGTGGCATACGCTTGAAAAGAAGAGCAATAGCAAAGGTCATTCGCTTTGTAAACTACAGTGAAAGTCAGGATCCTGAAAATCACTACAGAGAACAATTGCTGCTATTTTATCCATGGAGAAATGAGGCCAGAGAGTTGCTTGGGAATTTCAACACTTACAGGCAGAGTTTCACTAGCAAAGAAGAGGTTGTAAATGCAAACAAAAGGAAGTACTGTAGTGATGAGACAATTCAGACAATTTTATCAAATGCAAATGAAGTTTGTGAATTTGAGCCAGGCATGGCAGTTGGTGAATTACAACATATTGATGAAGTTGACAGTCAGTGTCCTGAAGAAGCAAGTGCTATGTATGGTTGTTTTGATCCTTCTCAAAGTCAGCAATCGGTACAGTATGACATAGCTATGGACTATGGGATAACCAGGAAACAGATTGATGTACGTGATAATACAGTCCACGAAATGACTAATGAGACATATCTTGCATGTGTAAGAGAATTAAATGAGAGTCAGAGGATATTTTTCCATCACATTTTGCACTGGTTCAAAACCAGAGATGATCCACTGTATTGCTTCTTGAGTGGAGGGGCTGGTGTAGGAAAAAGTTTTCTGACTGAGACATTGTTCCAAGCGTTGGTCCGCTATTGGAACAGAGACATCAATGAGACACCAGATGATGCAAAAGTTTTATTGTGTGCTCCAACTGGAAAGGCTGCCCACAATATACATGGTTCTACTATTCATTCCTTGTTCTGTATTCCAGCAAATCAGAGTTTTGGTTACAAACCACTCGACTCGGAGCAATTAGACTCAATGAGAGTACGTTTCAAATCCCTTAGACTCCTTTTCATTGACGAAATTTCAATGGTTGGGCACAGATTATTCAAATTCATTAATTTACGTTTGCAGGAAATCTATGCTAATGGTAAAGTTTTTGGTGGCATCAGCATCATTGCTGTTGGAGACTTGTTTCAGCTGAAGCCTGTCATGGATGGTTGGATTTTTGATGATGTGAACTCCGAATATGGACCTTTGGCAACAAACCTTTGGAAAGAGTTTTTCCAGTTTTACGAACTCACTGAAATTATGAGACAGAAGGAGGATCGCTTCTTTGCAGAATTGTTGAATAGACTACGTGAAGGAAATCAAACAAATGAAGATCTTGTTGTATTAAAACAGCATGTAAAATCAATTGGTTTGGAAAATTTTGACAACTCCGTTCCTCGGTTGTATACTACAAATGCAGAGGTTAACACATTCAACATGCAGGCATTTAACAATACAACTTGCAGAAAATGTGTTGTTGATGCAATAGACACTGTCAGTGGTGATTTTTCATCTACTGTGAGAGACAAGATTTTGAATCAGATTTCAACAGATCCCAGTCGAACATCAGGTCTTTTAAATTCTGTAATGGTTGCTGAATCTCTGCCAGCTGAAATTTGTTTGAATATTGATGTTTTGGATGGATTGACCAATGGTGCACACTGTATTGTTCAACATCTTGATTGGAGAGTCATTGGTTCAAATCAATGTAGTATAATTTGGGTGTTGTTTACAGACAATTCTATCGGCAAGCTAATGAGAAATAAGTTCAAGCATTTGTTGACAGAAGATATCTCTGATAGTTGGACTCCTATAATGGAAGTGACCAGAAAATTTCCAGTTGGTAAAAGCCATTCATGCCTTGTGACACGGCGCCAATTTCCATTGCGTTTGTCTGCAGCTAAAACTATTCACAAATCCCAAGGCTCTACAATTAAAGAGGCTGTGCTGCATTTTGGTACAAGAAAACAGGACCATATGCATTGTGTTGGTCTAAGTCGTATACAGAAGTTGAACTCTGTTCACATACTGCACTTAAATGAAACAAAAAATATCCATTAGTTCAGCTGTCAAAAAAGAAATGCAAAGGCTTAGAGAAGCATGTAATATTGCTCCATGCTTACCACTTCTATCTGAAGTTACTGGCACAAAGATTGCTTTCCATAACACAAGGTCGCTGCATAAACATTTCCAAGATTTGGAAAAGGATACAAATCTACTTTCTTGTGACATAGTTGCTATATCAGAAACTTGGTTGATAGACAGTGATAGTAACTGTTCATATGAATTGACAGGGTTTGACATGCACCGATTTGATGCCAATCCTATTTCGAGGGGTAGACCATGCAAGGGATTTGTTATTTACAGCAAATTGCCTTTTCAGAACATTATCAGTCGAACACTAGCAGGTGTTGATGTTGCAATTGCACTGCTTGAACGGTATGGCACTCAAATGTATATTTTGTTTATCTATTGTTCCCCAGCTCTTGCTTGTACACAACGGTTAATTAGTTTTTTCTGTGATGTGAAGGATATTGTCTGTTCCAGTCCAACAGTGATTTTAGGAGACTTCAACTTTGACATTAAGCACAAACTAGCAAACTTCTTTGAACATGCTTTGATTGATGTCCACCTTTCTCAATTTACAACAGACTATAAGACGAGCATTGACCAAATCTGTTCTATCAATATGGAACCTGAAAACATAACTGGTCTTATACTGGAGTCTTGTTATTCAGATCACAAGCCTATTGTTGCTCTGTTGAGTGATCCGGACAATTCATGATCAAATCATGCACATAGTACCTGTACATGTCTTATAATTATACATCTTTGTCATATAACTTGTCCATGTGAGGACCATAGGACCTCTGTTCGGGCATATGCACCATGAATTACTATTCATTGCAGGTGTTTCAAAAATAATTCAATTTGAAATAAGTTTGGAATTGAGCAGTTAGTTTCACAAAGGACCTTCTTCTTAAATTTGATTAGGCTTTGAGTTTGGTCATGTCTTAACAGCTTAGGTAATCTGCTTAACTAGGTAATCTGCAGTTTTTACTGCAGGAAAATTGGATGCACAATGTTATTCATTGGTGACATGGTCTGTTGTGACTAAATCTTAAATAGTGACCATGTGGTATTTGTGTTTCTATTGAACAAATACTCCTTCATAGATACCTTATCCTAATTATTCTATGTATATAAATTTCTATTTAAAAGTCTTTGTATTATTGCTTTAAATTTATTTCTTTTCTTTCCATGGCTCTTAATCTCATATGAAAGCATATATAGTATGACTTTTTCCTGAAATATTGCATACATTTCCACATACCTTTATGTGAAAATTTAAATTTGATAATGTTCACACTTATTATGTGTTAACTCTCGTCATTATCAGGGAAATTTGAGAAATGTCAGGGAAATTTGAATATAGGAAAATGTCAGGGAATTTTGAGAATTAGGTCATATATTTTTTAAAATTGATAAATTATTAGAGAAATTATGACAGAAAGACAAAATTTTGCTAAGTAATGTGTCAGGGAAATTTGTTTCCTGTGGTTTTTGGCAACCCTGCTTCACTCCATCGAAAATTTCCTGTATCCTAGCAGATGGTAGATTAACCCTTTACCGCATAGATACTCATTTATCCCGCCACTGAGGAAAACAATTCTGCTTCAAAATCATGAATATGCACCATAAGGAATATTTTCTGTAGCCTTGAAGTAGGCTGGGAGTGAAGCAGAATACTCCTAGTGGAGCCTTCTTGTTCATTTTCAACCTGCTTTAAGCTACCATATGTCTTCAGAAAAAACTTCAAAAAGCTATGGAGTAAATTGTTAATTAACAGCAGGTTGGAAATAAGGCAAAATCTGAATGCTTGTTAAGGAGCATTCTCCTTTTCTTTCAGCCTTCAAGCAACCATCTGTCTTCAATGCTGAAACAAGAAATGGAGTAAAGGGTTAAGAGATTTGCAATAGACTTCTAGAAGATACATTTATGCTTTAAGTAATTGCCTGTATGTCATTAATCTTTTGCAATATTTATAATGCACAATAGCAGTACTTGACTACTTGTCATGCAAAACCAATAATTTCTTTATCTTTACAGATGACGGACATTACCATCGCCAATTTGAAATCAAAAAGGCAGCAGCCCTATGATGCCTTGACCATAAAGGCTAGAGTTGTAAAGGTGGGACACACGGCTTCCTTTAGTGCCTCAGATGGCACTGAGAAGAAGATACTGAACTTTTCAGTAGCAGACAACAGTGGCACCATCATGGTGTCACTGAATGATGCCTCCAAGTTCATCCATGTGAAAGAGGGAGCTTCCCTTATGTTAAGGAACTTTGTTCTCAGGGGAGACAAAGTTGCCTTACATGCAGGGACACGACTGAGGAGGGTTGCCGATGTTATTGTCCCGATTGCCATAATGGAACAAGGGAGACAGCTAATCTGCCCTTCTTCACCTACAAAGTCGATTGGGGATATTCATAAAGACTCTATGCAAAGAGACATTGTCACTGTCTCTGGACAGGTCATGGAAGTAAGTAGAAAACTTTCTCTTGAAACTGAATTTATGCCTGTGCATTTGTATTCTACAAACAAAAATGATTTCAAATTTTGAAACAAATTCAGCAATAGCCATTGCAGGTAAGGAGTTGAAATTATTACGAATTACATCTAATATTCCCTAATAATCTCAACTCTGCACCCGATATTCTATTAAAACAAGTTCTGAATTGTTTTTATGCCCCGTCATGGGATGGGGCTAGGTTCCATTTTAACCCAGCCTGTGCATTCTTCCATATATATGGTACAAACGTTGAAACTTCATAGGAAATAGATCTGGATGAGAAGTGCAGTTCACAAGAATCATCACTCTCTTTTGCACAAAAAGAGCCCTTTTAGAAAAAACAATTATTATACCCCCCACAACGAAGTTTGGGGGGGGTATACTGGAATCAGGTTGTCCGTCTGTCCGTCTGTCCGTCCGTCCGCACTCACCAAAGGGTAGTTGTGTGACTTTTTCTAACTAGTCCCACAAGTAAAATCATTAACCTGGCCATCTCTTGTGACATTAACCTGGCCATTTCTTGTGACATTAACCTGGCCAGTTGTGGGACATAGGGTTAGGGTTAGGGTTAGCTTCCAGATCATTCTTTTCCAAAGTTAGAGCCAAAAATAGTTTTTCTTGTGGGACTAGTCACACAAGAAAAGATCAAAGGAAAAAGTCACACAACTACCCATCCGTTAGCATGTCCGTCCGTGGACACAATTTTGTCCGGCCTTCTTCTTCTACAGTTTTGCTTCAATTTTGTTGAAAGTTTATATATAGCCATATGACCATATAAACCTGTGCACCGCATATTTCCGTTATGATCGGACCACTACTTCAGGAGTTATCTCCCCTTTTTAGTCCCGTACCAATGTTTTCCGGTTTTCTGGACTTTTTATGGAAGTGACTCCAGATATCAACTCTATATTTAGTACAAAGCTAAATCTGTATAAGTTACAGCTTATGTTACAATCTCAGTCCGGTTGAATAATTATTTCCAGAGTTATTACCCTTGTACTTTAATTTTTTTCTTCAAATTTGGGATTTTCCGGACTTTTCTTGGAAGTGGTTGCAGATATTAACTTTATATTTGGCATAAAGCTAACTCTACATGATTTACAGCTTAATTCCCAATCTCAGTCTGGTTGAATAATTTTTGCCAGAGTTATGGCCCTTGAACTTTAATTTGTTGTCAAATTTTCAGTTTTCCGGACTTTTCTTGGATGTGGTTGCAGATATTAACTTTATATTTGGCATAAAGCTAACTCTACATGATTTACAGCTTAATTCCCAATCTCAGTCTGGTTGAATAATTTTTGCCAGAGTTATGGCCCTTGAACTTTAATTTTTTGTCAAATTTTCAGTTTTCCGGTCTTTCTTTGGAAGTGGTTGCAGATATTAACTTCATATTTGACATAAAAATAAATCTAGATGAGGTACAGCTTAAGTTCAAATATCGGTCTGGTTGAATAATTTTTTTGTCAGAGTTATGGTCCTTGAACTTAATGTTTTTCTGAAAAGGTACCTAGCTTTAGAACTTTGGATTTGACAAAAACCTCATGAAAGGGTCTTATTTCTAAGAATTATTCTTCATTTTTATTACATAAATTGGGTTGGGGCATGTATTGTTTTTAAATCTCTTCACGTTTCTGTATGTACATATGTTCAGATTGATGATAGGTGTTCTGACAAGCAGACAGGTGGGGGTGGGGGGTATTCGTTAGCCTTTGGCTTACAGTTCTAGTTTGGGGAGCATCCACGGGTTCTATCGATTCTCTTGTTGTGTAATGAGTTGTTTTCATGATTTCTGCCAGATTTCAGACAGTACTCTGCATGTAGTTGATTGTGAACTATTGAAAGAAAGGCAAACTAGGAAACAATCTTTATAGTTAACAATAGTAATTAAGCCTCAAATCAGAATATTATACAGTTAAACCTTCGTATACCCAAATATTTAAAGTTCAAATGTGGCTGAGATGCATTTCAAATTTGCAACATGAGTATGTTCCACTTAACCCTTTACTCCATAAACATGCATTTAACACATCCTCCACTGAAGAGAATAATTCCACTTTATACAGTCATAAGTATGCACTATCAATTTCAGGGTTGCCACACATCAGGGAATTGTCAGGAAATTTTCTGAAATGTCGGGAATTTGAGAATATGGGCAAATGTCAGGGAATTGTCAGGGTTTTTTTTTAAAAATATGACAACCAAGACCATATACTTTAAAGTTCTGAAAAAGATTTAAAATAATTTATGACAGAAAGACCGAATGTCGCAATGTAACATGTTAGGGAGATTTAAAATTATGTCATGGAATTTTGTTTCCTCTGATTTGTGGCAACCCTTTAAATTTCCTGTATCCTAGCAGATTGTAGCTTACAGCAGGCGAAGTTAAAGCAGACTGCTCATTAACCCTTTCCTCCATAAATACGCCTTTCTACACCTCTGTTATAACCACTTCTTGAAACCATTATAATAAATAGAGCATAAATTTTCTCCATAGGAGCTAATGCTCTATTTATCGCACTGGTTGTCAAAACTACACACTTCTGAAAATTTCCTTTCCTCTAGTTAGTGCTCCTTTTCAGTAGATTTATTCAAAGAGGTTGGGTCTAAATATAGCCTTTGAGGGAATGGGTTAAAACACATTGTGCATTACTTTTATCCTGCTTTAAGCAACCACCTGTACTCAATACTGAAATCAAGCTATGGAGGAAGGGTTAAGCAAGCAACCACTGTCAAATTGAATGCAAAATACCATAACAGCAAGGGGAGAAGTTTCTGTTAATGGACTTTCCACCTCTCTTATGTTATCATTATATAATCTTCAAAACATTTACAAAGGAAGGGAACTTCATGTTGTTTAAACCAAATTGTTAATTGCAAATATACTACTTCTTCAGGAAGAGGCAAAGCGCACAGTCATGGTCGGTACTGCAGCTGTGCCGACAGAATTGAGAACTGTGACGCTGAGTCATGATGGCAGCCAAATAGATGTGACTCTATGGCGTGACCTTGCCAACAGTGCAGTGGACATTGGATCTTATGTAAGGATAACTAGCTGTCAGGTTGGATCCTGGCAGCAAAAGAAAACGCTGAATAGTACAAGACTGTCAACAGTAGAGATAAAACATTTTTTAATGTTTGTTATAGCAATGTACAATAAAACCAATGTCTGGTGCCCTTGGACTAACCACAATCTCTTGTTGCTCAAGGATCATCAATGGCTTAAAGGTCATTCAGACTTTTCAAGACTTTGAGTTTCATGCAGCATAAAAGCTGTACAAGCATTTCTCGCCTTTCTGTTCTGCTTTCTTTTCCATTAAACTACCATATGCTTATTTCCTAAATCTAAACCATCATTTTGTATCTGTCACAAATATCACCTTTTGGGCATGTTCACAGTTCAAATATCACTCAATGGAATTCATTTCTTATCCAATTTTTTCTCAAGCCCGCTTGCATTCAACTCGGCAATCAGTTGACACAATGTCCTTATATTTGGTATATGTTAGTCTGTCCCTCCGAGCTCTAACTCAGAAATTATTAGGCATAAATGTATCTCTAGAAGTACAGCCTGTCATACACAAAAACTTGGTCAGTAGATGAAAGATGAAGGCCATACTAAGGTCATATGTAAAAAATATGTATATATTTTTTCTAAACTTTTACTTGTCCAGGCTCTTTAATAATTTTTCTGATCAACACATACTTTCAAGACAAACATTTATGCCCAGTTACTCCACAATCCTTCTATGGGGTTCTGAGATAGAGCCAAGACAAGCAAAAAAACCTGTTTCTGACCTTTGACAAGCTATGGATATAGTTAAGCATTAAGTGATATACCATGACAATACTTTTGAAGCAATACACTATTTTATTGATACTTATACCAACGAGATTTCTTTATGAAATCCATATAATTTTGTCACAGTTGACTGGGAGCCTACTTTAACCCTTTCCCTCATATGAAGATGTTTTAACGCATTCAAAAACAGAATAGACCCACATCAAACAGCTCTTACAGGTCAGGGTCTACTTTGTTTGCCAATGGAAGATTGATAGGTCCTTTACTTTCTAAAATGGCTACAGTGTTCCACCTTCCATATTTCATTATAACTATTTTGTCCATGAATATTCAGTAGGTATTTAATTTGCAATGACCATAGAACAGGGAAAGGGGTGTCCTTATGTATTATATTTCATGTCTGTCATTTTTAAGCATATTAAATGTAATTTTGAAGCATTTGAAGCCAAAATTACTGGAGAATTTACATCCTAGTATTTATATTTTTGGTCAAAGAATCGATAATAGTTTCGGTAATATTTGAAACAGTTAACGGATATGATTCCAATTAACAATATCCAATCTTATCTTTTACCTCCAAGTATGACCTTGAGCTTTCAGTTACTTGTACTTTTTTTTCTTGTCCATGCTTTAACCCCATGGATGGATTATGAAATGACTTAAGCTAAAATGTTTCCCTAGAAATGTTGCATGCAAAAACCAGAGTCAGTAGCTGAAAGGTGAAGGTCATAGCTAGAGGTCAAAGGTCAAACACGAGTAACATACCTACTATCACCACCTGTATGAGTTTTCAGTCACGAGTTTCTGACTTCAAAAACTAAGTCCTAGATACTATAAGATAGATATGGAAATTCATTTGTAGCTTGTTTTGTTTCGAAGAACAGTAGGCTTTGGCCTGCAAAAACTTGGCTAATTTTTCGAAAAGGGTATCGGCATGAAACTTCATATGTGGGTGGATTTTATTGAAGAGAAGGCCCCTACATAATAACCATTACTCTTGATTTTAGATTTTAGAGTTTTGGCCCTTTTTTTCAGTGGACAAGCACCAAATCAGGTGAGCATTAGTGCTACAAGCGGCTCCTGTTTTAGTCCCTGCTCTACACACTCTTTCTGTTATCCAATTTTCATGAAAGTACTCTCACATGCTCAAATATTGCACGAGTCGGTCAACCATCAATTTAACTTTAATAGAACTTTAATGAATCTAGTAATTAAGAACTTGGTATCATCTTCCATGCCTTGTTTAATTCTTTCCTCCATAAATATGCCTTTCTCCCTTCCTCCATAAATATGCCTTTCTACTACTCTGTAATTTCCACCCATTGAAACGGTTGTGATAAATAGAGCATTTCAAAGTACAAAATTCTAAAAAAAAAAATCCTTTTCTCTAGCTCATTCTTCTTTTTGGTAGATTTCCTCAAAGAGGTTGGATCTAAAAATAGCCTATGGGGTAATGGGTTAAAGATACAGGTAATTATTGCAAATAGGCGTGTCTCTAATCAGGCAGTCCCCAATAGACTTGTATCGGTTCACATGTTTGATTTTCCGACATTTCAGGAAGCAGAGGCCCCACAGACTCAAGAAGAGGGGAGTATTATCTCGTATCTAGTTGCTGGGGAGAAGGTCGAAGTGGAGCTTGAAACTGCAAGCTCCACAAAGGATTATGTTATTGATTTAGAAACCTTGTCTGTAGCACTTGATGTACAGCCAGATCGTCTAGACAATATGATGGCTGAAATGCTCCCCATTGCTGTTACCCTCACTGTGAAGGGAGCCGATGTGTTAGAAATTTCCCAAAATTGACCCTTGTTTTACAAACAGTGTTTACAATTGTGATGCCAACATACAATTGATGGCAAACTACTCCCTCTAGGTGACAGACAGCTGCAAATTCCTTTATTGTGACACCAATATCAAAGCCATTCATTCAAAACCATTAAAAAACCTGTTATATATACTGTTGCAAATTTCAAAATCAGTCTGATTAAGTCATAGTTTTACCAAATTTGAATTTAGCTATCACTCAGAAAGCAACACTATCAGTTGTCCATTTTAAGCCACTCCAATTTCATTTTCAACAAAGAGAGATTCTGTATTTTTAGCTCACCAGAGCACAAAGTGCTCAGGGTGAGCTATTGTGATCGCCCGTCGTCCGTCGGCGTGCGTCGTTCGTCGTCCGTCGTCAACAATTTGAACCTTTAAAAATCTTCTCCTCTGAATCTACAGGGATCTCAACTTTCATCTTTGGCACATAGCATCATATTCAGGTCCTCTACAAAAGTTATATAAATTATGCCCCTGGGGTCAAAATTGACCCCGCCCCAGGGGTGCCTTGTTTTCAATAGAAACATATAGTAAAACTTTGAAAATCTTCTCCTCTGAAACCAGAAGCTTCTCAGCTTTCATAATTGGCACATAGCATCATGTTCAGGTCCTCTACATAAGTTATATAAATTATGGCCCTGGGGTCAAAATTGGCCCCGCCCCAGGGGTGGGCAGTTTTCAATAGAATCATATACTGCAAACTTTGAAAATCTTCTTCTCTGAAACTGGAAGGCTCTCAGCTTTCATATTTGGCACATAGCATCATGTTCAGGTCCTCTACAAAAGTTATATAAATTATGGCCCCTGGGTCAAAATTGGCCCCACCCCAGGGGTGGGCAGTTTTCAATAGAAACAAATAGTGAAATCTTTGAAAATCTTCTCCTCTGAAACTGGAAGGCTTTCATATTTGGCACATAGCATCATGTTCAGGTCCTCTACAAAAGTTATATAAATTATGGCCCCAGGGTCAAAATTGGCCCCGCCCCAGGGGTGGGCAGGTTTCAAAAGAAACAAATAGTGAAATCTTTGAAAATCTTCTCCTCTGAAACTCGAAGGTTCTCAGCTTTCATATTTGGCACATAGCATCATGTTCAGGTCCTCTACAAAAGTTATATTATTTATGGCCGTGGGGTCAAAATTGGCCCCGCCCCAGGGGTGGGCAAATAGAAACAAATAGTGAAATCTTTGAAAATCTTCTTGTCTGAAACTGTATGGCCCCTGGGTCAAAATTGGCCCCACCCCAGGGGGGGGGGGGGCAGTTTTCAATAGAAACAAATAGTGAAATTTTTGAAAATCTTCTTCTCTGAAACTGGAAGGCTCTCAGCTTTCATATTTGGCACAGAGCATCATGTTCAGGTCCTCTACAAAATTTATATAAATTATGACCCTGGGGTCAAAATTGGCCCTGCCACAGGGGTAGTAGACAGTTTTCAATAGAAACATATTGAGAAAACTTTGAAAAACTTCTTCTCTGAAACTGGAAGGTTAATCTCAGCTCTCATATTTGGCTCATAGCATCGTGTTCAGGTCCCATACAAGTTTTTCTAAATTATTTCCCTGGGGCAAAATTGGCCCGCCCCAGGGCCGGCTAGTTCTCTATAGAAACATATAGTGAAAACTTTGAAAATCTTCTCCTCTGATTGTCTGGTGAGCGCTTCAGGGCCATTCTGGCCCTCTTGTTTAGTGTGACAGTAGATATATGCATTTGTCTTTTGATTATGCTATGCCTAAAAATAAGACATTCTTTAAGATTTGATTTTGACATGCTAACAACCAGTCACATATGCAATTGTATGGAAGTAGACATAATTCATGTTTAAACAAAGGTAGATAACCCATTATGACTCAGTGATTCTTCCATGCTTATATATATTGCATTACTGTTTTTGATCTAACAGGTGCCTGCTAAAAAAAAGTATTTTGTTTTCAATTGAAATCCTGTTGACAAATAGCATAGACTCAGATCAGATGCTGCATTATGCGGCGCCTTTTATTAGTTTACACTGCCTATGTCCCATATTATGGGCGCAAATGGGTTAAATTTTTCATTTTTGCAGTGCTTATTTCAGGCCAGTTGTTGACTGTTACCGAAATGCTGACCATTCATATAAATTTCAACAAGTGCATATGGCTTTCAAATTTATGATACTCACAATGTGGTTTTCTTTACTACATAAAGTGTATGAATTCCATTAATTCTTTAAAAACCCTGCATTACCACAGAAGAAGTGTACATGTATATGTCTGCAGTGTTTCTCATTGTTTGATTTACTACACTGATTTACTACACATATACAAATGTTACGATGTATGGTGATTACTTATTTGCCTTGCCTTTGCAGGTGTATTTTGTGTACATATTAAACCATGCCATGTTGCTCTTGCAATATCAGTGCACCTCATTCTTCCATGTTTCATTGCCATAAACAGCTGTTCAGTCAACTAGTAATGATAAGGCAAAAAATGTGTTCTAGTCATATAAACATTCATTGTTGCTTTTCATATAATTAATACATGTTCAATACAATAACCCATTTGTGCCCAGAGGATTCTTCCGTGCTGATGTATATGATTAGCCCATTTTTATGCCCCCAAGATCAAATCTGGGGGGCATATTGTTTTTGCCCTGTCTGTTTGTTTGTTTGTCTGTTTGTCTGTTTGTTTGTCAGCAACTTTAACATTGGTCATAACTTTTGAGCCAGTACAGATAGAGACTTGATATTTGGTATGCATATGTATCTCATTAAGCCGCACATTATGAGGGGCGACATGTCAAGGTCAAGGTCATCCTTCAAGGTCAGAGGTCAAATATATGGGTCAAATCACCGACTTTAACATTGGCCATAACTTTTAGACCAGTAGAGATAGAGATTTGATATTTGGCATGCTTGTGTATCTCATGAAGCCGCACATTTTGAGGGGTGACATGTCAAGGTCATCCTTCAGGGTCAAAGGTCAAATTGTCTGTTTATTGTCTGTAACTTTAACGCAACCTTAACATTGGTCATAACATTTGAGCCAGTACAGATAGAGACTTGATATTTGGTATGCATATGTATCTCATAAAGCCGCACATTTTGAGGGGTGACATGTCAAGGTCAAGGTCATCCTTCAAGGTCAGAGGTCAAATATATGGGTCAAATCACCGACTTTAACATTGGCCATAACTTTTGGATCAGTAGAGATAGAGACTTCATATTTGGCATGCATGTGTATCTCATGAAGCTGCACATTTTGAGGGGTGAAATGTCAAGGTCAAGGTCATCTTTCAGGGTCAAAGGTCAAATTGTCTGTTTCTTTGTCTGTAACTTTAACATTGGTCATAACTTTTGAGCCAGTATAGCTAGTGACTTGATATTTGGCGTGCATATGTATCTCATAAAGCCGCACATTTTGAGTGGTGACATGTCAAGGTCAAGGTCATCTTTAAAGGTCAGAGGTCAAACACCTGGGTCAAATCACTGACTTTAACGTTGGTCATAACTTTTAAGCAAGTACAGATAGAGACTTGATATTTGGCATGCAAATGTATCTCATAAAGCCGCACATTTTGAGGGGTGACATGTCAAGGTCAAGGTCATCCTCAAAGGGCAGAGGTCAAACATGGGTCAAATCACTGACTTTAACATTGGCCATAACTTTTGAACTAGTACAGATAGAGACTTGATATGTGGCATGCTTGTGTATCTCATAAAGCTGCACAGTGTGAGGGGTGAAATGTCAAGGTCATCCTTCAGGGTCAAAGGTCACCAACTTCAAATTGGCCATAACTTTTGAACCATTAGAGATAAAGTCTTGATATTTGGTATGCATGTGTATCTCATGAAGCTGCACATTTTGGGGGTGACATTTAAAGGTCAAGGTCATCTTTCAGGGTCAAAGGTCACCGACTATAACATTTGCCATAAATTTTGAACCAGTAGAGATACAGACTTGATAGTTGGTATATGTGTGTTTCTCATTTGGCTGCACAGTTTGAGGGGAACATGTCAAGGTCATCCTTCATGGTCAAAGGTCACCAACTTTAACATTGGTCATAACTTTTGAACCAGTAGAGATACAGACTTGATATGTGATATGCATGTGCACCCCATGAAGCTGCACAGTTTGAGGGGTGACATGTCAAGATCAAGGTCATCCTTTAGTGTCAAATATCATATCGAGGGGGCATAGTGTTTCACAAACACATCTTGTTATATAAGATGTTCATTGTTTAAATTTACATTTTTGTGTTTTATATTTGAATTCCTATTTAAAATTGGGTAGACTGATCAGATGCTGCATTGTTCAGCGTCTGATCCGTATTTGGGATCATGGACACAAATGGGTTAGACTTTGCATTTTTGCAATGCTTCAATTGAGGCCAGTTGTTGTTGAATTGTTACAGAAATGCTGACCATTCATATATATTTCAACAAGTGCATATGGCTGCAGTGTTTTACATTGATTCCTACACTACACATATACAATTGTTGCGTTTGTATGAGAATGGACGTCATTCAGGTTTCAAATAAGTGATACTCACAATGTGCTTTCCTAGTTTTTAGCTCACCTGAGCAAAGCTCAGGGTGAGCTTTTGGGATACTTGAATGTCCGGCGTCCGTCGTCCGTCGTCCGTCGTCCGTCGTCCGTCGTCAACAATTTGCTTGTGAACACTCTAGTGGTCACAATTGTAGTCCAATCTTCATGAAACTTGGTCAGAATAAATGTCTTGATAAAATCTCGGACGAGTTCGAAAGTGGGTCAAGTTGGGTTAAAAACTAGGTCACTAGGTCAAATAGTAGGAAAACCTTGTGAACCCTCTACAGGTCACATTTTTAGCCCAATTTTCATGAAACTTGGTCAGAATGATTGTCTTGATAAAATCTCGGAGGAGTTTGAAAAATGGGTTATGTGGGGTAAAAAACTAGGTCACTAGGTCAAACAGTAGAAAAACCTTGTGAACACTCTAGTGGTCACAATTTTAGTCCAATCTTCATGAAACTTGGTCAGAATGAATGTCTTGATAAAATCTTGGACGAGTTCGAAAGTGGGTCAAGTGGAATTAAAACTAGGTCACTAGGTCAATCAGTAGAAAAACCTTGTGAACACTCTAGTGGTCACAATTTTAGTCCAATCTTCATGAAACTTGGTCAGATTGAATGTCTTGATAAAATCTTGGACGAGTTTGAAAGTGGGTCAAGTGGAGTTTAAAACTAGGTCACTAGGTCAAACAGTAGAAAAACCTTGTGAACACTCTAGAGGTCACATTTTTTGTCCAATCTTCATGAAACTTAGTCATAATGATTGTCTTGATAAAATCTCAAACGAATTTGAAAGTGGGTTATGTGGGGTTAAAAACTAGGTCACTAGGTCAAATAGTAGGAAAACCTTGTGAACACTCTAGAGGTCACATTTATAGCCAAATCTTCATGAAAATTGGTCAGAATGATTGTCTTAATAAAATCTTGGACAAGGTCGAAAGTGGGTTATGTGAGATCAAAAAGTAGGTCACTGGGTCATATCTTAGAGAAATCTAGTTTACACTCCAGTGGCCACATTTTTAGCCCAGTCTTCCTCAAACTTGCTCAAAGTGTTTGTCTTGGTGATATCAAGGTTGAGTGTGATCATGGGTTGGGTGGGAATAAAAAGTAGGTCACTAGGTCAAATCTTAAAAAAAATACTTTAGAGGGCACATTTTTAGCCTAATCTTCATTGGTCAGAATCATTGTCTTGATAAAATCAATATACTAAATCTTTGAAAATCTTGTTATGCAGAACCACTGCTCATGATCCACTATCAACATTGTTCATATATTGTCCCTAAGGTTAAAATTGACCATACCCATGGGCCATGGGCTACCCAGCAAAAATCTTAAATCTATGGTAATCAGGTGAGCGATTAAGGGCCATCTTGGCCCTCTTGTCTTTACTACATATAGTGTAAGAGTTCCATGAATTCTTTAAACTAATGAGAAATGCCCTGCATTACCAAAGAACAAGTGTATATGTCTGCAGTGTTTCTCATTGTTTGCTTCACAATTGTTATGACGTATGATAATTGCTCATTTACCTTGCCTTTGTGGGTTTTTTTTGTGTATTAAACCATGCCATAGTGCTCTTGCAATATCAGTGCACGTCATTCTTCCATATGTCATTGCCATAAACAACAATGTTTACTCATCCAGTCATGACAGAACACATAATTTGTTCGTCATACACAAGTTCATTGTTGCTTTTCATGTCTTTTATACATGTTCAATACTTAACCAATTTGCGCCCTGCGGATGTTTCGATGTTGATATAGGATTAGTCCATTTTGAGCTAAAAGGTGTCTGGTTAAATTTTTGCTTTGTTTCATATTGAAACTCCTATCAAACAGTGTAGACTCTGATCAGACATGGCATTATGCTTTATTATACTGCAAAGTAAAATCCTCACTTCTGATTGGTTAACTAGCCGTGTACATGAGTCCATGTACCCTGTGAGCTGACAGGGTACATGGAAATTCCCCATGGCAGGCCCCACATATGATGATCAGAAACCAAATGACCGACTTCTCGACTCGGCTAAACAGTAGCAAAATTCATAATAGATAACTATTGATACGTAAAGAAAAAAATGCAGAAATGAATTAAAAACACTTTTGGTTTGAAATGACCAATAAAACAGTTTTTAGAGGAGTTATTATATCGTCCATCCATCTATTATAACACGAACGCCGATGAAATATACGCACACCACTTCGGATACCTTCGGTTAGAAATAATGTATTGGGCGCTATTAGGGGAATTCTCGTGTTTAGTGATTAAATATGCCAAAATGGATTTACATAAATTATCCGAACCGTAGAACTTTGCAGTATAATAAATTCGTTATACAGTTCTTTCCCAGGGTACATGACGATTTATTCCCGGCTGGTAAAATCATGTAACCCTCGCCTAACGGCTCGGGCAACATGATTTTCCTCAGCCGGGAATAAATCGTCATGTACCCTGGGAAAGAACTGTATAACTAATAACGTCTGATCAGAATCTACACTGTTTACCTATGTCCCATATATAGGATCATGGGCACAAATAGTTTAGATTTTGCATTTATGCAGTGTTTCATTTGAGGCCAGAATTTTTTATTGTTGTTCAATTGTTACAGAAATGCTGACCATTCATATATATTTCAACAAGTGCATATGGCTGCAGTGTTTTACATAGATTCCTACACTACACATATACAATTGTTGCGTTTGTATGAGAATGGACGTCATTCAGGTTTCAAATAAGTGATACTCACAATGTGCTTTCCTAGTTTCTAACTACATATAGTGTAAGAGTTCCATTACTTATTTAAACTAATGAGAAATGCCCTGCATTACCAAAGAACAAGTGTATATATGTCTGCAGTGTTTCTCATTGTTTGTTTCACAATTGTTATGATGTATGATCATTGCTTAACCCATTCCCTCATATTGACGACTTGTAACGACTCTTTGTGAAACCATTGTGATAAATAGAGCATTTGCTCCTAAGGAGCAAATGCTCTATTTATCACAATGGTATCAAACTACACATTTCTAAACGTTTCCTTTTCTCTAGTAAATGCTCCTTTTGGGTAGATTTATTTAAAGAGGTTGAATCTAAAAATAGCCTATGTGGTAATGGGTTAAACCATGCCATGGTGCTCTTGCAATATCAGTGCACGTCATTCTTCCATATGTCATTGCCATAAACAACAATGTTTACTCGTCCAGTTATGACAGAACACAAAATTCGTTCCAGTCATAAACACGTTCATTGTTGCTTTTCATGTCTTTTATACATGTTCAAACTTTACCAATTTGCGCCCAGCGGGTTCTTCGGACGGTGCTGATATATTCGTCCATTTTTTATCTAAGAGGTTCCTGGTTTAATTTTTGCTTTGTTTTATATTGTAATTCCTATCAGCAAATAGTATAGACTCTGATCAGACGCTGCATTATGCGGCATCTCATCAGAATCTACACTATTTGCCTATGTTTCATATATGGGATCATGGGAATAAATCTGATAGATTTTGCATTTATGCCGTGCTTCATTTGAGGCCAGAATTTTTACTTGTTGTTGAATTGTTACCAAAATGCTGACCATTCATATATATTTCAACAAGTGCATATGGCTGCAGTGTTTTACATTGATTGCTACACTACACATATTCAATTGTTACGTTTGTATGAGAATGGACGTCATTCAGGTTTCAATTAAGTGATATTCATAATGCGATTACCTAGTTTTCTTTACTACATATAGTGTAAGAATAACATTAATTCTTTAAACTAATGAGAAATGCCCTGCATTACCAAAGAACAAGTGTATATGTCTGCAGTGTTTTTCGTTGTTTGCTTCACTACACATATACAATTGTTATGATGTATGGTGATCGCTCATTTACCTTGCCTTTACAGGTGTATTTTATGTATTAAACCATGTCATGGTTTGTCATCTAGTCATAATAGACCACAACATCTGTTATAGTCATTCTACATGTTGTTTCACTGATGAAAATCATGGCATTAATACTTTTTTTTGTTCAATACTTCAAATTTTATAGATTTGATTTTAATTTGTTATACTATATCTCATGTTTTATTCAATTGATTTGTATACAAGACTCCACCCTTCATGAATACTTGTTTATTCTCGTTAGACATTTGCTCAGTTTCACTTTCCCTATTAAGTGCTTTTGCAAACAAAGCGTATCATTTAAACATGCATTTGCTTCCTTTACTCTGTTATGTTTAAAAAATATATCATTCAGAATCTTGTCATTGTGAAAATAACATTATTCGATAAACCAAAGTCAGTATTTGATGGAGAGATCTAAAATGCGGACGCGCTTTGCGGACGACAAAGATATTATTGGAAAATGCGGACGATATAGAATAAAGAAGGATATCGGAAAATGCGGACGACATAGAATAAAGAAGGGAAACGGTTTCGCTTGTATAACCGCTATCCAGGCACCTTTTTAGGATAAGAATTAAAGATATATATTTTTTTACTACAGTATTGTTATCCAAATAGAAATATTCAGAATTATTTTTTTTGTTGTTGTTGAAAATCTAAGTGTTAGCATGATGGAAATTATTTCATGAGTGATGTTAATGATGAATATATATGATTAATTAGTCTACTAATGTATGATTGTCGTTATTTTAATTACCTTCAAAGTGTTGTTTTTTTAATATTGCTTTGATCATGACTAGTGTACACATTATTTTCCCCATGTTTTTCAATTACCATTTACAGGACGACATAGAACAAAGAAGGATAACGGAAAATGCGGACGATATAGAATATAGAAGAGGTTTGGGTGAAAAGGCGTACTCATTTATTTCTTATGCCTGTAGTATTGTTATGAGGTAAACTGTTTGGATTTGTACCAAACGACACACCATATGTCCAGTAATAAATGTTCCATTTTATATTTATGTCTATATGGAAATAAAAGAAAGCTCCATTTGTGAAGTTTGTATGTACTGAATGAATAAATAGAAATAATACAACATTATTAGCGTGAATTTACTGTCATTATTTAACCCTTTCCCTCATATACACGTGTTTTCACGCACTTGCAAAAAGAGTAGACCCAGATCAGACGACTCCTAGAGGATCCGTCTGATCAGGGTCTGCTCTGTTTGCTAGTAGAATTTGATAGATATGTTTCTTTGCTTTCTAAAATGTCTACAATATTCCACCTTCCATATTTCATTATAACTATTTTGTCCATGAATATTCAGTAAGTAATGAAATTTTTAATAAATGTAGAACCGGTTAAAATGTGTTAGTATTTATATTGCAATTATAGATTTTTTCCAATTTTGAGTTCAATCAAAGGACGCAATAAAGGACGTAATTGTTAAGTAAATATCACACCCTCCGAATTGCCTATTATAGAGAACAGTGGATAGGATTAAAGACATAACGCATTGTTGTTAAATGAAATAACTGAATGAAACCCAAGTGTGAAAGCAGTCGGCCTTGTTAAAAGTAGACACTAATTGGTTATGGACAAATGGGGAAGATTATCAAGGTCATTTACTTGTTAGTGGCACATTGACTTTGAATATGCCGTGCCAAACTTGCTCCATGTAATTAAATTTTAAATGGCTAGTCCACGCATGCTATCAGCAGGATTCCTGTTAACAACACGGTAGCACGTGTATTAAGGTCAATATGTCCCAGCATGGGGTTGATTGTATTAACAGGTAATTAAGGCGGCAGAAACTGTACACGCTTGTTTGGAGTTAGGGTTAATCATGGGTAATTAAAACAAATAATATTATGATAGTATGATTTCTTATTATGCTAATCTATGAAAGTCTTTATTGTAAATGAACGGTATAACTAATTACGAGATCAAAATTAGCACGGATTATAATTATCGGATGGACTTGATTGAATCTTAAAGATCAAAATAACGTGAAGATGCACATTTTCTTTTAATCTATTCATAATAAGTATGGTGTGAATAATATATGACTTCATCCAATCATCTCTCTGTCAATGTTTCAAGAACTTTGATTGGCCCAATCAATATTTCTTTATAAAAATTATCTAGTATTAAAAGAAGAGATTTAAATTGACTGTCTAAATTGATAAATTATTTGTCGATAGTTATCATTAATTGATTGTTCTAAACGTTCTAAACGCAATGGCTCTTGTTATTGGACACAGTCAGACGAAGTACTTATCGGAATTTCTCAGTGAGGATTTATACTCTGTGTTTTCGTACCCTGGATATCGTACAAGCCAATTTGCAGAGGAGTCAGTGTTATTCGAAGTGATCCCTTACTTTTCGGTGAGTCCAATTGTATAGAATTCAATACAATAATATATGACGACAGTCCGTTGGTACTAAACATGTTGCAATCAAACCCAATATTAATAAGTGTAATATAAAAAATTCGATTTACGGACGTTTCGGTAAATGACCAGTTCGGTAAATTGATTTTATATAGTGATTGTTCCGGACGTTTCGGTAAAAAGGTAAATTATAGTAATTAAAGGTTTTTATCCCGGTATATCACACCTTTTGCTGGCGGATAGCGTTTGATCTGTAGTCACTTTTATCATTATAAATGGGTTGGGTCTAAACTATACGATGTAGTTATAGAAAGGGTAAATTTCTATGCCAAATTGGAATAATCGTTATGAAAGCGGGAAATCAAAAAAAAAAAAAAAAGAAGAAAAAAGTGAAAATTGAGTGCCATTTGCCTGAATGTATTTGCGACCCAAAATTAAAATTAGTCCTCTGATCAGGATCTACCATGCAGACAGAGAATGTAATAAAAACACGAAAACCCCTATTTGAGTTGAAAAAATTAGAATCTACTTTAATTTAAAGCGAGTTTAAAATTTTGTTTTCCTCAAATATAGAAATAAGTTTATTACAATATTTATGATTATATCATTATTCTTATAATTATTAATATTACGATTATTAATATCAATCATTTCACCTTTAGGATTAATACCTGTTTTGCTTTATATTAGAATTATTAAAAATAGGACTGGATCATGTTATCCTGTCACGCATATTTATATATAAAAAAAACATAGTTCAGACCCCGAAGCGTGGTCTGTAAATGTGGCACGTCTTTAATTATTGTTTGCCACTAATTGTGCCGTCGCCTGTAATCAATTAATTTAATTAACTAATTAACAACCTCGCTACACTCAACACTTTAATAAGATGAGCCTCTTCATTGTCAAAAAGTTTAAATCCTGACACCGCGTAACTAGACAACTGATCAGAATCCAAAGTTTTTAACACACAAAAAGGGTATAACAATGACTCCTTCACTGTCTGGTAAAACAGTGTAGACCCAGATCATCAATTGGTTTAATCCTTTCACTGCCTTAGGTATTTGCTAACAGTTTGGATCCATAACGCGATGACTGATCAAAATTCAAAGTCTTTCACACACAAAACAAATATATAACAGTTGATTTGACTCATTGGGCAATAGTTTTTTTGCAAACAGTTTGGAGTCATTTATTTATAGGTATTATTGAAATATAGTTATTATATAGTACATATAGACCCCCATGAAGCGGTCCAGACCCCTGTGATTGAAATAGTGTATATAATTATATCTTATTGCAAAACTATGTACTTATTTTTTGGTGAATAATTATATTAAATATACATCCAGTACACTTTTCGTTATCAATTATTTTGCCAATATATTACTATATTTAAAAACTCCAGTTATTTTCAACACCCTTCGAATGTCCATCATATTCATTGTTAGATCAGGATCCATACATTATACAACTAAATTTTAACACAGTTGCAAACGTGGCACAAACATCGTCAAACAGTTTCATTGATACTGGGAGAGGTGCGATATAAATCTACTTAATCCTTTAATTAATATAATTTACCTTTTTACCGAAACGTCCAGACCATTCACTATATAAAATCAATTTACCGAACTGGTCATTTACCGAAACGTCCGGCACCCAAAAATTCCACCTCATTACTGATGTCGTCTATATAGTGTTACATTTACATATTGTGTTCATTCTCTAAAGTATGGTACATAAAATACATTGTAATCCTACTGTCTGTAGAAGTTTTTGTTTATCGGCATTTTGTTTGGAGCTTAATTGCAATTAACAAGACCAGAGATCAGCGGGGTATCAATGAATTTGACCCTTTCCCTCACAAACCCTCATTTTCCCGCACTAGCTCCTATAGGATCTTTCTGATCAGGATCTGCTCTTTTTACACATTGAATTTGATAGATTTAATAGTATAGTTCCCTAAATTGAATAAATATTCCATGTTAAAATATCTCCATGAATATTCAGTAGGTTATATTAAATTTTAAAGAAAATGTAGAACAGGGAAAAGGGTTAAACGGCACGTGTCATTAACCCTTTCCCTGTTGTATATTCATGTACAATACAATGTATTGTATTGTATATTCATGTAAGAAATAATAACGTCATGAATATTAATTTGATTATTTTTATAATTGCAAAAGCAAACCTATCGGCGCCGTTTGATTTAGGTCTACTCTGTTTGCAGATGTGTAAAATGCGCTAATATAAGGGAAAGGGATAAATGTGAACGGAGAGTGTGGCTGACGATATAGGCGCGTGTCATTAGTTGGAATGTGCACCTGTCATGTAAAGCGGCAATGTGACCAGATTTGTGATAAGACCATGATTGGATTAGTCTCCTTTAAAAATACCCTAAATGAATGAGCATCGAAAGGTTAACTGGCTTTAATTAATGTAATTAGTTTAAGTATGGAATATACAGAAATCTACGCCAACCATACAGTAGTTTTCTGACCAGGATCTACCCTGTTTGCTTATGGATATAATAAAAATTTAAGGTGTTAATATGCCATTTCAAAAAATAATCTTAATAATAGTCATGATGTCATTATTTCTTTCATAAATATTAATGGATTAGGTTAACATTAATGATACGCGCCGTTATCATTGGCTACACACGTCGTTCAAGTTTCGTGCCCTGTTAGATATTAACAAAACTTTTATAATGGGATAATTTCTTATTTTCAGGTTGTTGTCTTTGTTTGTGGGGCCAACGACATAGGGTCCAGATCACCCGAGGAAATTGTGTCAGATCTGTTTGATCTGCTTGAGAAAGCACATCACGCTTCTCCAAGGTGAGAGAACAATCAAATTATCTGTATGATAGGAGCCGTCTGACCAGGGTCTAATCTGTTTGCTTATGGATATAATATTGACCCGAGTCTCTAGTGTCTGCCTTGGCAAATAATAAGGAACGCTGTAACCCTAAACTGATCTATTTGCTCTCTAGTTTCTGTTTGCTTCGGATCTTGTAAATTAGACATGACATTTTCTGCAATGACCACCACTAAATACGTAATTAGTGAATATGAATCTAATTAACGGTGATCAACGTCGTCATTTATCGCACTAATATAGTAGACCCAGATCGGATGCCTCATGTTACACTAATATAGTAGACCCAAATAACGTAATGACCTAATTAATGTTGAGGTCGTCATTCGCTGAACTAATATAGTATACCCAGATGAGACCGCCCATGTAAGAACCGACTTATCAGGGTCTGCCCTGTTTGCTGCTGGTAATAGATACTTCTTAGTTCTCAGACATACAAAACGAAGCTGTACTTTACTCTTCATTCTATATCGTCCGCTTTTCCCCCGATGGCCCTGCTTAATTCTATATCGTCCGCATTTTCCGATGCCCTTATTTATTCTATATCGTCCGCATTTTCCGATAACCTTCTTTATTCTATATGGTCCGCATTTTTCAGTTATGTTCAACGCTTCCGCGTGTAATGCGTGTATTCTTAGAAACTTGGTTTTTACAAAACACATTGAATTATGCCTAACGTTTATATGTTCCTATATCAACACGTACATGTACAATCTTCAACTATACAAAACAACTATGCTATGCAGTATAACCCCTCTAATGGGACCACTTAATAATCAAATATGAGTGTCTTTATAAGCAGGTGGTTGCTTACTGCAGGGTAAAAGTAATGCAGGAATTCCTCTTGGAGTTTTCTGCATTAACTTCGTCATGCATTAAGCTACCACCACCAGAATTATATGTCTTATATCTCTTTAAAGTGCCCCCTCTAATGCGACCACTTAATAATCAAACATTAGTGTCTTTATAAGCAAGTGGTTGCTTACTGCAGGACAAAAGTAAATGAGGAAATTCCTCTAGGAGCTTTCTGCATTACCTCTATCCTCCATTAAGCATCCACCACCCAGAATTATATTTTCAGAATTAAATCTCTTTAAAGTGGTCGCATTAGAGAGGTTTTACTGTATATATACGGTTTATTCACACAACTACGGTGAAATGTATACCATATAGTGGATACTATGATAATAATAAACATCAAACTACATTTGAAAGTAATTACAATACAGACGGACACTCATGAATACTGATCATGCAATCATATTCATCGTCAATCATTTTCATCATGCTAACACTTAGATTATGAACTAAATATACAAATACATTTCTACATATTTATATTTCGATATCCTACTATAGTAAAATAATAATTCTTTAATTCTTGTACTTAAAAATAGGCGGATAGCAGTCATACAAGCAGTTATACAAGCGAAACCGTTTTCCTTCTTTGGTCTATGTCGTCCGCATTTTCCGATATCCTTCTTTATTCTATATCGTCCGCATTTTCCAATAATATCTATGTCGTCCGCAAAGCGCGTCCGCATTATAGACACACCCGTATTTGATCCAACTCAGTTAATGTACTCATAGAGGGTGAACATTGTATAAATGTGCATGGTAGTATAGATATGCATTGTGGAAATTGTTCATACTTAAACTCTTCCCCTCATGAACTACCACCTACTATTATTAATATGTCACTAGCAAAAACATTATTTTGTCATTTTGTCTGCTTCTTGGTCTGTTTAGCCCTTGTTGCAAAATATGAAATGGTGTTCTATGATGGGAAAGACCATATATGACTTATGTACAACTCCATTGCATTGCACTGTTGATGTTAAATTAATAAATATACAAACTGATTTTCACAGTATCTTTTCTTGCTGAACCTTTCAAATAAACTACAAAACCCTTTCCCTGATATTGACACCTCTGTTAAGGTCACCTTCTGAAATCATTCTGATAAATAGAGCATTTGCGCCATAGGAGCAAATTCTCTATTTATCACAATGGTTTCAGAACAATATAATTCTAAAGTTTATTTATCTCTAGTAAATGCTCCTTTTCAGTGAATTTATTCAAAGAATTTAAAAAAAAAGTTGTATGAGGATATTGGTTAATCCATAGCTTGATTCCAGTACTGATGACAGATGGTTGCTTAAAACAATCTGAAACAGTCAAGCAGAATGCTCCTTAGCTACCATGTGCTAGGATATAGGAAATATTTCTTTTGGCACATTTTATGACTATAGTCGGACTATTTTCTTGAGTGGAGAAATGATTTAAATGCGTTAAAATGAGTGTCTATGGAGTAAAGGGCTAAAGTTAACAGGACCATTTCTACAGTAAATATCATTTGCAAAACTCACACCATCCATTGGCATACCAGTAAAATTTCACCTTACCCGATGATTGCTAAACAAGCTATAAATGTTCATTTCAGAATAAGTAGCCAATTGACATTTCTACCGCGGTCAATTTCACACTTGCTAAAATGTTTTCCTAGAAAAAAACTATACACCTTAATTATTTACAGTGTAATTACTATTGTCCTGCAAAATTCACCTTACGTTGCTGACCTCAATTTTAAATTCACACTTATCTTGGTTCCTGTATATATTTTCGTTGGTGTCCATGAATTATTTATACGAGGATACAAAGTGGTTGGCTTCCTGCTGAGACATCTTGCGAAGTGGTAAAATGTGTCGGGCTGTGACACATGGTATGAAAACAGTGATAATATCTTGTCTCATGCGCTTTTTACTGGCGATTATTGATATATACTGCATCATCTCATTTTAATTTATTCTTCCATTTAGATCAACATCAGGTGGATTTTGGACTTAACTCTTGAAAGTATCCTAATAGCTAACTTTCAAAAGCATGGGGAAAATGAATTAAATCTCATTACCCCATGGTCCTGCTTTAAAAGCTATCATGCATGGCCGAAACCTACAGTACTGTCAGTACTTTGATTATTCTTTCTTATAAAATCAACTTTGCCATTAAGGCTTTCTCTCTTGAATATTCATACAAGAATTGTCATGAATAGTTATCACCTGAATTTTGGATATTGCTATATACACAGGATTGTTTACTGTGGCAGAAATTGTAGAACCAGATCTATGTTATTTTGGAAGTAAACAAAGTTGAATGTTCTGTTCTGCTCAGATGGCTGCTACAGGAGTGATCTGATATGAGTCAAATCTGCAAATTTTGAAAAGTCGTGTATGGAGTAAAGGTTTTAACCTTTTCCCTGTTCTATGTTTATTACAAATTTCAATACCTACTGAATATTCATGGAAAATAATTATAACAAAATATGGAAGGTGAAATATTGTAGCAATTTTAGGAAGTTAAGAAACAAATCTATCCAATTCCAATAGCAAACAGAGCAGACCCTGGGTCTACTCTGTTTGCAAATGCACGAAAACACATTTATATGAGGGAAAGGTTTTAACAGATATGGGATGTTCTATTGTGAACATTCATAATTCTAATGGTCAATAATCCTACAACTAGGGACAGCGTGCCATATGATAACTTTGAGTTGATTTCCTTTCAGAACCGCCAGTTGAGTCATCCCAGTCCATCTTCCTCTCATGGGACTGTGGCCACATCTCACATTGGTCAGTCAGGGTTACCCACACAAGCCCAGCCCAGTCAACATCCAACAGGTTCCAGCACCCCTGTAGGACCTATAAGATTCTCCATTGGGCGGCCAGCACAGATCCAGAGCACTCCAACCTCTTCAAGGGTACGTACAATATTTAAGTTCAATAGCTCATATTTTCACCAATTTTGTGCAACAATATAACTTCCTAATCGGAATGTGTTTGGCTTGAAACTACTTTAGTGCTGAAGCACTTGACATGGAAATAGTTGCTGGTATAGAAAATAGAGATTTGTTAATTACCTGGGAAACCAATAGAAATGTCCACCATGCATGGAATCTGCATGTCGTACAAATCAGTTATGTGTACCAGACGTACTCTGTGTACAAAGAATTACACAGTTTGTCACTCCTCAACTGATACACATCAGCCATTGTTGTGTAAACCCAATTGATATTTATAATGTTGTTCCGAAATCAGATACTGATCAAAAGTGTCTGCTGATTACTATGTAATCAACACACTTTTCTGTCTCTTAGAAAGTCTGTGGTTTACTAAGGCTTTAGCAGTATTCAGATACAGCTAATATTAACCCTTTCCCTGTTCAATGTTTAAATAATTTCAAATAACTACTGAATATTCATAGACAAAATAAGTATAATGAAATATGGAATGTGGATTATTATCACCATTTTAGAAACTAAAGAAACAGATCTTTCAAATTCTATTAGCAAACAGAGCAGACCCTGATCAAACGGCTCCTATAGGAGCCGTCTGATCTGGGTCTTCTCTGTTTGCAGATTCGTGAAAATGCGTTTACATGAGGGAAAGGGTTAATTCAGGTCAACAGTAATGTGGAATGTTCCTTTGGGAGATTTCTATGTGACTTTTACCATACATTAAGCACCCACCTGCCTAAGAATAGATAAGTTTTGGTAGTAAAATTTTGGTTTAGACATGGGTTTAACTGTAGTCTGAGTTTCAAACAATTCTATCCTGATGAGAAGATGATTATTCTGCATCTCACCAGGATGCAAACTCTTTGCATGGGTTATCAAAATTTTGGCACTGACATGCAAAGATTTATAGAATTTTTTAACCTTTTCCCTGTTCTACATTTGGTTTGAATTTCACTACCTACTGAATATTCATGGACAAGATGGTTATAATGAAATATGGAAGGTGCAGTATAGCAGCTATGTTAGAAACTGACGAATCAACTTCCATTTGCAAACAGAGCAGATCCTGATCTCATCTGGGTATACTCTGTTTGCAGATGGGTGAAAAGGCATTTATGTGATGGAATGGGTTAATTCATTTTTAATACAAAAGACATTGAAAAATTTCAATTAAAAGGCTGTAGATGGCCTGAGCTGTTTGACTTGTCTGATTTTCTTTCTGCCTTTCTTCTCAAATTATATTTAATGCAATTTTCTCTTCACAATGAACTCATGAAACTATTTATAGTACAAAAGATTCCATTTTGAGAACACAGTATTGTTACAACTTAATTATTCTTTTCAGAGTCACCCTCGTCATAAATATATCAAAGAACGTGACAAAAACCTGCTCAACCCAATTGTACGCAAAAGTCTCCTCCAGCGACCTCAAGAGTATGAAATTAGCTTAGATAAGATTGTGACTGAATACCTCCGGAAACAACATGCTCTGTGCCGTAATCCTGTGGTCACCTGTCCGCCAATGTCTCTATTCAAGTAAGTGCTCACAATCTCTCATTTGTGTGCAAATTAAATAGTCAGATTGAGACTCAAGAATATTCTCAGTCCATCATTTACCCTATACGCCATGAATATTCATGTCAGAAATAAATACCTCTTGAATATTAATTAGCTTAGTTTTTATAATAGCATATGGGTACAAGAAATTTTGGCCATACCAGAAACTAGAATCATATCTTTATTAATAATGTAATCAAACAGAACAGACCCTAATTGGCTCCTACAGGAGCAATCTGATCTGGATCTACTCTGTTTGCAAAAGTGAAGAAAGACATATTTATTGTGTAAAGGATTAGTAAAATGATTGCCTTAACGTATATGAATTACATTCAAAGAACAGTTTTGGCAATAGCAAAAACAGAATCGAAGTTATTTTAGGCCTTAAGCAAACAATAGACCTTGATCAGATAGCCTTCTCTGTCTGCAAGTACATAAATATATATCCTTATTGATCGCCGCATGAGCGGCGATCACTAATGGAATGTTCAAAAGTATTTACCCATGTAGGAGGGGTAGCGACAAGTTTTACAAAGTCTATTCCACGTACATCGGTGAGAAGAACCAAATGAATTGGCACATTCATGAGAGCGTGGCAGAGAATAGTTTCTATCTGCATTATTGATGTAGTGAAATATGTGATGTAAAAACCTTCATACGATGTTTAAAAAGAAATTTATCAAACAAATGTACAATAATAACAATAATTATGACACTTTTTTCGTCGAAGTATCGACATTAAATGCCAAAAACAGTTTTGTAAACATAAATGAAGCCGGGTCAAAGTCGCAGAATTGAAGCCAGGTCAAAACTGTAGTCGTGCACCTGTTTGCTGTGCTCTCGTTCTAAATTATGCCCTTCAGAGATTTTGACATATTACGGTTTTGTTTAATGACCATTGTTTATTGTCCAAAAATGTCGACAAAAGTAATGCATACATCAGTATATTTATACACGTGATATACACATGTTCAGTCATGAATAGATTCAAACTCTTTGCTAGTGCCTTTATCCTAATAGAGAATAATAGGTTAGTGCTGTAGATGGGACTTACATTACAAGACGGGAAAACGTGCTCGAATTTGAAAAATAAGATCATTTGAATCGACAGTCGATATGTTAATTCAAACAGACATGGTTATTATTCTACCGGAGGCTCTACATGGTCAAAATCGAATTCTGTCGTCTCGGTTTCTATTTTTAGATAGGGCTAACGTCACTCGTTAATGGAACTGAACAGGCTATATTTAGGTCTATGACCATCACCGCCCTTGTAAGAGTTTATTGATTAAATTATCATGAGAGTGATAAATGTTTTAATGAAGTTTTATTGTTTTATTTTAATTTAAAAAAGTCGTTTTATTTTATTATTTTTAAAAAAAAGTCGTCAATATAGTAGCATGATAACTTTATATACATCTTCAATTTCTCTTAAAGTATGTCTGGCCTGATATGGTAGTGGTTACCACGGTCGCCTATCGTGCAAGTCAGCCCTGGTTCGATTCTCACCGCTGACGAAACTTTTTTTCTCTCTTTTTCCTTTCTATTTTTTATTAATGATGGTTTGGGTTTTTACTGGGATAGTTAATGATAATTATCCATATTAAGTGTTTTTTCTTTCAACTTATACATTATTTTTGGTAAAACAAATTTGTAGAAAAATTAAAAATAGTTCCTGTTGTAAGAAGAAATTCCTACACCTACTATACAAATAAACCTCTACTGTACATATAAACATAGGTTACCCCTTTATTACGTCACTAGCGGCTGTAGCGACGGGATAAAATATTTATCCTCTTACGTTTTGGTATCGTCAATATGCCTCTGAACCAATCAATGACCGCCCTAGATATTTGTGTCAAGTTTCATGTGATACTTCCAACAATGCATATGTCACAATAGTTTTACCAGGTATTTACTTGTTACAATTTGCAACAGAGTTCTTTATCAGCATGCCATAGTATATTTTCTTGTTTACATAGTTATTTGTTTCATAATAAATGACTGTATTCTTAATTTATAGCCAAGTGTCTCTTTATTATCACCTTTTTAGAGAAGGGGAGTAGGATATTCATTTATCCTCATTTTTTTTAGCTCACCAGAGCACGACGTGCTCATGCTGAGCTTTTAGGATCGTTGGATGTCCCTCGTCTGTTGTCCGTTGAGATACATTTTTGAGAGACATTTTGCACTTGATCTCTAAGTAAATTGGTTTGTGTTTTGCCCTGCATGAAATTTAGGTCAGTCTCGAATATGGGTCACCTGGGCTCAAAAACAAGGTCACTAGGTCAAATCTTAGAAAAATCTTGTTAATGCTCTAGAAGCTACAAATCTTATTGGATCTTACTGAAATTTTATTAGAATGTGTCTCCATGAAATCTACGCAAAATTCGAATATTGGTCATGTCGGGTCAAAAACTAGGTCACTAGGTCAAATCTTACAAAATCCTAAACACTCTGGAGGCCATATTTTGCACTTGATCTTCAAGTAAATTGGTTTGTGTATTGACCCTGATGAAATCTAGGTCAAGTTCGAATATGAATCGCCTGCAGTCATAAACTAGGCCACTAGGTAAAAAAAAATGCTACAAATGTTATCAAATCTTACTGAAATTTTATCAGAATGTTTGTCCACATGCAATCTTGGTCAAGTTCAAATATGGATCATGTCAGGTTCGAAACTAGGTCACTACGTCATTACACTCTAGAGGCTACATATCTCGTTAAGTTTTTAATGAAATGTTGTATTTCAATTGTCTTAACAAAACAGTTCCTTATTAAAAACCTTCCTTGTACACGAATTTCGCGGCGATTCAATATTCTGAACTGAGTGACAGATGGGCCAATGGCCCATCAGCTACAAAATTAATGGGCCATTTGGAAATTTTAATGGGCCAACCAGATTTACACCTGATTACCATGGATGTATTATGCAGTACGTAACCTGTTTAACCAGTCTGAAAAAAAATTAATGCACTTACCTACATATTTTGTTGTCATTCATGTGCCAATCATTTCTTTCTAGATACTGTCTATGCTGGACGCATGTCTCGTCAAAGTGCTCGAAAGTTTGAACATCCTGTCACTAAAGTCTTTTGGCAGATAACACAAAACATCGAATTTTTCTCACCATCGTAATGTAATGTAACCTGTTTAATTTAGACAGCCAACTTGCCTGGATCCGCGGTGATACGGTTTTCCGAGCTATAAGAAGCGTGATCACTGGCCCATTCAGTTTGCCGTTAAATTCTCAGAATCAGCTAACGCTGAATCCATAAGTTGCTATTGTGAGGAAATGTAATGAAGTCCTGCCCTCACTTTCAGCCTTTCTTTCGGACATAACTGCTTCGTTATCATATAGAAAAGTCTAGATAATTACATTTGTTAACAAAATGTTTTTCACTTTCGTTTTCAACTCGCGCGACAGACTATGTAGTTTTTATATATAAATTATCAAATCAAGGAAAAACCCTCACACCAGATGCTGTATCTGGGTGACGTCACTACCGGAAATAAATTTGCAGTCTCCAAGCAACAAGTAGCGACTCTCTTTCGGGACCTTGAAACGAAAACAAAACATCTCGATGTGAATTCAGATTAAATTATATATTTAGGGAGTGGGGATTTGAAATTTTGTGCGCCGGCATGGCCGTAAGATTGAATTCCCACTGCACCTTTTGTGATTTGTATGCGTGAATCCGGCAAAGGTGCGTCCCAGAATAGAGTCTGGTAAAGGTTGAATTTACCCTCTTTGGTTTAATTGTTTTGGTTCTGCAAGGCAGTAGTAAAACCATGAAGAAATGTGCATTTTGATGAAGAAAAAAATTTGAAAGGATTTGACAGATTTTATCTCTACCACCACATAGTAATATACATGTTTCTTTCCACATCTAATCCGTTATTACTGAATATATATTTACAGACCCCACAGATGCCTGGAGCCAAGAGCAAGTTCTTGTGCACCCATCAACTTCACAGCCAGAACCATGAGAAAGATGGTAGGTGCCACAATTTATTAATTGTTTGTAATAGTTTATTACCCAGCGATTATGTTCCTATTCCTGTTCTAAGGCATACAAATGTAACATGTTTTAACCTTTACTTCATATATACATGTATACTGTTACATATGCATATTTATGCCTTTGCAAACTTAGTAAACCAAGATGAGACAGCTCATCCAGGAGCTGTCTGATCAGGGTCAGCTGATGGAATAATGATTCTGCAGTTTTACCAATGACTAAAAATGTGTTCGCAGTCATTCAGTACAAGGCCGTACAAGTGATGACAAACCTACACACTGTGACTTACTCCCCCAGCAAGTTGAAATTTGTCCCGAATTTATATGGGTATGAGAATGACTGGGAATCGAACTCGGAGCACATACAGTCACAGTCCCATGTTGGGTGTACGTAATATGTGTGTCATAACGATTAAACCCTATACTCCATAAATATGCCTTTTCAAGTATTTTCATGGGACAGCAAAAATGTATGTAATATGTGTGTCAGAACAATTTTAACCCTTTATTCCATAAATATGCCTTTGCAAACGGAGTAGACCCAGATCAGCTGTCTGATCAGGGTCTGCTCTGTTTGCTTATGATATAATAATATAGATATGAATTCAGTTTCTGTCATGGACAAAAATTCCTGTGTCCATATACTATTATAACAGTTAATCTAATTAATATTCACTATATTATTATTCTTACATTAATATTCATGGAGTAAATAGTTAATGTGGGTAATTGTTTGGTTTGGCAGGTTCATCCCAGGTATGGTGGTATGGATGGCTGCAAGTTGGATAGGAAATTCATATACAGCAGGTAGGTGTTTATACTTCTTTGGAACTGTGTTCTTGATATGCTGTAAACTTTACCCTGTCTATCAGGACCTGGCTGATACAGTAAAACCCCTCTAAACTGGAATTCTAGTAGAGAAGAGTTTAGATACTATTAGGCAGGTTGCTGCTTAATGCAGGGTGAACGTCCTAAAGGAGTTTTCTGCATGACTATTATCCTGCATTAAGCTGCCACCTGTCTCCAAGAAGGATATTTATTCTGAATTTAATGTCTGGTTTAGAGGGGTTTTACTGTATTTGCAAACAGCTTGGATTCAGATGAGACACCGATTTAATTGGTGTCTCGTCAGGGTTCAAGCTTTATGACACTCAATCAATAGTCTCTCAAAAGCTTGAGTGAATTGGAGATAAAAACTTGAAACACTATTAGGGTACTATAGTTAAATAACTATGTCCTTAGACAGTCATTTGTGGAGGTTTACTGTAGTCAAATTGGCTTCCAATATGCCTTTTTATAATGGTATGACCAACTGTTTCCTTCAGCAATTTAAATAGACGTGTACAAAACTTACACAAATTTGTCGCTAACATGCAAAGAGTTAAAAGTGCTGTTTAAAGCAGAGAAGTAAAATTTCAGTAGTATATAAGTTTGTGAATTTTGAGTCTAAGAAAGAGAAGTATAATTTTTTCATTCCCATTGGGTCACTTATCTCTCTGGGCGCCAAGTTTTAAAGTGTAATCTGCAATGATAATTTCATATTAGATATAATTCTAAACTAAATAATAAAGGTATATTAGTAAAACTTTTGTTTTTAAAAACCTGTATGCTTGGGCTAAAATAATACAGAAAACTGAAGTCCAAGATCAGATGGCGCATTAAAATGGCGGCATCTGACCTGGGACCGGACTGTTTTCAATGGTGCCAACAGGGGAATTGGGGCCGAAAGAGTTAAAGGCAATATGTCTTTAAATGACACATTTTAGAATGAAATTGTAGGTTGTTAACAAAAGGTAGTAGGGTGTGAATTTTTTGGTAAAAGATTGCAAAAGTTTGATTTCGCCGTTGTTATTTGCCCACGTTTTAGACAAGTCCTGTGCAGATTTTAGTTTGTATCAATTGTAACGATGCGGTGGCGTTCTGATTGGTTCTCACAGGTGTTCTAATTGGTTCTGTATGTATTTTCAATATCACAATAATATTTTGTTCTAGAAGAATTATAAGTGGTGATGTACTGTTATTATTGATTCAGAAATGCTGTTTACAATGTAACTTGATCAGTGAAATCTTTTTGAGAAAAAAAATACAAATTATTTATTGACAGGTTACTTCTAGTGCAGAACAAAAGTGTGAATGGAGAAGTTATGGGATTTGTATGTTTAGGTTTTCTGTGCAGTTATTTACCTATTCCCTTATAGGCTATTTTTAGATCCAACCTCTTTGAAAATATCTACCAAAAAGAAGCATTTACATAGAGAAAAGGAAAACTTTAGAATTGTTTAGTATTGAAACCATTGTGATAAATAGAGCATTCTCCTATAGGAGCAAATGCTCTATTTATCACTACGGTTTCAAGAAGTGGTTATTACAGAGGCATAGAAAGGCATATTTATGGAGGAAAGGGTTAACTAAAACTGAAAGTACCAAATGTGTATGCATGTGATTTATTTCAGATACAAGCCTGTAAAGACTTACAAAGAATCCGAGGAGGATGGACTTTCATGCTGTACATTTACTGTGAGTGACATTTTGTTTGTAATAGAGTATTCACTATATTTGGGTCATTGTGATTGACCCTTTACTCCATAAATATTCATGAAAGAAATATTGATATCATGAATATTACTTCAGATTAATTTTTATAATGGCAAATGAACACAGACAATGTTTGTCGTAGCAGAAACGTTAGAATCTGCTGTATATATTTTGTAAGCATGCAGCAGATCCTGATCATACAGCTCCTACAGGAGCCATCTGATTTGGATCTTCTTTTGTTTACAAAGGGATTTAAAGGTGTATTCATGTCATCTGGCTTTGACATTCTTTTGTTATTCAGATCTTTAATATTTTGAGTGGAGGAAACAATAGGAGTTAAAAGTGCTGATTTAAAGCAGAGAAGTAAAATTTCAGTAGTATATAAGTTTGTGAATTTTGAGTCTAAGAAAGAGAAGTATAATTTTTTCATTCCCATTGGGTCACTTATCTCTTTTGGTGCCAAGTTTTAAAGTGTAATCTGCAATGATAATTTCATATTAGATATAATTCTAAACTAAATAATAAAGGTATATTAGTAAAACATTTGTTTTCAAAAACCTGTATGCTTGGGCTAAAATAATACAGAAAACTGAAGTCCAAGATCAGATGGCGCATTAAATATGGCGGCATCTGACCTGGGACCGGACTGTTTTCAATGGTGCCAACAGGGGAATTGGGGCCGAAAGAGTTAAAGGCAATATGTCTTTAAATGACACATTTTAGAATGAAATTGTAGGTTGTTAACAAAAGGTAGTAGGGTGTGAATTTTTTGGTAAAAGATCGCAAAAGTTTGATTTCGCCGTTGTTATTTGCCCACGTTTTAGACAAGTCCTGTGCAGATTTTAGTTTGTATCAATTGTAACGATGCGGTGGCGTTCTGATTGGTTCTCACAGGTGTTCTAGTTGGTTCTGTATGTATTTTCAATATCACAATAATATTTTGTTCTAGAAGAATTATAAGTGGTGATGTACTGTTATTATTGATTCAGAAATGCTGTTTACAATGTAACTTGATCAGTGAAATCTTTTTGAGAAAAAAAATACAAATTATTTATTGACAGGTTACTTCTAGTGCAGAACAAAAGTGTGAATGGAGAAGTTATGGGATTTGTATGTTTAGGTTTTCTGTGCAGTTATTTACCTATTCCCTTATAGGCTATTTTTAGATCCAACCTCTTTGAAAATATCTACCAAAAAGAAGCATTTACATAGAGAAAAGGAAAACTTTAGAATTGTTTAGTATTGAAACCATTGTGATAAATAGAGCATTCTCCTATAGGAGCAAATGCTCTATTTATCACTACGGTTTCAAGAAGTGGTTATTACAGAGGCATAGAAAGGCATATTTATGGAGGAAAGGGTTAACTAAAACTGAAAGTACCAAATGTGTATGCATGTGATTTATTTCAGATACAAGCCTGTAAAGACTTACAAAGAATCCGAGGAGGATGGACTTTCATGCTGTACATTTACTGTGAGTGACATTTTGTTTGTAATAGAGTATTCACTATATTTGGGTCATTGTGATTGACCCTTTACTCCATAAATATTCATGAAAGAAATATTGATATCATGAATATTACTTCAGATTAATTTTTATAATGGCAAATGAACACAGACAATGTTTGTCGTAGCAGAAACGTTAGAATCTGCTGTATATATTTTGTAAGCATGCAGCAGATCCTGATCATACAGCTCCTACAGGAGCCATCTGATTTGGATCTTCTTTTGTTTACAAAGGGATTTAAAGGTGTATTCATGTCATCTGGCTTTGACATTCTTTTGTTATTCAGATCTTTAATATTTTGAGTGGAGGAAACAATACATTTACAAACAGTGTAGACCCAGGTCAGAGGGCTTCTTGAGAACCCCTGATTAGGGTCTACTCTGTTTGCGTTTCAAATTCCTCTAGCAAATTTCACTTTGAAAATTCAGCATTCAAAGAGTTAATATCCATGGCAAAGGACATAATTGCACTATCTTAGCTTTATATGTAGGCACTTTTGTTGACAGGAGTTGCTGAAAAAGTGTTTGTAGGCTTTTAACAGAATACAAACATATTTGAAAAAAGGATATGCAGTCAAGTTCTTGTTTATCAAATCCTTGCTTTGTGCCACTTGTTTAGGATGATTTGAATTCAGAATCCACTCCAGGATTGCCAAAAAGAAGTACTTAATACATTGATACATTTGACTTTTATCAACAACCATAGGTACCAGGCTTTTGTTTGCATACATGTAGGGTGTTCTGTGGTGCCATAGGGGCTTACTGAATAACAAAACTTTCTAGGGGCTTACTGAATAACAAAACTTTCTCGGGGCTCTAATCCAGAATTATGCTGATTTTCTAACTAGTGTATAGGTCTGGCTGAAAGTGTCTCTCCCTGTTAGGAATAGAATAAACATAGACAGGATAGGATGCTGATTGGGGAGGGGGCAGGGATGTCGCAAGGACACCAGCAACCTGTCTTGGATTTGGCTTGAAATAAGAGCTTCTATCCATTTTTCATGACCCACTATTGAAGAAGTGTGATGGAGATTTACCCTGTCCTTCTGTCCGTCCATATACTTTTTATGTCCCCTGCTTTAGCAAGGTGACTCTTAAGGATCTATCCTTCTGTCTCTGTCATGCTTTTTTGTCGGGTGACATGTGTTCCTTTGAACACTCTTGTTTGTCATTAAGTGTGACTGAAATTGTGTTGAGAAAGAGTTTGTCTTCTCACAAATGTAATGCGGGTCTTTATTTGTACTTTCAGAATGTTCAGGTAGGTATAGTGTTTGGGTGTTTGCTGAATAACTGGGGGTCCATCTTATTAAAAATCATACAATTTAAATAATCTTAACATATGTGTCCTTAATTTCTGTCATACAAGTTAGCCTTAATTGCTTCACACAAGAATGTATAGCAAAATTGACTTTCTCGGTATCGTTGGTAGCAATTGTTGTAAATGAAGACTTAGGATAAATTTGGTCATATGATCTCTATTAGTGTTCTTACCAAAATATTTACTTAAAAGTTTATAAATCAGAGGAATTCTTAAACAATGTCTTGTATGTCAAGCATTCCACTGGTGTTTAACCCTTTGCCTCGCTACATATGCCTTGCTGCGCCTTTGCAAACAGAGAAGACCCAGATCAGACAGCTCCTATAGGAGGTGTCTGATCAGGGTCTGTTCTGTTTGCTTATGATATAATATAGATATGATTGTACAGTTTCTTCCATGGCCAAAAATGTGTGTGTCATATGTACAGTTATAACAACTAGTGTAATCAATATTCTTGACATCATTATTTCTTACATGAATATTCATGGAGGAAAAGGTTAAATGTGTCCTTTGTGCACCCTGTTACCTTTAGGAACTACTTATTAAAAAGTACATTTGTCAAAGCTAGAAAACTGATCTCAGTGTCAGTTAAGAGTTTGGTTTAGACTTCCATCTAATCCATGTAAGAAATATTAACCCTTGACTTGCTATTCACGTCAATATACCTACTTGTAAATAGTGAAGACCCAGATGAGACAGCTCCTGCAGGAGCTGTCTCATCAGGGTCTGCACTATTTACACGTTGATTGTGCAACCAGTGTACTCCACAGCAGTGATTGCACAGCGAAATACTTGTACACAGTGAAGATAATTGTAATTATACAACAGGGCATGGGTAAAGAAGGAGACGTGTGTTTTAAAATTCAGCAAGAGAAGGGTTAATGATATTAGAAATATTTATTGGCTGAATTTCATAATGGTATACAATGATCTTTTGGCCGTGACGAGAGACTGAAGAATCTGATCTACATGTGTATATAATATAAGCAAACAGAGCAAATACTGATCTGATCTGAGTCTACTCTATTTGCAAAGGCATCAGAATGAGTTTGTATCAGTCAGAGGGTTAGAGCATACATGTACTTAATACAAGTTATGTCCTTCAGATAAGTGATAACTTGTGTATCATCACTGTCATCAAAAACATCTTTGCTTTGCTAGTTGTTACAGGCTGGGGTTCCTATATACTCATCTTTTGCACTTTGTAATATATTCAACTTTTATCCGGCTTATCCATATTATGGTTGAGTATCACTGTAGGCAGTTTTATATGCCCCCGCCCTCTCCCTTCTTTCATTTTAAGAATAGGAGGTGTAGCGTGTTACCCTGTACATATGCCAGTTTGCTCACAAAGTAATTTTCTTTGTTTGGTACAATTCTATAAGTATTGTTTTTCTGTTTGTGTACACTGATAAGACAACAAGTTAATCAGTTTCTCATCCAAACTGGATCCAAACATGCAACCTTTTGAAAATCATTTCTTGTCAATACAATGGAACTTTCAAATTTGACATTTATATAATAACCCTAACACCCCACCCCCTCCATGAACATTAATTTAACCTTTTCCATCATTTTTGTAAGAAGGAAAGGGTTAATTTAAAAATATACAACCGTATGAATATTCAAGGACTGAATTTTTATAATAACACATTAACAATGAAATTTTTGGCTGTGACAGAAATTTCTGAATCAGGTTTATGTTATTCCAGAAGCAAACTTGAGTAGACCCTGATCAAACGGCTCCTATAGGTGCAGTCTGATCTGGATCTACCCTGTTTGCAAAGGTGACAAAAAATCATCTATATGAGGTAAATGATTAAATTACAAGATGCAGATCAATATTGATTGCAGAGACAGTGTACCAATGTTTTGAATTGGATGTTTGTATCTTATAATGTAGACTGGTGTATACATGTAGCTGCTTTGATTGTGGTTCAACCATATCTTAGGCATAGCAACCTTCATTCATAAAACCCTAACTGGCATAGCAACCTTCATTCATAAAACTCTTAATAGATCACAAGTACAGTAGTTTACCCTAGCTGATCACTTGGTGGTTATTTATATTGTACAGCAGCTAACCCTTTCCTTCATACAAACACTTTTTTCACATCTTTGCAAACAGAGTAGACCCAGATCAGATGGCTCCTATCGGAAGTGTCAGGTCAGGGTTTGCTAAGCAGTTATACAGATCTGACCCTACAGTTTTTGCCGGCAAAAGTTCTCTTGTTAGCCCTTTCCTTCATATGAATGCTTTTCACACCTTTAGCTTTGCAAAAAGTGTATATCCAGATCAGCTGGAGCTCTGTTTGCTGATGAAATTGTAATAGATCTGACTCTACAGTTTCTGCCAAAACAAAACATCCTGTGTACATATGCCATTAACCCTTCGCTTGCTGAATTTTAAAATACATTTCTCCTTCTTTACCCATGCCCTGTTGTATAATTACATATATCTTCACTATGTACACATATTTCGCTGTGCAATCACTGCTGTGGAATGCACTGGTTGCACAATCAACTTGTAAATAGTGCAGACCCTGATGAGACAGCTCCTGCAGGAGCTGTCTCATCTGGGTCTTCACTATTTACAGGTAGGTATATTGACGTGAATAGCAAGCGAAGGGTTAAAATGCTGCTTATAATCATGATGTCATTATTTCTGACATGAACTGGGAAAGGGTTAATGAATATGCATACAGTGATCAATTCATATAGATATATTAGTAAGAGAAAAAGTCTCCCTGATCCTGCTGATTTCTCCCAATTTTGAGGGAGACATTTAAATACATGTATATAGAACATATAGGGAGATACAAAATCTTGACCAAAACTTCTTGAATCCAGCTTAACTTCTCCCTAATGGAGAGCTCCAGCTTGACCCATGAGCCCTAGATCAAACTACTCCAGAAGGAGCAGTTTCATGAGAGGCTACACTGTTCACGTGGGTGTCATAATACTTAACCCTTTACTCCATGAATACACCTTTCTTAGTGTTGGCAAACAGAGTAGACCCAGATCAGATGGCTGCTGTAGGAGCCATCTGATCTGGGTCTGCTATGTTTGTTTATGACCTGATGTAGATCTGATTCTACAGTTTCTGTTAAGACCTAAATATCCTGTATCCTTCACCTTTAAAATATTATCTAATTGATATTCATAATGTCATTATTTCTTACATAGATATTCATGGAGTAAGGGGTTAAAGTTGCGAGATAGGTTCAGTACGTACCATTGACAAATCATGTTTAATACTACTAAAAGGCGTTTATTTCTAAACTAAATTGGTAACAGTAAAATAAGTAAAACATTAGCATGTCTAGGGAACTCTGTCTTAGAATTTTGATAAAACCTTTAAGTCATGCAATATTTTAAAGTTTTCAAGACATCTGAAATTCTGCCTCCTGCTATGTTTCTTTTCAAGTTAAACGATTGAAGCTATGGAGTGTATATATTTGTGTTCGCAGACAAGACAAGATTACCTCATGCTTGGGACATATGGCAGCAGTCTAAAACTGATTCACACAAAAACAGCAGAGGTAGGTAGGCATGATCTATACCAGTCTGGTTAAACCATTAAGCATTTTAACCTATTCCCTATAGGCCTTTTGACACTTTTGTACAGGTCACTTTTTGAAACCACTGTGATAGAGGTCTAATTATGGATGTGTAAGGCAGGTGGTAGCTTAACACAGGTGAAAAGTAATACAGAAAGATCCTAAAGAAGATTTCTGTATTACCTTTGCCCTGCATTAAACCATTCCTCCATATAATGAATTATTCACAGTATATGAATAAAGAGCCAGTAGTGGGTATTCCTTAGCTCCAGATGAGTAATTGCATGTTTCGTTCAGATGAGTAATTGAGTGTTTCATCCAGATGAGTAATTGAGTGCTTCATCCAGATGAGTAATTGAGTGTTTCATCCAGATGAGTAATTGAGTGCTCCGTCCAGATGAGTAATTGAGTGTTTCATCCAGATGAGTAATTGAGTGCTCCGTCCAGATGAGTAATTGAGTGCTCCGTCCAGATGAGTAATTGAGTGTTTCATCCAGATGAGTAATTGAGTGCTTCATCCAGATGAGTAATTGAGTGTTTCATCCAGATGAGTAATTGAGTGCTTCATCCAGATGAGTAATTGAGTGTTTCATCCAGATGAGTAATTGAGTGCTTCATCAGGGTTCAAACTATTTCAGTTTTCAGTTGTATTTTAAGAGAAATGGAAGAAAAAGTAACTTTGAGAATTGTAGCAGACTTTGTGCATATGATAATAGCCTTATGCAGAGAGGTAAATGTTGAGTTTTGTTTCCATGTTGCAGGAGACAGGAAGCTTCCATTGCCATTCCTCACCAGTAACACATTGTGAACATTCAAGGGTAGGTCCTGTCATTATTATTCCTTTACTTCATGATGCGTATGTAAGAATTTATGACTACTGTCCATTTCAATTTACTTTGTCACTGAATTTGAATCGAGATTTTTTTTCATTTCTTACTGGATCAAGATCAAATTTAAACCACTTGTGTGTCATCGTTTTTCAGGAACTCTGTGCTGGAGTTTCCCTTGAATCCATTTTTAAATAAAGATTTCATGCATAAAATCAATGTTTTCCCATTGTAAACACGTTCATTTCAAATTGCAAATGGCGGACGATTGACGTCGAGTGGAACGTTCGAATTTAACTTAGCGTAATTATAGCTCTTAAAAGATGACGTCATACACGAAATTACGTCATTTATTTCATATCAGTATGCAATTCACCCCTGTTGACAAATGATACGATCCATACATACGGCAGCCATTTGCAAAGAAACAGCTGATCGAATTAGCAGGTAGAAAATGCATTTTCGGCATTTTATTCCTTGTTACTGCATAATATTGAGGGATATTTAGCATTGGAGTTCCTGAAAAATGATGCAATCAAATGAAGTATAATATTAAGTCAGTCTGACTCGAAATGAAAAAAATATCGACTAAAATTCATTGACAAAGTAAATTGAAATGGACAGTACATAAATATTAACTGAATTTTTATTTTGGGATATGAAAAAAAGGAATGTTTGCCCTGACACACAGTGTAGAATCAGATCTATATAATAACATAAGCAAACACAGCAGACTGTGATCAGACAGCTCCTACTGGAATTGTCTGATCTGTGTTTTAAAGAGTTTATCCTTCATTCCATGAATATTCATGAATATTCATGCTAGTAAATGATGACATATTGAATATGACTAAGGTTAATTTTTTGTGCCACATGTACACAGGAGTGTTTGACCATGGCAGAAACTGTAGAATCAGCATTAATTAGCAAACAGAGCAGACCCTGATCATATTGCTCCTACAGGAACTGTCTGGTCTAGCTCTACTCTATTTGCAAAGGCGTATTTATGAAGAAAAAGGTTAAGTTGTAAAATGTTTTGTGTAAATTTATGATAAATTACTGACATTTTGGATATCTATGGTGTCTACTTAGAATCCAAATTATTGGATACTCTGATCAAAGAATGTTGGGCATTAGGTATTAACTTTCATCTGCCTTTGTGTCCATGAGTTAGGAATTTTTTTTGGATGTTTTCCACTCAATATGTAAGTTGTTTGGCACAGCTTTGTCCTGTGGACACATTTCTTGTTAAAGTAGATAATGTTTAAAGTTGAACAGATCTAAGCTGTAGTAAACTGAACAATAATTTCTAAACCATATTTTGGCTAGACAGACTTAGGAAAACAGTGCAGACCCATCTCAGACTGCTCCAAGAGGATCAGTTTGATCATGGTGTACACTAATTGCTACTCCATTGACCATGTGTTTCCTTTGTAGGTATCAAAACAGAGCAGAATATATTTACACTAAACTGTCTCTTAACCCTTTCCTCCATAAATACGCCTCTGTTAAAGGCACTTTCTGAAACCATTGTGATAAATAGAACACTTGCTCCTATAGGAGCAAATGCTCTATTTATCACAATGGTTTCAAAACTACACAATTCTAAATTTTTCTTTTCTCTAGTAAATGCTCCTTTTTGGTAGATTGATTCAAAGAGGTTATGTCTAAAAGTAGCCTATGGAGGAAAGGGTTAAACTAAAAACCAGTGGATGTTGAACCCTCTCCCTGTTGAATATTCATTTGAGAAACAATGTCATCATCAATATTAATTAAATTTTTATAATGATATATGTATTTTTTCTTTATTTTGATAGAATTTGTAGAGACAGATCTAATGTAATTTCATCAGCAAACAGAGTAGGCAGGAGCCGTCTTTATCTGGTTATGTCCCCACATAATGGTGGCATATAGGCTTGCCCTACATCTAGAATTTGTCCAGGCTCTTTCTTGGAAAGCATTTTTCCAATCCTCATCAAACTTTTCACACATGTTTGTGGCCATTATATCTTGTTTGATAACCATCGGCTAAAACACGGTATTGGTGCTGAAAAGTGTCTCACTGAGGTGAAAAAATGAAGTTTTAGGAAGGATTTTCTAACACCTTTTTTCATAAAATTCGAGGATTTTCTTATCCAGACCAATGCTTCGTTTTTGTTAATCTGCACATATTTTTTATAGTTTTGCATTCTTCTACATTAGGTTGTCAGGCAGTTACAGACACTACATGAGGCATATAACATGCAAGAAAAGAATGAAAAACCAATAACACTTTATTTGTTTACCTTGAAACATCAATAACAATGTGTAACTAAAAATCATAGAATGCAAAGAAAGCAAGAAATTACTCTACAATTAAATTCAGGAAAGCATTTAGATAACACCTATCTGGCCTTAACAAAACAAAACCCAAACAGTTAATGTGAATTATAGAAAAGGTACAAAAAGATGCCTCAAAGGCATTTACTGTACTGTTCTGACCTCACTGCTACACTTAAAAAAAGATTCATAACTCCAGGACCTCTCAATTCCCATGTATACACTTATGATAGAGTGCATATATTTTGGTTACGGACACTACACAATGAGACTATCACTGATTGGTCATTATAAGCAAGAATAAGCAGTACAAACTACTAGATACAAGCAAGAAAGGATACATATAATGACACTTTAAGATACTACAATATCATATCAAATCAATACTTCTTTTAGGCTATGAAATTGTGATTGCAATGTTATATATTGAAATTGAACAACATTAAACAAGAACAGGGGAAAGGAACAGTCATACAGCACACTGAAAAACTGCTTAAACCATGATATGAGTCAAGAATTAGAGTTTTCTAATAATTCTGATTTATTCTAGTAGGTAATAAAGCAGCTATCTTCAAATGAATTAATCTTTCAAATGTCATGTAATTGGTTACGGACACTACACCCTAATATGTCCATCACTTGAAATAGAAATTCTTGTGCAACATTGCAAGCTTTGTGTGAAGTTTGCTCAAGTCGTATTCTTAAACCTATTATGTCCCCTTTCATTGACTATTTCTGGTGCTTCTACAGCAGCCAGAATCAATTCTTGTGAACAGTCTTTTTGATTGGGCCAAATGTGCACATCACCAGATTTTTTTCATGCACTTCAGGCTGCAATCTTTGTCACACTGTGCTATAACTTCTGCCATATAAACACAAAGGGCTCCCTTCTTTGGCTTAAGGCCAACAGCTACAAATTATCTGGGATTATTCTTTTGACTCTTCGGAGCTTTGAATTCTGTCTTGACTCTCAGGCATACATGTAACGTCTTGCTCAGGGTGAGCTTTTGTGATCGCATGATGTCCGTCCTGTCGGTGTGCGTTATCAACAATTTGAACCTTTAAAAATCTCTGAATCTACAGGGTTCTCAGCTTTCATCTTTGGCACATAGCATCACCTATAGGTTCTCTACAAAAGTTATATAAATTATACCCCTGGGGGCAAAATTGACCCCGACCCAGGTGTGAACAGTTTTCAATAGAAACATATAGTGAAACTTTGAAAATCTTCTCCTCTGAAACCAGAAGGTTCTCAGATTTCATATTTGGAACATCATGTTCAAGTCCTCTACAAAAGTTATATAAATTATGTCCCTGGGATTAAAATTGGCCCTGCCCCAGGGGTTTCCAGTTTTCAATAGAAACATATAATGAAAACTTTTTGAAAATCTTCTCCTCTGAAACTGGAAGATTCTCAGCTTTCATACTTAAAGATTCTCAGCTTTCATATTTGGCACATAACATCATGTTAAGGTCCTCTACAAAAGTTATATAATTTATGCCCCTGGGGTAAAAATTTGCCCCGCCCCATGGGTTCTTGCAAAAGAAACATATAGCGAAAACTTTGAAAATCTTCTCCTCTTGAAACTTGAAGGTTCTCAGCTTTCATATTTGGCACACAGCATCATGCTGAGGTCCTCTACAAACGTTATATGTACATTATGCCCCTGTGGTTGAAATTGACCCTGCTCCAGGGTTGGGCATTTTTCAATCGAAACATATAGTGAAAACTTTGAAAATCTTGTCCTGAATCTACAAGGTTCTCATCTTTCATATTTGGTACATACCATTATGTTCAGGTCCTCTACAAAAGTTATATAAATTATGTCCCTGGGGTCAAAACTAGCCCCCACCTCAGGGATTGCCAGTTTGCAATAGAAATATATAGTGAAAACTTTGAAAATCTTCTCCTGAAACTGGAAGGTTCTCAGCTTTCATATTTGGCACATAGCATTATGTTGAGGTTCTCTACAAAAGTTATATAAATTATGTCCCTGGGGTCATAATTGGCCTGCCCCAGGGGTTACCAGTTTTCAATAGAAACATATATAGTGAACACTTTGAAAATCTTCTCCTGAAACTAGAAGGTTCTCAGCTTTCATATTTGGCAGATAGCATTATGTTCAGGTTCTCTACAAATGTTATATAAATTATGCCCCTGGGGTCAAAATTGGCCCGCCCCAGGGCCGGCTAGTTTTCTATAGAAACATATAGAGAACTTTGAAAATCTTCTCCTCTGATTGTCCTGTAAGCGATATCAGGGCCATTCTGGCCCTCTTATTACAATTTTGCATTGCAAGGGTTGAAAGCAAAATAAATAAACTTTAAAAGTATCCGATAGCCACTGACCTCTTTTGCTAATTCTTCATGCAGAAGTAAGTATAGATCTGCTTTATCATGAAATTTAGTTATTAAAAACAAAGCCACTTTACTGGATTAATTGTAAATAATTTAAATCTCCTTATTCCATGACATGTCATATGCAAAATAAAAGAGGGATAAACATTTGGTCATGACATTTATCAAAACATGCCATGTAGTGTCCGTAACCTTTTTTGCTCAACTACAGAAAACTGACTATTGGCACCAAACATCATACTTTGAAAGAAATTCAGTTTTTAGATAATGGAGTAAAACTCATAGCTACCATAAAGATTTTTATATGGTTTATTCTTATTTTCAACATTGCAAATTGTTCACATAGAGTGCAAATCTTTCACATGGAGTCATAAATGTTTAATGTTGAATTTTTTTTACTATATTTTCAAAATATAAGTGTTCTTTTTGCTGGATGAGTATATCTTAGATAACAATCTTATGAAAATAAGAAAAATATTCAGTTGTATTTCATGCACAGAGGAGAAATATAATATTAACAAAGTAAGACAAAATTGGTTACGGACACTACTCAATTTCATAGCAATGTAATTGCAACTATTAAACCTACCTCGATCACCACCAGAGATTTCTTTTTTTCTTGCTTTCATGTTTTAGGGTTGCATTCTGTTACAGGACTAGTTAAAACAAGGAATGCGTTCTTCTAAATGCCAGTACTTTATCACAATGTTATGTTATGATAATGTTTCTAGAAACCCATGACGATTGCATGATACAATATTTCTTTAGAGAAGGTATTACCTCATGATTCCTACTTTTTTTAGAAACATAATGTATGATGGAACATGTCACCATTGGAGCTTGAACTTGTTAAACTTTTTATTGCAAGTTCTACTCAGTCAAAGAGTTAAATATTTTTCTACAATTTTACAAGCCATTTGATGTAGTGTCCGTAACTTTTTTAGATTAATTTATTTCAAATGTCTTAATTACCATACAAATGAAATTTGGCCCTGTAATATCGCTTATGTATACAAACATTTCTGAAAGGGCCAATCTTCTGATATGCATATAGTTTTGAAAATATGCCAGCACAACCTAGACATGGTTACGGACACTACCATTTTTTTTCCTTCAAAAAATTTACAAAAAACGTCTCCTGCACCTAAAAGTTTGGTGGCCTTGAGAGATGGTTGTTATATTTGTCAACAATGGATATATGGCAGGTTTCAAACAGCAATTTTAACTGAATTGAACATTATTTTCTCTGTTTTATGGCCACATAACATGAGGAATGTACCATATTGTGAATGTTTTAACAAAAGTACTGTCGTCAGTAATTTTGGGATAAAAAGCTCAATTTTAGACAGATTGCCTTACTTTAAGGACCAAAATGTATAAGTATAATTCTTCCTTAGAACAACAGCTATATCAGCACATAAACTCTTAAACAAATACAAATAATTTGGAGTTGAAATTATTGTTTTTTTAGTGAGACTGTATAACGCTAAAAAATGGCCATTTTTTGGGTATAAAAAAACAACATATCTCCAAAACTACAGATGTTAGCAACTTGAAATTTGCGGGAAAGCAAGATTTCTATGTCCTTCTTTGGAAAAAGTATATGATACGTCTTTATGACATACTCAATTTCTGTTTTATGAGTATAACATGAAAAAAATAAAATCAGCACCAATACCGTGTTTTAGCCGCATGTTAATCGCATTAGTCAGTTAGGAGTTGGGGCCCTTTATTTGCAAAAATGACTTTGAAAATATCTTGTCCAGACTCTTTCTTGGAAAGTATTTGTCCAATCTACACCAAACTTTACAAACATGTTTGTGGCCATTATATCTTGGTCAAATTTGATAGCCATGTAAATTGCTTCAGTTGTTGCATACATGATTATGACCCTTACTTTTTTTGACAAAAAAACTTCAATGGGGGCATCAGTGTCCTAGGGACACATTCCTAGTTCTACTTTGCTTGCAAAGGCGTAAAAAAGAGTATATACATGTATGAAGGAAATGCAAGATGAAAGAATGCAGGCAGCTCATACAGAAACTTTCTGCGGAACTTTTGTCCTGTGTTAAAATACCACCTGCCTTAAAAAATGTTTTTAGTAGTTATTTAGAGGGTTTACAAACCGAGAGAGAGAGAGAGAGAGAGAGAGAGAGGAGAGAGAGTTTGGATGTTCTAATATTTTGGGTATATTTACTGTATTTCATTGTCTTGTGACAGGACGGCAAGCTGGTGCTGACTTCCTCCTCCTACTCCATCATGTACAGCTCTGCCCTCTGGTCCTGGGGTGCTGAAACTCTTGATAATGTGTAAGTCGTGTACCTATTTCAGCCTGTATCTTTAAGTAAACTCATACAAACATGTATTTGGAATAAATCTAAATTGTCATTTAATGGGAGTGTCTCTGCAATAATTATTTTGCTAATATGACTTTTGAGAATACTTTTTGAAGCACACAGTGCAGATCCTGATCAGAGAGCTCCTTATGGATCAACACTTTTTGCCTTAACCTGTAAACCCTTTACTTAACAAATATTCATGTAAGAAATAATTATGTCAATATAAATTAGCTGATAATTATACCCCCGCAAACAAAGTTTGAGAGGGGATATATAGAGTTCACTGTGTCTGTTGGTCGGTTCGTCCGTCTGTCTCTCCGAGGCATGTGTGTCCGTGCTCTGTCTGTCTGTGGCATGTCTGTCCGTGGCAGCTGAGTGGGGGGAAAGAAAGGGTTAAATATGGGAATGGACTTGATTGGCATTTGCATACATTGTACACCCATATCAGAGAGTCCTACAGCATACATTGTACAACCATATCAGAGAGTCCTACAGCATACATTGTACAACCATATCAGAGAGTCCTACAGCATACATTGTACAACCATATCAGAGAGTCCTACAGCATACATTGTACAACCATATCAGAGAGTCCTACAGCATACATTGTACACCCATATCAGAGTTCTTACAGCATATATTGTACAACCATATCAGAGAGTTTCTACAGCATACATTGTACACCCACATCAGAGAGTTTCTACAGCATACATTGTACACCCATATCAGAGAGTTTCTACAGCATACATTGTACACCCATATCAGAGTTCTTACAGCATACATTGTACAACCATATCAGAGAGTCCTACAGCATACATTGTACACCCATATCTAAGTTCTTACAGCATACATTGTACAACCATATCAGAGAGTCCTACAGCATACATTGTACACCCATATCAGAGTTCTTACAGCATACATTGTACAACCATATCAGAGAGTCCTACAGCATACATTGTACACCCATATCAGAGTTCTTACAGCATACATTGTACACCCATATCAGAGAGTTTCTACAGCATACATTGTACACCCATATCAGAGTTCTTACAGCATACATTGTACACCCATATCAGAGAGTTTCTACAGCATACATTGTACACCCATATCAGAGTTCTTACAGCATACATTGTACACCCGTATCAGAGAATTTCTACAGAATACATTGTACACCCATATCAGAGAGTTCCTACAGCATACATTGTACACCCGTATCAGAGTTCTTACAGCATACATTGTACACCCATATCAGAGAGTTTCTACAGCATACATTGTACACCCACATCAGAGAGTTTCTACAGAATACATTGTACACCCACATCAGAGAGTTTCTACAGAATACATTGTACACCCATATCAGAGAGTTCCTACAGAATACATTGTACACCCATATCAGAGAGTTTCTACAGAATGAATGGTACACCCATATCAGAGAGTTCCTACAGAATACATTGTACACCCATATCAGAGAGTTTCTACAGAATACATTGTATACCCACATCAGAGAGTTTCTACAGAATACATTGTACACCCACATCAGAGAGTTTCTACAGAATACATTGTACACCCATATCAGAGAGTTCCTACAGAATACATTGTACACCCGTATCAGAGTTCTTACAGCATACATTGTACACCCATATCAGGGAGTTTCTACAGAATACATTGTACACCCATATCAGAGAGTTCCTACATCATACATTGTACACCCGTATCAGAGAGTTTCTACAGAATACATTGTACACCCATATCAGAGAGTTTCTACAGCATATATTGTACACCTATATCAGAGTTCTTACAGCATATATTGTACACCTATATCAGAGTTTCTACAGCATACATTGTAGACCCATATCAGAGAGTTCCTACATCATACATTGTACACCCATATCAGAGAGTTTCTACAGCATACATTGTACACCCATATCAGAGTTCTTACAGCATACATTGTACACCCATATCAGAGAGTTTCTACAGAATACATTGTACACCCATATCAGAGAGTTTCTACAGAATACATTGTACACCCATATCAGAGAGTTCCTACATCATACATTGTACACCTATATCAGAGAGTTTCTACAGAATACATTGTACACCTATATCAGAGAGTTTCTACAGCATACATTGTACACCTATATCAGAGAGTTTCTACAGAATACATTGTACACCTATATCAGAGAGTTTCTACAGAATACATTGTACACCTATATCAGAGAGTTTCTACAGAATACATTGTACACCCATATCAGAGAGTTCCTACGGAATACATTGTACATGTACACCCATATCAGAGAGTTTCTACAGAATACATTGTACACCCATATCAGAGAGATCCTACAGCATACATTGTGCACCCATAACAGAGAGTTTCTACAGAATACATTGTACACCCATATCAGAGTTTCTACTGCATACATTGTACACCCATATCAGAGTTTCTACAGCATACATTGTACACCCATATCAGAGTTTCTACTGCATACATTGTACACCCATATCAGAGAGTTCTTGCAGCATACATTGTACACCCATATCAGAGAGTTTCTACAGCATACATTGTACACCCATATCAGAGAGTTCCTACAGAATACATTGTACACCCATATCAGAGAGTTCCTACATGAGCCCTCTGATCAGAGTTTACACTTTTATCAGTCGGAATCCTCTCGCAAATTATACCCCTTTATCCTGAAAAGGCACTATCACTGAAAGTTTTTTTGACTCATTCCTTTTTGAAAATTCAGCATTCAGAGATGGTATGGCTGATGCAAGCTGTGGATATTTTACAGGTTCAACTTTGAGGACCACCATATGGAGTTCAGTAGGCATGTTCAAGACAGAATGATTGGTACAAAAGAAGAAGTGGGAAGTGTAAGTATGAAGGAATCATTCGCTCAGAACTCCTTTGACAAGACAAATACACTGTATAGATATTAACCCTATACTCCATAAATATTCATGCAAGAAATAATGATATCATAAATATTGATTAGATTTTTATAATAGCACATGGACACAGGAATTTTTGGCCATGGCCAAAACTGTAAAATTATATCTATATTACCGTATAATGGGTAATTTTTACTGCTGTAAAAATTTACGGTTTTGGGGTAAAAACACATGATTTGATTTTATAAGACTTTTATTTTTACGAATCTATGAAGACGGGTAAAAAATTAGCTCATCAAAAGTTTATATCATCAAAAATTCACAATAGTGTGGTTAATACAAAGTCACCTGTATGTCGCAGTTTGACAAGTGTTCACACCTACCACGGTAACTGTGCAGCAAACACATATACTGGCTATCGCCATGGGCATCAAACAACAAAATTAACGTAATTGACCATATTGTACTACATGTACACATTTATCCCAATGTTTGTTATGGTCCAGTGTTCTGCCACTGCCGCAGAAATGAAGTTGGTAAATAAAATATATGTTATGAGCGCCATAGCAATAGGGACGAAACTGATACAGCAATGGTACCCCGCTTTATCTGACAAATTCAGTAAGTGACTGAAACCAGCTACAATATCGTAATCAGTTAGTAACCATGCATCTGATTGGATGATTGCCCTCTCGTATGTTTCGATTTCGGCCAATAGAAACGTTTGTCAGATAATGTGTTGTTTCTTCTTATTTTGTGTTGATGCTGATAGCCTATTACACAATGCACTGAAACACCTGTACACTACATGCATAGGTATTGACAATAACACGTCGCGCTAGTGTATCGGAAGAATAGGTTGACTTTGATAAGATTACCATGCTTACGGTTAAATTCAAATGCTAGATATTAGATCTTTTTACCGAAAATATATGAGGAATATTTTTACGAAAATGACTTTGGTCGTAAAAATAAGTAAAAATTAGCAGCAGGTAAAAATAACCCGTTATACGGTATATCATAAGCAAACGAAACAGGCATATTTATGGAGTAAAGGGTTAACTTTTTGCATGCTAGGTTCTTAACCCTTCCCTTCATATAAACTCCTTTCCACGCATTTGCAAACTGAGAAGACTAATCAGATGACCACTATAGGAGCAGTCTGATCAGGGTCTGCTCTGTTTGGTTATAATATAGTATAGATATGTTCTACAGTTTCTGCCATGGCTGAAAATTCCTGTGCCCATGTTATATTATAAAATAATAATAATAATTAATATTAATGATGTCATTATTTCTTACATGAATATTCATGGAGGAAAGGGTTAATAACCTAGGCAACAGTTTGAATCCAGATGAGATGCAGAGTAACTTGGCATCTCATCAGGATCTAAAACTGTTTGCAGTTATGAAGAGAACTGAAAGGTGATTTAACTTATATAGATGCCTATTGATGCTTTTGCAAACAGAGTAGACCCAGATTAGACTAATAGAATCAAGCATGGGTTTTGTTAAAGACGGGGGTTTCTATACCCGAGGTTGGTCTGTTCCAGTCGGAAACGATCTTTAGCGACCAACCAAGGGTATAGAACCCCCCGGCTTTAATAAAACCCATGCTTGATTATTTTTCTCGCTGAAATACGCCCTAAAACCAAGTAAATTAAAGAATTTTTGTGAAGTACTACTTTAAATTGCGTAATACGACTTCCATATTTAATAGCAACAGACTGCAGTATAACTTTAGGCTTGTTACCAAAATGACGTCATTTGTTATGACAACCACAAACGTTACGTTTTGGCGTAAAATATAAATGACTGAGTGGCTACAAAACAACGTCTTCGGTTAATTAAATAGGCCTTTAAAGTGTTTATATGATAAATAGATTTTCATATTCGTGCTTATTACTTATATTAATTCCAATTCATAAGGCTGTTGACTATAGAAATGTTGTTATAATTCTGTAAGAATTCCTTCCCTTGTATTGAATTTACCCAATCGCTCGTATGAATGCACTAGTCACGGGGTGTTCCAGATACGGATTTCTAGTACGGTTATTTTTAGCTCACCAGAGCACAAAGTGCTCAGGGTGAGCTTTTGTGATTGCCTGATGTCCGTCGTCTGTCGGCGTGCATCGTCCGTCGTTTGTCGTCAACAATTTGAACCTTTAAAATTCTTCTTCTCTGAATCTACAGGGGTCTCAGCTTTCATCTTTGGCACAAAGCATCATCTGTAGGTCCTTTACAAAAGTAATATAAATTATGTCCCTGGAGTTAAAATTGGCCCCACCCCAGGGGTGCATTGTTTTCTATAGAAACATATAGTGAAAACTTTGAATATCATCTCCTCTGAAACAGGAAGGTTCTCAGCTTTCATATTTGGCACATAGCATCATGTACAGGTCCTCTGCAAAAGTTATATAAATTATGCTCCTGTGGTCAAAATTGACTACACCCCAGAGTGGACAGTTTTCTAGCAAACTTATAGCTGACTGCGTTTTTGAGCATCTTCTCTTTACTCATAAATAGGTCATCTAGTCAAGCAAAAGAGAGATGACCAGTAGCTATTTTTAGTGCACCTGTATCTGGTGCTGGAGCTCTGTCTTAACCCTTTGCCTGTTCTGTGTTTATTATTAATTTGAATGCCTACTGCATATTCATGAACAAAATAGTAAAAATGAAGTATGGAAGGTGGAACATTGTAGCCATTTTTTTCCTAATTTCACAACCTACTGAATATTCATCTACAAAATAATTATAATGAAATATAGTAGGTGGAACATTGTAGCCATTTAAGTATCTTAAGGAACAGATGTATCAATTTCCATTAACAAACAGAGCAGGCCCTGATCAGATGGCTCCTATAGGAGGCATCTGATCTGAGTCTACTCTGTTTTCTAATGTGTGAAAACATGTGAGGGAAGGGTTAATTAATAATAGTGATTGGCATTATGATATTATTATAACCTGCTCTGCAGTTCAGAAGAAGGGTAAATCATGTAAAGACTCCAGAGTGCCTAATTAAAGGTTTTAAATGAATTATGAAATATTTTTTAACATGAAATTGTATTACTTTTTGTATTGTAGTACTATTAAGTTAAACTTATGAATATGAAATTATTATGTTATCATTTATAATAATATTCAAATGCAAAAAATCAGTTTGGAATGCTAGGGTACACATACCCGTTCAGAAGAACAGTTGATCGCCTTTTGTCAGAACTTTGTATGACCTTGTTTAAAGTTATGCCTTTGGGGTAAAATTGGCTCCACCCAAGGGGTGGTCAGTTTTCAATAAAAATATACAGTGAAAACATTGAAAATTTTCTGAAACTGGAAGGTTCATAACTTTCATATTTGGCACATAGCTTCATGTTCAGGTCCTTTACAAATGTTATATAAATTATGCCCCTGTGGTCAAAATTGGCCCTGCTCCAGGAGTAGCCAGCTTTCAATAGAAACATATAGTGAAAACTTTGAAAATCCTCTCCTCTGATTGTCTGGTGAGCGCTTCAGGGCCATTCTGGCCCTCTTGTTAGTAACTCAGCTTATCTAGCACGGCTGAGAAGCGAGAAAGCTCCTGTAGGAGTTGTCTGCTGAGTTTATTTATGGGATAAAACATTTGCCATTAGAAAGAATTGGTTAATGAATATTCACGAAGTCATGCATTCTTTTATAAATATTCATAAGGTAAAGGGTTAAAACTTAGTTCTGTTTGTTTTTCAAAGTAAAATTTTCTTTTCATTCTTTTCATAAACTTTATCAATGTGCCAATAGTTGAGAACCTTATGAGATGCAGGGATACTGCTGTCTGATCTTTATCCAAACTATCTGCCAAAATCATCACAGGTTACCTGATGTTATAATAAGTGTTAACCCTTTATTCTATAAATATGCCTTTGCAAACAGAGTAGACTCTCCAACAGGGTCTGCTCTGTTTGTTTATGATATAATTTAAAGAAGATTATAAAGTTTCTGCCACAGCAGACGTTTCCTGTGTTCATTTGCCATTATAACAATTCATCTAATTAGGGCCCTGCATTGAAAATGCAGGAGCCCTATACATTGTAGGAATTTCATTTTCTGTCTGTCGGTCCGTTAGTCCGTCTGTCTGTCCGTCTGTTATCACTTTTGATGTGATGCGATAACTCAAACAGTACTTCGCATATTTGTTTCATATTAAGGCCATATGCTTAGTATCATCAGAGGGAAATGCCTATAGTTTTTGGGTTGAATCAGATCACTATGTCTAGAGTTACCTGCCCTTGATTCATCCAAAACGCCATCAACTATTTTGATGTGACGCCATTACTCAAACAGTACTTCACATATTTGGTTCATATAAAGGGCATATGCTTAGTATTATGAGAGGAAGACTCCTATAGTTTTTGGATTGAATCAGATCACCATGTCCGGAGTTACCTGCCCTTGATTTAGCAAAATGCAACATTCAACAATTTTGTCTTTTGTCCATCTGAATGTTTTGAGGCAGAATGATTTGAGGTTTAGAAAATCTCAGATTTATGTCTGTTTGTATGTCGGAATCATTCTTGGCCAAAACCTTTGAACTATTAGAAATAGAGACTTAATACTTGGCATGTCTACTCCTCTCTTTAAGCTACAACTTAAGGTGGCGCCATGTTTTTGTGAAACTTCAAGGTCAGAGTTGAAAATTGTAGGTAAAGGCATCTTTTTTTAGCTTTAGATAAAATAAATACATGGAAATTGTCCCTTGGAATAGGCATATGTGGATTCATCCTTTTCAGGTTTATGATGTAGTGACGGGACAGCGGATCCTGAAGCTGTATGATGCAGAGAAGGCAAACAACTACAAGGCGAACCGTGCAATATTTAATCCAACAGATGACCTAGCTCTGAATGACGGGGTGCTGTGGGATATACGGTCAGGAAAGGCCGTACACAAGTTTGACAAGTTCAACCAATATGTCAGCGGTGTCTTCCACCCAGTAGGTCTGGAGATCATAATTAACTCAGAAGTTGTATCCTTTATGAATAAAAATGTATATCACATGACCATGCAGGTCTGTGGCATTCTTCAAAAGAAGATAAAAATGTAGAAAATACTTTATGAATGTTACTCTTTTTTTGCATTAGAAACCACTGGTAGTTTGGATATACATGTAGATGAATTAACCTTTTAAGCCCTTTTGAATAGTTATGGAAGAAATAATGAGATCATGAATATTAATTAGGTGAATGTTTATGATGCCATATGTACAGAGAATTGTTTTTGTGTCAGTAGAAACTAGAAACTGTAGAGTAAGATCTAATATAGTTTCAAAAGAACAGGAGCTGTCTGATCTGGGTATTTTCTGTTTGCAAATGCGTGAAAAAGTGTTTATATGAGGGAAAGGGTCAACTCTGCACACTAGCAGAACCTATTCAAACAATTCACTGTTTGTTACCAGATGAGACACCAAATAATTTTCATCAGGATCTAAACTGTTTGGCAGTCTTGTTGTATCTTTGAAGATAAATTGTGGAAAAAAACCTTGGAAATGGTAACGTCTGACAGGTTTTGCAGACAGCCGTTACATAGCATGCATCAATTTTAAATTTGCAACTTTTACCAAGACTTGCAGTTCTGTACTTTGAAATTGTGTGTTGTGACCTTTAAAATGACCAATCACATCTTTTCTGAACATGTGGCTAAATGCAGGACAAAGGTATATTTTGGTCTGCATTATCCATAAATAATACCCAGAACTAATTCTAATGAATGATTGTATGCTGAAACAGACTCAGACCAAAAGGAGCCATCAGATCAGAATCTGCTCTGTTTGCTTATAAAATTATAATAGCTCTGGCACCACAATTTCTACTAATACCAAAGAATCCTGTGTACATAAGCCATTATAAAAATTCAGCTAAATTATGAATATTCATGACGTCATTATTGCCAGGAAATACTTTACAGGGAAAAGGTTAAGATGGTCCATGGCCTCTTTTGAATAGTGTAGAGAGGTGTTTTACTGTATTGTTCTTGATTTGTTAATGGATGGTTCACCAAATATTCTCTTTCTACCCTTTTATTGATAGAGATGCCTTTTCATGTGTTTACAAACAGAAACCCCAGACCAAATAGCTCCTGTAGGAACTATCTGATCAGGGTTTGCTCTGAAATAATATTGATCGATCTGATCGTACAGTTTCTACCACATTTAAAAGTCATTCTAACGCAATCTGTCAATTTCCTGAAATCTGATTGGCTCATGTGACCAAATTTGCGGCATATAAAAAGTGTTTTATATGTCGCAAATTCAACCAATCGAAAACGTCCGAATAATACCATGTGCATGTAAATATATCAATGCGCGTTGCTTATAAGCAATGATGATTCCGTATGCATACTTTGACATATAAATCTAGATCTATTCCAGTTTTTGCCCGTTATTTCAAGTTAATTTCCATTGTTTACTTTGTCACGACTTGAACGGTCTCTTATATGCACATGTGTCATGTAGAGAATTATTGAGATACTCTAAGCGTTGGGATCCAGATTAGCCCTTATTTATTATATCGTTCAAACATAACGTTATAACGTGACGTCATTGTTACAGACGACATTTTCCCTTATGGCACCAAAGACTAAGATAACGTTACTTTACCAAAATGTGTACTGAGTGTATGTATTGAGCATGTTGAATAGCTATCGCACAATTATTCATGACTAATCAAATGTATATCAGGGGTGTAAAAAAATTTCAAAAGCTACTCGCCCTGCAGGACTTAGTGACCACTGAAATCCACTCGCCCTTATGCAACTTTCACTCGCCCTTGATTTTTCATACATATGTACTCTTTAAAAACCGGTGTGATCTATATCATATGAAGTTGATTATGAACAGAGATAAAAATTGAAAGTATATATTTTTATTGCAAAAAATAAGCCTGTTTAAACTTCAAAGTCATGCAGGATCAGTGCAACTTTGTATGATCTATTAAATCAGTGAAATGTTCAGCAAATGGATGGTTTCCAAACTATTTTCAATCAAACAGTCATCAAAACGTGGCATAAACACATCGATTGCTTTCAGGTATGAACCTAATTACTGTAATTAACACACCCTAGGCTAGCCTATAATACTATACAATTGCAAGTTTGACGAAAGGATTTTTTTCATAAAGTCCAGTTTGACGAACCGGTAATTTGATGAAACCACCATACTCCCTTTAGCCCATTCAAACTCATTGAACCATTTTTCTTGATCTCGTACTTTATCATACTATTTCTATGGTTCTTTCTATCTTTTCTCTTTCTTTCTCTTTTATGTGATCATCTCCAACCCATGCTTCCCCACCGGAGAACGAATGAAAGCTGGTTTGCTTAGACATTTTGACATATTGCGGGTAAATCTTACGGTGCTTCGGGTTTTTTTGGCCTCTAAAATTTTTACTCGTTTTAATTAGGTACGAAAGCGTCGAAGGTTTAAATCAAGAATTTTTCACAGTTTAACAGATTTTTGTACTGAAAAACGATATAAAGCTGTTATGTATATTTTAATTTCATAACACGATTGAGTATTTGATCGACCTCTTGAAATATTTAACACAAATAAACTTCCTTTGGGCGAAACATTTCTACTTGGGCCGAATATGTCTCGCTAGGTAACAGGCGCGCTTAAATCGGAATGCCTCTAAATTCTTTATAGGTATTATTAAGTGTGAGACAGAGAGGAAATTCTGTCATCAATTTGACATTTGCAAAGACTTTTCGGGCGGTTTAAATTGCAATTTAAGGTATTTTGCTCAAGGTTATCAACATGGAAAATGTCATATCCGAAAATTCACTCGCCCTTTGGGGCAAGCATATGTTTTAAAGCACTCAACCTACTCCAAAACCTACTCGCATTGGCGAGTGGGCGAGTGGAATTTTACACCCCTGTATATATATAAACTAGGGTGAAAACACAGTTACTTTAGAAATCTGAGAGAAACTGGTGCACTATTTCTTGCCTCATCACTCATTTAATCATCTGCGCGCAAAGGATATTACTTGAGTTAAAATCCGCTTAACAATTTGTCGTTTTTCGTGTTAAGATTGCGTTAGAATAGGGTTAATCCTACTGTAGTTTGAAATTTGCGACGGTATATGAGGTTTTTAACGGTCTTAAATTATTTTAATGACTCCGCCTTCGGCGTCGCCATTAAAATAATTTGCGACAGTTAAAAACCTCATATACCGTCGCAAATTTCAAATTACAGTAGGGTTAACCCTATACTTGTTCATAATGCTGGTATAAAAATTCAGCTTGTTAATATATATACATGTATATATTGTAAATGCAGGAGCGTATAGGAATCCTATTTTTTGTCTGTCTGTCGATCCGTCCGTCTGTCTGCTTAGTATCATCAGAGGAAGACGCCTATAGTTTTTGGGTTGAATCAAATCTATGTCTATTGAGTTATCTGCCCTTGATTCATCCAAAATGCCATAGACTTTTGTCAACACTTTTGATGTGACGTGATAACTCAAACATTACTTCACACATTTTGTTCATATTAAGGGCATATGCTAAGTAGTATGAGAGGAAGACACCTATAGTTTTTGGGTTGAATGAGATTAGCATGTTCAGAGTTACATGCCCTTGATTTATCAAAAATGCCATATTCAACAAAAAGGTCATTTACAGGGCCCTCTCTGGCTGAATCAGTTTTCTAGTTACATGAATATTCATGAGGTAAACGGTTGAGAAAGCATTGTATGTCTGTTTCCTTAACCATGTCCCAGTGGGATATTCGGACGTTCCGACTTCTGCACACAGTACCAGCATTAGACCAGTGCCAAATATGCTTCAGTCATATGGGAGATGTTATGTACGGTGAGTCATATAAAACTCCCTCATAGTAGTTCAGTCATAGTAGCAAATGATATAGACCCTAATTAGACTGTTACTTTTGGAGCAGTCTGATCTGGGTCTACACTAGTTGCCTAGGTCGGTCTGTCTGAATATTTAGGTTAATTAAGGTACATAATGTTTGGGTTATGTATTTGTAATAATATTTAGTTCATCTGTTTTGAAGTTTAAGCATCAAGCTGTTGTGATATCTGGGTCATAGTCGGCATGCAAAAACTTTAATGTAGCTCATTTCTTGAAAAGTATAAGAAGTATCAACATGAAACTTCATAAGTTGGTAGATCTCATTGAGGAGAAGGCCCCTACATATGAACTATAACTCTTAATTTAAAAAAAATTGGAGTTATTGCCTTTATTTTTTTACAAAGTTTTAATTTAGCTGACAAGCACCAAATGCCGCACATGGCTCTTGTATTGACATACCTTAACATATTCTTGAAACATGTTTTAATTTATGAAATATATATTGTTTAAATTAGAGCTATTGAATTTAGCTGCTTTAACCCATTCTCTCATATTGATGACTCTGTAGAGCCATTGTGATGAACTTTTCCTTTTCTCTTGTTAATGCTCCTTTTCAGTAGATTTATTCAAAGAGGTTGTATCTAAAAATAGCCTATGAGGTAATGGGTTAAAATGATTGTTTCAATATCCTTCTCTAGACATAAGTAGATGGAAAGTCCAGTATCATATGAAAGTGGTGTATATATGCAGCTTTATTTCTGCCTTCAGCTACCCGTATTGATGAGGAGCTGGACCATGAATTAGAAAGACACAATCCATATGGCTCTACATTCAGGACATTTGATGCTACAAACTACTCACACATCGGTAATTTGATTGTAATAGTATTGTACTCTGTTCTTAATCTGCAGTAAATTCTCACTAAACAGGACTCATCACGATTGTAATATTATTGTACTCTATTCTTGATCTGCAGTAAAATCTCACTAAACAGGACTGCCATTGTTGGTCTGTGAGACAGGTTGCAGGTTGATGCTGAACAAAAGTCCCAAAGGATCTCTTTTGATGCATTTGCAAACAGAGAAGACCCAGATCAGACGGCTTCTGATTATTCAGTTTCTAACAGTACCAAAAGATATTGTATACATATGATTTAATTGATAAACTTAGTAAATAGATTCATGACATCATTATTTCTTGCATGAATATTGAACAAGGGAAGGGTTAAAAGGTTGTAATTTTCTCTTTTGGCATTGCTACTTTAGTTTTCGAAGGGTCATCCGCTTTCAGAATATTTGTACTCCACAACAGCAGGTGTTAAGTGCTTGTGTGGCAGCCGTAAGTCGCCACATACTTCATTCTCAGTGGTTATATTTTCTGGTCCTTCTGGATCATTAGTTTTGATGGTATAAGTTTTTAAAATTGAATACTGCTCAAGCCGGTGCTAGGGGGCATGAGTAGTGTAGCACTTTTAATTACTACTCATAAACAGTTTCAATAAAACCAAGACTGCAATTTTCTCTTTTGGTATTGCTACTTTTGTTTTCGAAGGATCACCCACTTTCAGAATATATGTACTTCACAACAGCAGGTGTTAAGTGCTTGTGTGGTGGCCTTAAAAGGTCGGCCCGTACTTCATTCTCAGTGTTGTTATATTTTCTGGTCCTTCGGGATCTTTAGTTTTGATGGTATAAGTTTAAAAATTGAATACTGCTTAAGCCTGTGCTAGGGTGTCAGGTTTAGCTGTTTCATTAACCCTTTCCTCCATAAATACACCTTTCTACGCCTCTATAATAGTTACTTCTTGAAACCATTGTGGTGTGTGGTGGTCTAGTGGTTACACGCTTGACTGCTGGTCCAGAGGTCCGGGGTTCAAATCCCGGTACCTCCTGGAAATTTCAGACTGTTTTCTGTGTCTCCCTTCTACACCTCCTCTCTACCCAGGGGTTAAAATGGGTACCTGTGAGGGTCATTAGCCTGTACTGCGGCTGCATGATTGCGCCATATGTTTGCGCCAATATTGTAGGCAAAAGACTCATTGACCAGGGGGGAGTAAATGTACAGTCAGACTGAAAGTAGACTATAACTAGGTACTTAACAGGCATATTTATGGAATAAAAGAGTTATTATCAGACTCACAGTGTAGACCCTTATAAGAGTCTATCTCTCAGACATGATTGTTGGTCTGTCTGTCCACTGATTACAGTTGCAATATGTAATGTCTTCTCATAATGTGCCTTCTGTTTAATCTTTTTCAGCCACCATGGATGTAAAGTCTCGCAGTATTCAGATCTTTGTACAGATGGTACGGACACATACCTGGCAGTTGTTGAGGTAAAATTCTTAAAGCCTTAAGACTAAAAGTCATATCACTCTGTGAAAAATATTGTCTACATAGTTTTCACACTATTTTTTATGCCCCCACCTATTGGGGTAGGGAGTCATATAGATTTTCTCTTATCCTTTCTTCCAGAAACTCTTGTGATGCATACTGCTTTTTTAACCCTTTGGTTCATACTGTCGCCTTTTGGCACCTTTGCAAACAGTAGACCAAGATAAGACGGCTCTTCCAACAGCAAGCAACAAGATAATCTTGATCATAATAATATGTGGTAGCTTATGCTAGATGAAACTTATGCAGAATGCTTCTCTAGGAGCTTTCTACATTAAGCATCCACCTGCTCTTGTAGACCCCGTTTGTTTATTTATCATATAGTCGCTATAGGCAGGTTGCACTTTAGTACGTCTCTTATCTACAGCTCTGTAAAGCTAATGTGATATACAGTGAAGCTCACTTATAACGTACTTGGATATAACGAAATACTGCATATAACAAAACAAAATTTATTCATCCTCTCTACTTAACATATAGTGAAATATACTTAACATATAGTAAAATGGACCTGATATAGCGAAATTTGGATATAATGAAAGAAATCAGAGGGTGTCCTCGTTATAAATGAGCTTTACAGTATACAGTATATCTCACATGTTTTGTACCACCTGCTTTAACCGGGTGACATTTAGTCCAAATTTCTCCACCTTTCTGTCACGCTTTTATGCCCCCCAACAGCTGGCATATAGTAATCGCATTGTCTATCTTTCCGTCCCTCCGTCCCAAATTTGTGTCCTTTCTGTAACGTTTTTATCTGTGGATGGATTTCAAAATAGCATGGCTGAAATGTTCACCACACAAAAATTATGTGTACCATGGGTCAAAGGTCATGGTCATCCTTCAGGGTCAAAGGTGAAGGGCTTGTTCTTAAATTCTTTCATCCTGTTACTCCATAGATATGCTTTTTAACACTTTTGCAACCAGGGTAGACTCAGATCAGGTGGCTTCTGTAGCAGCTGTTTTGTTAGGGTTTGCTGTGTTTCCTTATGGATCTAATTCTACATGTTTTGCCATGGTCAAAACTTCCCGTGTTTATATGCCATTATAAAAATTCAACCAATTATAATTAGTATGGTGTTATTTATTACATGAATAACCCTGGAGTAAAGAGTTAAAAAACTTGATCAGTATGTAAACCAGTTTCAGTTCTAACTAGTTATCCAGTTCCTCCTTGTTATGCCGCTCACAAGGTGGGTGGCATATAGCCTTGCTTTTGTCCTTCCGTCCGTATGTATATCTGTCTGTCGATATGTCCCAAAAATCTATGACGGAAAGAACAAATTTCACAATAAAATGTGTCAGGGAATTGTCAGGGAATTTTGTTTACTCTGGTTTGTGGCAACCCTAAGTAAATTTTTGGAGTAACCAGTTTTGCTAAAGTTTCAAACTTCGTAACATTTTTCATAAAAAGCATGCTTGATTTAGAGACAATATCGCCGTAATGGGGGCATCCATGTCCCATGGACGCAGTTCCTTTTCTAATAATTTGCTATCAACCTAATCTTCAGAATGCTGGCAAGGTAATATTGAATTGTTGGAATTATTTTACCCCCGCAAACTTGTTTGAGGGGGTATACTGGAATCAACCTGTCCGGCAGTTGGTCGGTCCGTCCGCATTTGAACATGAGTTGTTGGTGTCGCGAACTCCTTTTAGTTTTAAAGTTACTGAATTTATATTTGGTATACATAAGACTAAATTTTCATGTGTTTACTGCTGGCCATTGTAGAATTATCTCTCCCTCAACTTTAAGTTTTGTTTTTTTTTCATTTTTGCATGAAACATGAGTAGTTGGTGTCGGGAACTCCTCCTTCAATCTGAAAGTTATTCAGTTTATATTTGGTATACATAATAACCATAATGATAGATGTGCGAGACCCACTTTTCACGTGTTTAGCGCTGGGCGTTGCGGAATTAAATCCCCATGAACTTCAGTTTTGCATGAGTCATTAGGAGTTGGTGTCGCAAACTTCTTCAGTTTTAAAGTTATTTAGTTTATTTATAATGCACATAATAACAATGAATGGTAGATGTTCAAGACGCAATTTTCATGTGTTTACCGCTGGCCATTGCAGATTTATCTCCACCTGAACTTTGAGTATTTTTTTTTCATTTTGGCTTGTAACTTTAATTTAGTTGGTGTCGCTAACTCCTCCTTCAGTTTTAAAGTTATTGAATTTATATTTGGGATACGTAATAACCACAAATGGTAGATGTGCAACACACAATTTTCATGTGTTTATGGCTTGCCATTGCAGAATTATCTCCCCCTGAATGTTGAATATTTTAGTCAATTTTGCATGAAACATGGGGAATTGAATTGATACTTGCCATACATACATAACACGAATAGAACATGTGCAAGCCACAATTTTCCTGTGTTTAGTAGCAGCCGTTACAGAATTTTCTCCACTTGAACTTTAGGTATTTTTGTCATTTGGTCCTGTTACATGGTTAGTTTGTATCACAAACTTGGATTTGCAATCAAGGTTGCCGTGCTGGGGTATTCATTACCTTTAGTGATAGCTCTAATTTATAGTTTAGTTTTTATTATGTGTTGTTCAGCAGTTTTTCTTTCATTTCGTCTGCTGTTGAAGCTGGAAATTTATCTTTGCATGTAATTGTAGTCTGCAAATTTTTTCATCTGCTACAGTCTTCCATTTCTGTTAACTCTTTACCTGATAAATATTCATGCAAGAAATACTGACATCATGAATATTTTTAGATGACTTTTTAAGATCACATGAAAATAAAAAAAATTTCGGCTTTGACAGAAGCTCCAGAATCATTTATGTGATTCCATAAGGAAAAAATGCAGACCCAGATCACATGGCTCCTTCAGGAGCCATCTGGGCAGGGTCAGCTATGTCTGAGCTGGGTCATAAATCAGGTAAAAGGTTAAAAAAATACAGTAAGAATTTTTAAACTTGTTAAGACACTGAGTTGCTCATTGATAAAACACAGTTGCTCATCGTCACGTCTAAATCAAAACTTTTTGTGTACATGTAGGTTATCACTATTTTGCCGATAGAATGCAGAAAAGTTAAGGCAACAAACATTTTGTTTTAGCAGGTCTTTTTTAAGAAGAAAAAATAAATCCAGTGTCTGCATTGTCCTCATCGTCGTCGTCATTATCTTCATCTGGAAACATTAATGTTAGCTGTTATATTTTTACTAGGTATTCATGCAAATCTTATGTAACTTTGCACACTTGTTCACCATCACAAGGGCTGTAATTGAACAGACAAGCGATAGCATCCACATTCAGTGCTCTTGTTTAGGCAATAGAGTGAATTTTGTAGATTATAGTATGGTTATGACTTGTTTTTTTAATAGAAAATTGTACGACCATATGATGTCTGTCGTCATACATCTGAGCCATGCTGTACCAAAACCAACCTTTAACCCATTCCTTCGTATAAACTCTTTTTCACGCATCTGCAAACAGGGTTGACCCAGATCAGAGGGTCTACTCTGTCTGCTAATGGAATTTGATTGTTCTGTTTCTTTTCTTTCTAAAATGGCTACAATGTTCCACCTTCCACTTTTCATTATAACTATTTTGCCCATGAATATTTAATAGGTATTGAAATTTGGAATAAACATAGAACAGGGAAAGGGTTAACCCTTTCTCTGTTGACTGTTTCTGTAAGAAATAATGACATCATGAATATTTAAGAGCTAAATTTTTCTACTGGCATATCCGGTATGAACTGGTATCAGCTGAAACTGTATAGTCCAATCTATTATAACATCACAAGCAAACACTGATCTGGATGGAAAAGCCAAATGTTTGTACAGTATAACCTCTCTTAACCGGCAGTTAAATTTAGTATGAATATCGGTCTTGGAGACAGGTGGCAGCTTAATGCAGGGTGAAAGTCATGCAGAAAGCTCCTAGAGGAGCTTTCTGCATGACTTTCACCCTGCATTAAGCAGCCACCTGCCTAAAAGTGTCTAAATTCTTATCTACTAGAATTCCGGTTAAGAGAGGTTTTACTGTATGAGGGAAAGGATTAAACTTCCAAAACAGTGTAGAGCCCGATCAACTGCCTTGAATTAATCCTTTACCTGGTATAAATGCCTTTTCACACATCTGCAAACAGATTAGACCCAGATCAGACAGCTCCTATAGGAACCGCCTGATCAGGGTCTGCTCTGTTTGCTTTTGACATGATACAGATCTGATTCTACAACTTTTGTCAGAGCAAAAAATTCCTTTGAAAAGTTTACATTATAAAAATTGAGCTAATAAATATTAATGTTTTCATTATTTCTTGCATGAATACTGGAAAAGAGTTAAAAAGCAGCATCTGATCATGTTTCACACGTCGGCAAAACGGTATAGGTTGTGATTGGTGACAAACATTGCAGAACCTGATCAGAATCTGTATTTTGTCCCTTGTTCACTGTTTTCAAAGCCTGATTGTTTGAAGGCTCATTGATATGTATATATAATCAGACCAGCAGACAAATGTGCCTACTGCCATACTCAGATACTTAAGTTGTCATTTCTCCCCCAAACCCTATTTGTGACTACTCTTTAGAATCGTCTCTTCCAGATGATTCTAAAAAGCGGTCACCACATAGGGTTTGGTGGAGAAATAAAGGAATCCTTCTTGAAAATGTTTTAATATATGCATCTTATCTGGACCTCTGTATAATGTTTATGTTGTTAAGGTAGTTAGTTTTATCTATACTATTATTTGTCTTTGTTGCTTCTATACAGTCATTTATTTGTGTGACATTATGTTTTTTCATATTTGTATTTGATTTTGATATCACTGAAGATAAAACAAGTACTTTAATCTTTATTCTGCTGAACATAACCTGCTTTGCAAATGCAAACATCTTGGATCCAGACAATGTACTGAGCAAACTTTGCTTATTTAGACGGTCAGTAGTGTGTAAAAAGTTCGAACAAAATAAGTAACTATTGTAACAGAACAATTTTAAAGCAAGATAAGTAATAGATACAGTACGAGTCTTACTACCAAAGTGTCTTCTTACAACCGTTATCAGGACAGTTTGTTCGCATGACCGAAGACGTGGCCGAGGCGTAGCAGACGTAGTACGTTGTAGACTTTTAATTTCGATTAAAAATGAATATTTCACAAATGAGTACAAAATGAATTCCCCTTGGTTCACCCAATTCAAATCCTAGGTAGATAGGTTTTAACCACAAGAATCACGTGCGTACAAAAGTGTCCACTTACAACCGTTATCAGGACACTTTTTCAATAGCTTTGCTAGGGGTCTGTCGTACAAGGGTAAATGCATAGCCTTGTGCAGATAGGGGTTAATGCATAGCCTTGTGCAGAGAGTGGGACTACTGTAAATGAAAATGTTGATATATATGATATATATATACAATACAGTGAAACCCTGATAGTTTGAACATTAAGAGGGTGGCAGCTTAATGCAGGGTGAATGTCATGGAGCTACCTGCATTAAGCAACCACCTGCATAAAAAGGCATCAAATATTCATTATTAAAATTTCGAAGTATAACGTTTACTGTATAAAAGATGTTTGTACAGCACATTCATCTATCATACTTTGGGAATAATTGGCGTCGTGATATTTTCGCCACTTTGCCTCAAAATGTCCGTGTTTTATTTTGGTCCGTTTAATTTTCGCCATTCTGGGATTAAAGGGGCCCAAAATAAACACATGTATGAATCAAAAGTGGAAAAGGTTATTAGTCCCCCACCGGTTATTAGTCCCCCACCGGTTACCGGTTGGGGGACTATAGGTTTGCTCGATTCCGTCCGTCTGTCCGTCCGTCTGTCCGTCCGCACTCACCAAAGGGTAGTTGTGTGACTTTTTCTAACTAGTCCCACAAGTAAAATCATTAACCTGGCCATCTCTTGTGACATTAACCTGGCCATTTCTTGTGACATTAACCTGGCCAGTTGTGGGACATAGGGTTAGGGTTAGCTTCCAGATCATTCTTTTCCAAAGTTAGAGCCAAAAATAGTTTTTCTTGTGGGACTAGTCACACAAGAAAAGATCAAAGGAAAAAGTCACACAACTACCCATTTGTTAGCATGTCCGTCTGTCTGTCCGTCCGTCCGTCTGTCACGCTTCTTGTCCGGGCCATATCTCCTACAAAGTTAGGCCAAATTCATTATAACTTCACACATTGAAGAAGCATGATGAGGGCTAGTGTCATGCACAAGGGCCATAATTCTAGCATCAATATTTTTGGAGTTATTCCCCATTTTCATATTTTTTTGTCCGGACAATAACTCTTTATCTACTGGTTCAATTGATTTGAAACTTCACATATGGAACACACATGATGAGAGGTAGTGTCATGCACAAGGGCCATAACTCTAGCATCTATATTGTTGGAGTTATTCCCCTTTTCATATTTTCTTGTCCAGTTAATAACTCTTTATTTACTGGTTCAATTGATTTGAAACTTCTCATATGGAACAAGCATGATGAGATGTAGTGTCATTCACAAGGGCAATAACTCTAGCATCAATAATTTTGGAGTTACCCCCCTTTTTCATATTTTCTTGTCGGGACAATAACTTTTTATTTACTGATTCAATGTATGAAAGTAGGTACTAATACCATTCAGGTGGTCATGTATATACCATGGTCAACCACACCATGGGTGGGTGGGGTGGGGAGAGTTTTATTTTTAGTCCGGTGGGGGACTCATGTCTTGCATAGCAATACAACATGCCCTTGTTCTAACTTGGTTAATTTCAAGTTGTTATTGTTAAATGGAAATACTAGGAATAGGAAATGCTATTTCCAGTCATGTCTAATTCCAGGGATAAAACCGTGATTATATACAGTATATCAGCTAAGCATGAATTATTTGTTTGTTTCCGAAGTGTTTGTAAATGATTGAATTGCACACTTTCTATAGAAGAAAGCAGTGAATCAAAGTGAGTAAACGCTCAAGCAATACTGCTGTAATCACTGTTTGTGTATCTGCCACGTATTACGTACGATAGTGTCTAGCATAGTTGTTAATTGTATGTGTACAATGGATAAGTTACATATTGGCGATAAAGCGTTATTTGTTTGTCACAGATATATTTTGTTTAATTTTCACCCTTTCATACCTGGTGGTGAAATAGGCCAATCATTAACCACACCAATTATTCCAAAGTACGGTATTTGTTTATTATATAGCTCGTTGTATGGAAATTGCTCTCAGTATTTGGAAATCATTGCCCCAACTCCATCGTTATGTAACATCATTTTGATAACTTTAAACCTGTTCTCCATAAATACACCTTTCTTTGCCTTTACAAACAGAGTAGACCCAGATCAGGAGTTGTCTGACCAGGGTCTGCCCTGTTAGCTTATGCTATAATGAATATATTCTACAGTTTCTGTCATGGCCAAAACATTCCTGTGTCTATTTGCTATTATAACAATCATATTCATCACATCATTTAATATTTCTTTTATGATAATTTATGGAGCAAATAGTGTAGACTCTGATCGAACGACTTCTTCAGAAGCAGTTTGATCTGGGACTGCACTTATTGCTTGAATTTGTCTGTCTGAATGCCTAGGGTAATTTGATAAATTAGTAGGTTTATAAGACTTATAGGTGTACTTTAGAAATTCTCTGGAGTGCCCACTTGAGATAAGTGACTTGTCAGTCTTTTATACATCCTTGTAATGAACCTGTACCTGTTAAATATTCATGTAAAAAATAATGACATCATGAATATTTATTAGCTGTAATTTGATAATGCCATATGTACACATGAAATTTGGTTATTGGTAGAAAGTGGAAACTGTAGAGTCAGATTTTTTATGACGTTTTAAGCAAATAGAACAGACCCTGATTAGATGGCTCCTACAGGGTCTACTAGCAAAGGCAAGAAAAAGCCTTTCTTTGAAGGAAAGGGTTAATATTAACCCTTCTCTTGCTGAATTTAAAATACATTTCTCCTTCTTTACCCATGTCCTGTTGTATAATTACATATATCTTCACTGTGTACAAGTATTTTGCTGTGCAATCACTGTTGTGGAGTGCACTGGTTGCACAATCAACTTGTAAATAGTGCAGACCCAGATGAGACAGCTCCTGCAGGAGATGTCTCATCTGGGTCTTCACTATTTACAGGTAGGTATATTGATGTGAATAGCAAGCGAAGGGTTAAGTAGGTTATTTTGTGATAGGCAAATGAAAATTTGGTTGTGATAGAAACTGTTCAGTATTATTCCATAAGCAAACGGCAGTCGTGTATGAGCCATCTAATCTGGATCTATTCTGTTTGCTGAAGGTATCTCTATCAGGTAAAGGATAAGTTTGCACCTCGCTGTTGTTCTGTATAATGCCAGTCACCTGCTTTAAATGATTCCATTTATTGCAAACAGAACAGACCCTTATCCGACGTCTCCCGTAAGAACCATCTGATCTGTGTCTACTCTGATGGCAATGATGTATAGAGGGATATCTATGGAGTCAAGGGTTTAGAGGCTTTACTGAATTGTCACGGTTGGTTTCCTTTTCAGAATCAGCAGTCAGCTGACCTTGGAGCGGAAGAGAATATTTGTCGCTTGTATGAGATTGGCAAAGTGAAGGATGAGGATGACCAGGTAATTAATCCTTTTCCAGTTTTACATTCATGTATGAAATAATGACTTCATGAAAATACTTATTATCTAAATTTTTATAATATAGAATTTTCTGCTTTGACAAATACTGTAAAATCAGATCTATATCATGTCAAAAGCAAACAGAGTAAACCCTTATACAGATGAACAGTTATGGTCAAAACTTATGTCATTATAAAAATTCATCTGATTAATATTCATGATGTCCTTCTTTCCATAAGTAATCATGAAGTAGAGTTTTAAGCAGTCACACCGATAACAGTTTCCATGCAGATGCAATCAGATGCATTTTACATGTGGTTAGAAATGCTTTCACTTCTTGAAATACTTTGCTTTACTTTCCCGAATGTTTGCATATGACATGGCTCTTGTCTGTCCATCTATCTGTCCATCTCATACAGCTGTATATTCAGGACCTTTAGCCAATGATCATCACTTGATTATTTTTTGTAACCCTTTACCTGTTCAGTGAGTATTTATTCATGATTTCTTCACTCTGTTTGCCAATGGCATTAAAAAGGAGGCTATACATGTATGAAGAAAAGGGTTAACCAGACACATCAACATTCTCAAAACCTGTTTAATACTACTGCAAAGAGATATCTTTTCTCCCTTTGCAATTGAGTAGACACAATCAGAGATGTCTCCTGTAGGAGTTGTATGATCAGGGTCTGCCCTGTTTGATTATGGAATTCTATAGTTCTGATTCTACAGTTTTCTCAAGCATAAATGTTCAAGAGGGAAAGGCATGAAATGGGATACTAAATTGTAGACAAAATGTTTAAATTTCAGAATGAGGATGAAGAGGAAGCCACTCAGGATGATGATGAAGACGATGATGATGATGAAGATGACGATGACTTGGAAGACATCTTGTTCAATAATGATGACGGCTCCAATGCTGGATCAGAGAATGACGGTTAGTGACAATTTGGGCTTTACCAGAGCTGGCAGTGAAAAATTTATTATGGCTGGACATTTTTAATTAGACTAAAAATTTAATTTGACTGATCAGTTAGTCAGATCTATAAGAACTTCATAAGCATACAGAGCAGACCCTGATCAAAAAGCTCCTACAAGAGCCATCTGATCAGGGTCTTTTCTATTTGCAAAACAGTTAATATACAGATTAGAGGGCTTCTGGGAGGAGCTCTGCCGTTTGACTCGTCTGATCTGGGGCTAGGCTGTTTGCAAAGACATTTAAAGTAAGGCTGTCACGGTTAAGAAAATTGCTTAGTTGATGTTGCCGTTTGTTTAGTTTTTATACGCCCACCCAATAAAGGTGGTCGTATATTGTCGTGGCCCTGTCCGTCCGTCCGTTTGTTCGTTTGTTCGTTCGTTCGTCCGTCAACATTTTGTTTGTCAGCTGTTTTCTTGGAAAACTATTTGACAGATATTAATGAAACTTCACACAAATGTTTAATGCATCAAGAACTGAAGCTGAGTTGATTCTGAGGTTCATTTGATTTTTCATTCCAGAGTTATGGCCCTTGTCCTTAAAAAATATGCATAGTTTGTCCGCTGTTTTCTGGGAAAACTATTTGAGATATATTAATGAAACTTCACACAAATGAATAATACATCAAGATCTGAAGCTGAGTCAATTCTGAGGTTCATTTGATTTGTTGTTGTAGAGTTATGGCCCTTGTCCTTAAAAAATAATGCAAATACATGCAAATAGTTTGTCTGCTGCTTTCTGGGAAAACTATCTGACAGATATTAATGAAACTTCACACAAATGTTTAATGCATCAAGATCTGAAACTGAGGTGATTCTTAGGTTCATTTGATTTTTCATTTTAGAGTTATGGCCCTTGACCTTAAAAAATATGCAAATAATTTGTCCGCTGTTTTCTTGGAAAACTATTCGAGAGATATTAATGAAACTTCACACAAATGTTTCATGCATCAAGATCTGAAGCTGAGTCGATTCTGTGGTTCATTTAATTTGTCGTTTCAGAGTTATGGCCCTTTTACTTAAAAATTAATGCAAATTACATGCAAATAGTTGTCCGCTGTTTTCTGGGAAAACTATTTGACAGATATTAATGAAACTTCACACAAATGTTTAATGCATCAAGATCTGAAGCTGAGTTGATTCTGAGGTTCATTTGATTTTTCAGTTCAGAGTTATGGCCCTTGTCCTTAAAAAATATGCAAATAGTTTGTCCGCTGTTTTCTGGGAAAACTATTCGAGAGATATTAAAGAAACTTCACACAAATATTTAATGCATCAAGATCTGAAACTGGATTGATTCTGAGGATCATTTGAGTCTTTGTTTCAGAGTTATGGCCCTTGTCCTTAAAAAATATGCAAATAGTTTGTCCGCTGTTTTCTGGGAAAACTATTCGAGAGATATTAAAGAAACTTCACACAAATATTTAATGCATCAAGATCTGAAACTGGATTGATTCTGAGGATCATTTGAGTCTTTGTTTCAGAGTTATGGCCCTTGTCCTTAAAAAATAATGCAAATAGTTTGTCCGCTGTTTTCTGGGAAAACTATTTGAGAGATATTAATGAAACTTCACAAAAATGTTAAATGCATCAAGATCTGATGATGAGTCGATTTTGAGGTTTATTTGATTAGTCGTTTCGGAGTTATTGCCCTTTTACTTAAAAAAATGTAAATATATGCAAATAGATTGTCCAGTTTTCATTTGAAATGATATTTACTTCAATTTTTTAGCTCACCAGAGCACAAAGTGCTCAGGGTGAGCTTTTGTGATCGCCAGATGTCCGTCGTCGTGCGGTGTGCGTCGTCCGTCGTCGGGCGTCAACAATTTGAACCTTTAAAAATCTTCTCCTCTGAATCTACAGGGTTCTCAGCTTTCATCTTTGGTACATAGCATCACCTATAGGTCCTCTACAAAAGTTATATAAATTATGCCCCTGGGGTCAAAATTGGCCCCGCCCCAGGGGTGGGAAGTTTTCAATAGAAACATATAGTAAAACTTTGAAAATCTTCTCCTCTGAAACCATTAGGTTATTAGCTTTCATATTTGGCACATAGCATCATGTTTAGGTCCTCTACAAAAGTTATATAAATTATGCCCCTGGGGTCAAAATTGGGGCCGCCCCAGGGGTGGGCAGTTTTCAATAGAAACAAATAATGAAATCTTTGAAAATCTTCTCCTCTGAAACTGAAAGGCTCTCATCTTTCATATTTGGCACAGAGCAGCATATTCAGGTCCTCTACAAATGTTATATAAATTAAGGCCCTGGGGTCAAAATTGGCCCCGCCCCAGGGGTGGGCAGTTTCCAATAGAAATATATAGTGAAAACTTTGAAAATCTTCTCCTCTGAAACTAGAAGGTTCTCAGCTTTCATATTTGGCACATAGCATCATGTTCAGGTCCTCTACAAAAGTTATATAAATTATGGCCCTGTGGTTAAAATTAGCCCCACCCCAGGGGTGGGCAGTTTTCAATGGAAACAAATAGTGAAATCTTTGAAAATCTTCTCCTCTGAAACTGGATGGCGCTTAGCTTTCATATTTGGCACAGGTCATCATGTTCAGGTCCTCTACAAAAGTTATATAAATTATGCCCCTGGGGTCAAAATTGGGGCCGCCCCAGGGGTGGGAAGTTTTCAATAGAAACATATAGTAAACCTTTGAAAATCTTCTCCTTTGAAATCAGAAGTTTCTCAGCTTTCATATTTGGCACATAGCATCATATGCAGGTCCTCTACAAAAGTTATATAAATTATGCCCCTGGGGTCAAAATTGGCCCCGCCCCAGGGATGGGCAGTTTTCAATAGAAACAAATAGTGAAATCTTTGAAAATCGTCTCCTCTGAAACTGGAAGGCGCTCAGCTTTCATATTTGGCACAGAGCATCATGTTCAGGTCCTCTACAAAAGTTATATTAATTATTGCCCTGGGGTCAAAATTGTCCCCGCCCCAGGGGTGGGCAGTTTTCAATGGAAACAAATAGTGAAAACTTTGAAAATCTTCTTCTCTGAATCTGGAAAGTTCTCAGCTTTCATATTTGGCACATAGCATCATGTATAGGTCTTCTACAAAAGTTATATGAATTATGGCCCTGGAGTCAAAATTGGCCCCGCCCCAGGTGTGGGTAGTTTTCAGCAGAAACATATAAAGAAAACTTTTAAAATCTTCTCCTCTGATTGTCTGGTGAGCGCTTCAGGGCCATTCTGGCCCTCTTGTTTACAAAATGTATATGGTTAAACCTTAATGGGAATCTTCACATATATTGCGGGGGTTTTGATATGTCCTTGAACTTCGTGTGTTCGTTGCTTTGTTAGTCGGTCAACTTTTAGTTTTTTTCTGGGAAAACTATTAAAATGATATAAGTTTATTTTGAGGATCATTCAGTTTGTCTTTACAGAGTTATGGCCGTTGCACTTTACAAAAATCTGCGAAAATGAGGATTAGCTGTAACTTTTTTATTTAATAAGATATTCACTTCATTTTTTAAAAAAATAGTATCACCTTAATATGGAAATCAAGATCTGAAGCACAGATTAGAAAATGTCAACACTTATAAGGCATGTTGATTCAGAGAAAGTTTGCAAGTGGGCGTATTATGTACCGTATGCGGTACTCTTGTTAAATGTTTTAATGCGTTTTATAAACAAATCATGAAAATGGGTATAACCCCGAATTTTCCTAAGTTTGTAGATAACATCCCCATAAAATTCTGGTTGAGAAATGCCTTGTCGCAGTAACGTCCGTAGATTGCAATTATATTTACTAATGAGAGGTAAATTTCGATAATAAAATTTAGAAAAGGTTTTCCGAAGTTTGTGATATCTGTAACCTTGCTTAAGAAGTTTATCAGTTATAACTAAATTACGTCTGTTAAAATCTTCAAGCAAAGAACAGGCTCGGGCAAACCTAATAAGTTGAGAAATATAAACCCCATAAGATGTAGAACGTGGCACATCCCAATCTAGAAAAGGATAATTAACAATTTTAAAATTAAAATCTTCTCTTTTATCGTATACTTTGAACGAAACTTTATCATTTGTAATTGAAAGATTCAAATCTAAAAATAAACATTAATGTCAGATTGATTAGCTTTGTTTAAAGACAGTTCTTTTGGGTAGATTGAAGAAACCATAGTGTCAAAATAAGGGTTATCTAAATTCAAAATATCGTCTAAATACCTTGAAGTTTTATTAAAAGCATTAACAATATCGGTCTGTGTATCAGGTTTTAAGCTAAGCATAAAATCCCTCTCGTAGCAATACAAAAACAAAAACAAATCTGCAACAAGAGGGGCACAATTTGTACCCATGGGTATACCAACAACTTGACGATATATGGTATCCCCATAACGCACAAATATATTATCTAAAAGAAAGGTAAGAGATCTACAAACATCAAGGCAAGTCCAAATTGTGTAATGTTCAACTTCTGAATTCGAAAAGAATGAACGTTGAACATTACAAGCAATGAACATTTTGTTTTCTCTGGCAAAGGTTTTTTCTATTAATTTAATAAGTTTATCCTTTATAAGATGGTGAGGTAGAGTAGTATAGAGTGTAGAGAAATCATAAGAGCTCAGTAAAGAAATGTTATACTGTTCATTTTCAAGTTTTGTTAAAACATCATTTGAGTTTTTTATGGACCAAAAAACATTAATACCAGAATTTTCATATATTTTATCACAGTAACGTTTAACATGTTCTTTGATCGTAGTAAGACAGGACGTCAAAAGTATAGATAATTTAGTAGTGGTACAACAGCTAGAGTTGGCAATAAAATGCGACTTATAAGGGGTTTTATGTAGTTTCGGAATCCAGTACAAAGTAGAAAGTTTATGTTGTTTTATGTTAGGACCAGACTTAAAATTATTGCACATTTTTACATGTTCCGACACTATATCTTTTTCAGGTGTTTGAACTGTTATATAAGTTTTTGAATCAGTTAGCTCCTTCTTTAAAACATCAACATAATACAATCTTCAAATAATGATTACATTGTTCGATGCCTTGTCAGCAGGAACAAGAACATAATCTGAATGAAAATTAGAAATGTTTTTCTTCAAGTAGCGAAATGTAACTCTAGGTCGAGGTGGTAAATGATGGTAATTTGATTTGTAAAAAGTTATTCGCGTATCAATAATATCGAAGATACATTTCTTCCAATCCGAAAGGGCAAGTGGATTCTGTAGCATGTGGCATGCAGTTGACTGTGTGTATACATCAAGTTGACTCTGTAGGATGTGGCATACAGTTGGCTGTGTGTATACATCAAGTGGATTCTGTAGCATGTGGCATGCAGTTGACTGTGTGTATACATCAAGTTGACTCTGTAGCATGTGGCATACAGTTGGCTGTGTGTATACATCAAGTGGATTCTGTAGCATGTGGCATGCAGTTGGCTGTGTGTACAAATCTGTAGGATGTGGTATGCAGTTGACTGTGTGTATACATCAAGTTGACTCTGTAGCATGTGGCATACAGTTGGCTGTGTGTATACATCAAGTGGATTCTGTAGCATATGGCATGCAGTTGGCTGTTTGTAAAAATCAGGTTGACTCTGTAGCATGGTGCATGCAATTGGCTGTGTGTATAAATCAGGTTGACTCTGTAGCATGGTGCATGCAGTTTTTTGTGTGCATAAATCTTTAGGATGTGGTATGCAGTTGACTGTGTATAAATCAAGTTGACTCTGTAGCATGTGGCTGCAGTTGGCTGTGTGAATGTAGGAAAAAAATGCCACTTTAAAAAAGCCACTGTTGAACTGGAACAAATGTCACTTGAAAAGATGCCACTCTTTTTTCCCCTACATATTTTTTATCTTTTTTACACTTAGTGAAAACCATGGAGTGTACACATATGATACTGACATTTGATTACATTTAATGGCCACCTGTATTAAGCAGTCAACTGTTACAGGGGTGTGATATTTCCGCGGATCCAATGATCAAAAGGACCATTTTTCCAAAACGTCTAAATCCGTTGCGAAATTCCGGGGGGGGGGGGGGGGGGGGGGGTCCGGTCTGGTCCGGGAATTAGTCTCGCCGCGGATTTACCCTGTGCCATTTCAGCTTCATCTTACCTATACTACGCGGAATCCGATTGGGCAAATCTTCGTGCCTACACCAATCAAATCGCTGTTATCTTTGCATGAGTTACAAATCCGTTTCCTCCCAAATTGTTAGCGAACTTTCACAACAAACGTAAAAAAAATGTGGCAACATCTCAAACTTTAACTATTGCTGTATTTGAATCAAATGGACTTAAAATGACAATAATATTTTATCGGACAGCTGATTCAGCGGAAATTCTGCGTATTGACACTAGCAGTAGGAATAAGTTCAAGCGGGACTGGCTAGAAACTGAAAAATGACAGCGTGTCCTCGTGCATCTCTGAAGTTGTCATTGACAGAAAACAGCGAAGTGTTGTGTGTGCGACAAATTCATTACATACTGCTAAAGAGGGAATCTTGCTATTGTATAACATAGTTTTTCATCTGAAACATACAGATGGAAAATTTGATTAAAGTAAGTTACCGCCCTACGTAACCGGTGGAAAATCTGAAGATGACATAAACTATGGTATTCACCCAAATTTTCAAAAACGTATCAAAGCCAAAAGAATGTGAAACACCTGTTCCTGTAGTATTACTTGAAGACAGAACAGCAAATGCACAGGTAGGAGCAAAAAAGTGTTTAAAATATGTGATTGATTTTCAATGAATGACTAACCAGCAGCTGGTTCCTGCATTTCATGAGAAGGTGCATGTCAACTATTAGTAAAATATTTCAATGACAGTGATGACAGGAAATAAATTACAGTAAGAAAAATAAAAAAAAGCAATAAACAGTAGAAGATTCATGTTGGCTCTTTTTCCGGACTTTAAATCATACTGAGCCAGAGTATTCCATCCATGAACCCGAGGGCCATATTTTCTCTATTTTTCTCTACATTTATACAACATTTTGCCATACTTAAGATCTATCTGTTTATAATTGCATCATCATGTGCACGGGAATTTGTTATTTTATGCTGGAATTTCTGGTTACTTCAAAAAGACTGGAGAATATTGCAAGAGCATTCTTTTGTACTTCACTATTTTTTTTATGTATATTCATATCAGAAATAAAGACATCATGAAGTATAATTAGAATAGATTAATTTATATTATGCCACATGAATACAATAATTTTTGGCAATGGCAGAGACTTAAGAATTATTATTTTTTTGTATATGATTTTATTTATAAGCAAATAGAGCAGATCCAACTCAGACTGCTCCTACAGGCCTTCTCAGTTTGCAAAGGAGTATTTATAGAGTGAAGGGTTAAAAACTAGTTCATGAGCAGAAGTTGAAACATCAAACTGAGGTTTGTCTTGTACAAACAGTTGCATATTAGTAATTCCTTTCACTCTTCTTTTTTCAGGCAATAGTTCTTGGTGTCATTGCTGAGAGGAATCTACCTCTGTCCATGGTACAGGTCCTGATTGACTTAGCCAAAGAACTTGCGAAGGACATCAAAGCTTTACAGAACCTGAGTATGGTTTGCACTTCAGCCTCATAGACTTTGTGAAACTATGACCAGGAAAACAGTAGAGAAGCTGAAGAAAAGACCAGTTTTGCTAAACCTTGATCAAGCAACAATAACAAACACATACATTTTGTACCAACAGTTATTTGTAATTACTTTGATGAGAAAGAAGGAAAAGTTGTGCTAGACCAGTTTGCCTCAATAGAAGTTGTGAAAGTGGATTAACATTATGATAGCTCAGGGAGAGCTTTCCAATTGACCTTTAAAGCCCTATTTTTCATTTTTGCCTAAAGCGGCCCCCAAACCCCGCGCCGAAATATTTCCTCCCCTCAGCTCTTAGGTCAATCACACCCCTGCTGTTATTAGACAGCCACTTATCATTATACCAAATGAGCATTTTAAGGTAGATCAAAAACATTAGGATCAACAGGGAACCTTCTGATCTGGATCTTCACTATTTGCAATGTGAATGTAGAAGGTCTTACAAGTGAAAAGTGCTTTTAATGTGGTTGCACTGTATTCAGGATGTATTCAGGACAAAGACAAACAGAATATATCCAAACCGTAACGTTCTATAGGGAACCTTGTGTTCTGGATCCACATTGTGTGCAAAGTAAATAGAGAAGGACATATGGGTGTACTGTATTCATGATGTGTTCAGCACATAGACAAACAGTGTAGATCCAAATCATAACGTCCCATTTATAAGGAACCTTGTGATCTGGATCTACACTGTGTGCAATGTACAGTCAAACCTGTATTAAGCAATCTAGTTTCGGAAACAGCCAGTAAGGTTGCATATGACAGGTAGTCACTTAAATCAGACATGACCAAAAGACCGTAACTCAAAAAGTTTTGATACTACGTACAGTCATGAAACTTTACAAATACATCAATCAACATATGAACTTGAGCATCTCCATATTTTTGTCCGGTTTCGATCGATTTTGGAGTTATTGCCCTTTTTCACCGTAGTTTGGATTTGTGTAGCGCGTAACTCAAAAAGTATTACTACTACAGTGATGAAACTTTGCAAAAATAGATCAATCAGCATACGAACTTGCCCACCTCCATATTTTGGTCCAGTTTGGATTGATTTCAGCGGAGTTATTGCCCTTTTTCACTAGTTTGGACTTGTGTCGCGTGTAACTCAAAAAGTTTTACTACTACAGTGATGAAACTGTACAAATAGATCAATTAGCATACGAACTTGCCCACCTCCATATTTTGGTCCAGTTTAAATCGATTTCAGCGGAGTTATTGCCCTTTTTCACCGTAGTTTGGACTTGTGTCACGCATAACTCGAACAGTATTACTACTACAGTGATGAAACTTTACAAATACATCAATCAGCATATGAACTTGCGCACTCTCATATTCTAGTGCAGTTTCGATCTATTTTGGCGGAGTTATTGTCCTTTTTCATTTTTCAAACTTTTTATTTAGCAAGCTTACGTGAATACCTAGCTTGGAATTGTACTTCAGGGTTCTAGAGTCAAGGTCAAGAGGCCAAAGGGGGCATCTGTGCTAGAAAAACAAAAAATGGTTTCTGGTCAATAACTTAAATTTGGATAGACTGATTTTGACCAAACTTTGTAATAACCAAGCTTATGTGTAGACCTAGCTTGGAATTTTACTTATGGGTTTTTTGGTCAAGTTCAGGTTACAATCTGCCAAGGGGGACACCTGTGTCAATTGGATACACATCTAGTTAGTAGTTATTTACTTGCAACCATTATTAAACCAGGGACAATATATCCCCGATTCAACCGACCGCCATTTGTTGTGCATACCTTATTCACATTTGTAGCGTCACATTATTCTTAGAATTTCATTTCAATCATAATATCTGCGTACTAAAACGTTATTTCAGTAAACTCTGACAGTTTTGATAAAATATTATATTGCTACCGGTAACGTTTATTGAAATATGATAAGTGTGATATAATATGGAATGGGCATATGCAAACATGTACTAGCAGTTAGTCAATGTAATCTTTATTACTCAACCAGGTTTGATTGCTAATTATGGATTAAAAGTGTGGGAAATTTGACATTCATGAGCGTGTTAAACCAGTAAGGTGAGAAGTCAAATGGTAGTGATAATTGGGCGTGAAGTAACGTGACTTCCTGTAGAAATTGACAACAAAACCAGGGGTGAGAATTTTCCGCGAATCCGCGGAATTCCGCGGATTTCGTTTCACTCAGGGCCGTTTTTGAGAAATTTGAAAAGGGGGGGGGGGGGGGGGGGGGGTTTACCGTATGGCGATTCATTCAGGAAATTATTATTCGCCGATATATTCTTTCACTATTCCAAGTAAATCCGCGTTAATAATGTTTATCACGTTAACAGCGAGATTTCGATTCAGCTAATCGAATAACGAAACTCTTGTCCTTCAGCCAATCAAAACGCTCGTATTATGTAGCGTTCGTTCATGATTTCCAATATGGCGTCCGTGATATGAAATTCTGTATCTGTACTGTCAATTAATCTGAATTTAAGGCAAAACTGAGAAGCATAGGCATAGCTTACGATAACAGTGTGAAAAATAAGTTCTACCCAAGATGGTAAGACAAAGAAATTACGTTGACATTTGGTAAAGAAACAAGAAAAGTGATATTGGCGACGATTTCGTGAAACTGAAAGTAAAAAATTCTCGGACGAGGTGTCCTTGTGTAATACTGTAAACTTCGTTCCAAACAAATGAATTACAGAATACGCGACTGAGTAGCATTCAAGAACCATCTGGAAATCATTAAACATGTCCAGTTATTGAAACAGCGGATTTCCAATCACAGGTAAAAAGCTGTAATGTCAAGTATTCACCAGAAAGTTGTCTGTCAATAGCTATTTATAGGTAATGTTAAAGGAACTGGTCAAGATGAATTGATTCAGAAAATTTATATTTTGTTATAATTAGTGGTGTAACAATACATCAAACTATCGCACTATCGTGATAGTTCTCTATCCCAGTTACACTATCGATAGTTATTTCCAATTGACGATAGACTATTGCAATAGTTGCTCTGACTATCGATAGTTTCAATAGTTGTGTTTTCAAGATGGCGTCGACCATCGCAGAGATCGAGTTTGTTAAAAACAAAAGCGGTAAAACACAAGTGGCAAAGCCCAATTCATTTTAAATCATTTCCACAAACATTTTTTAGTAAGAATTTACAGCAAAGTTATATGATACACTGTGCAAATTTGCATTTGTAAGTTTTCAAATCTTGGCAATAACTATTGCAATAGTATTGCAATAGTTTCCTGCAATAGCAACAGTATCGCAATAGTACTTTCAGCAAAAGCAATAGTATTGCAATAGTCAAAACTGGCCCCAATAGTCAGCCCTAGTTATAATAAACCAGTTTAATGAATTAGAGGATGGTTTATTGACATAAAAAAGTAATGAAACTCGGAGTGTGAATGTGGATTTTGACTAGAGATTGTGACACATGTGTATAAAAAGGTGAACTTTGTCAAGAAAGTTAACTAATGTTAACTGTTGCACTAACATGCCAACTTTAAAAAGCAAATTTTGTATCTTTATCTGTGATCACCGAGTTCTATTTATTTCATTTTTAAAACGTGTGAATTTTGTTTGTGTTTGACAAGAAATTAATCTAGCAATGTTGAATGGATCCAATAATAAACTGAATGTAAATTGTATGGACATGTTCTACAACTGGTTTGTTTGAAATATAGCTCATCATGTATGACATACAACTCAAGTATAATTGTAAAAAACATATGAATGACAGACCCAAGTGAAAATGCAGGGGAAGGCTCCTGAAGTGCTTAGGAAAGCTATATTTCATTTTGCGTTAGGGGGCTTTGCCCCCCTGAAACCCCCACATGGGCGCTGCCCATGTCCCGCAAGGGGCCTAGGCGGCCCCCTTCCCCTTGACCCCCGCCAATTTTCCTCTTTTTTCACAAACAGCCATTCTTACCCCTGCAAAACGCCGATCTCAAAGTCGCTAAAAACAGACTTCACCATCCACTCGGCGTCAGATTTAACGGTCGTTTGTCGCATATCTCAGGCATCGTTTAATTCAGCATCAATTAAAAAGCAAACACGTTGGGAGCATAAAATAAGGTCACATATGACAGGTAGTCGTTTACAGTTGCTAAGGCAGGTTTGACTGTAAATAAAGAAGGACTTGTGGGTGATCCGTGCATTAGTGGTTGTACTGTAATCAGGATGTGTTCAGCACAGACAAACAGTGTAAGGCTCCATAGGGAACCTACTGATGTGGATGTACACTGCGTGCAATGTAAGTAGAGAAGGACATATGAGTGATCATTGCTTTTAGTGGTTGTACTGTATTCAGCACAGACAAACAGTTAAGGCTCCATGTGCAATGTAAATAGAGAAGCATATGGGTGGTAAGTGGTTTTTGTGTGGTTGTACTGTATTCAGGATGTCACGGTTCAGCACATAGACAAACAGTGTAGATTCAAACCATAGGGCTCCATAGAGAACCTAGTGATCTGGGTCTTCACTGTTTGCAATGTAAATAGATATATGGTCCACTAAGTGTTAAAAAGGATAAAACATATGTAGAAGCAATTTAAAGAAAAATCTTTTGGCATAAAATTTTTTCCAGTGGCATTTTTAGCTCACCTGTGTTCGTGCTGTGTCCGACATCGTGTGTTGTCCATCGTCCATGAAGTTTTACACACTAGAGGCCACAGTTTTGGTTAATCTTCATCAAACTTGCCCCAAATGTTGTTCTTGACAAAATCTAGGTCAAGATCGATAATGGGTCATGTGGGGTCAAAAAGTATGTCACTAGGTCAATCATAGAAAAACCTTGTGAACACACTAGAAGCCACATATTCGGGTCAATCTTCATCCAACTTGCCGCAAATGTTGTTCTTGACAAAAAATAGGTCGAATTTGAAAATGGGTCATGTCTGGTGAAAAAGCAGGTCACTAGGTCAGATCCAAGCATAATGTTAATTGTTCAGTTGACAACATTTCTATCGGAGTGTTAAACAGAGTGTTAACCTTATCACTGCTGATGATGATTGAAATAAGTACATAGATGGGATTCTGATCTAATGATCAGATGCCAAATAATTTTTTACTGTTTAAAACTTGTGGCAATTTTTCTAAGGTTAAAATGTCTAAATCTTATTTTTGAGAAATTCAAGCAGATAACAATTCTGAAGCAGATGGCATCAGAGAGTGAAAACCGGTGATTTCTGCAGTAGGGTATACAGTTCAACTTGTATCAAGCTGAACTTCACAATAGATACGCTGATTATTGTGATACACTGAGACTGGCTCTAATTATCGCCACCGGGCAGCTTAATGCAGGATATAGATATGCAAAAAAAGGTTTAAGAGCTTTGCAATCTGGACCGAGCCATCTTTCTCCTCAATCTAAAATGAATTTTTATTAATTCGTAGTAATAGGCTAGTTTCACTGTACATGACTGTTATAATGTAACGAACACCAGCTGACCTCTCTGAGCTACAGGGATACCGACCTCTCTGAGCTACAGGGATACCTATAGTACAGGGTAATTGTTGGCATATTGAACAGTGTGATGAATTTTACATTGCAAACAGTTTGGACCCAGAGTCAAACTGTTTGCTTTTTTTTTTTATATAAAATCCCTAAATGTGACAACTATTCCCGACTATATAATGTATTGAAATGACTATAGTGTTGGTTTTATATAAAATACAGTTCGGATGCATTTTACATTGCAAACAGTTTGGATCCAAATCAGACATCGCGTCATGTGTTATCTGATCTGGATTCAAACTGTTTGCAAAATGTTTGCAAAAACAGTTTAGACCCAGATTCAAACTGTTTGCTATTTTATGAATAAGAAATGTGGGAGAAATTTGAAGACACCAGAGAAAATGTTTATAGAAAAGGAATTGACTCACAGGGCAGGGCAAATTTTGACCCAGGACTACCAGAACCATATTTACAGCATTTTTTAAATATATACATGGTAAAGTTATACACCAAAATATCTAAGCTTTGGTTTAAACATGATTAGCCGACATAATCACTGACTGAAGTTACATGCTTAAACATGTTTAAACATGTTTAGCCATCAAACATGATCTATATTTCGCTATGGAAATTTTAATTGAAACTATGACAGACTTTACATATATATATATGGCTATAAGTTCTCAGATGATTTTCGTTATGGGCAAAATCCAAAGGAAAAACTATTTGGTTCATTATACTCAGAGGAGCGATAACAGAGCCATCATGGCCCTTTTGTTTCCACTTCAACAGTGGCATTTTTCTCCAGTAGCATTATTTCCAGTGGCATTTTTTCCGCACACCAGCAGTGTGTATAAATCATCTTGATTCTGTAGGATCTGGCATGTGGTTGACTGTGTGTATAAATCGTGTTTCATACATGTAGTTTGTCATTAGGATGTATGCTAATTGCATTCCTAACTATCACATGCATATTGCTATTTATATTATGAGAGTGAAATTGTAAATCTGCACTTATTTCATCATTTACTTTAGAGTTTAATCCTTTTCAAAATTCTTTGTTTCAGTTACTTTGCTGCATCCATACATCTCTGTAATGCTCAAGAATGGTGAATCAAGACTTTTCAAATTGACGACAAGATATTGCTTGATTGGAAGTTATGAATTGTTGATAAGGCATTTAATATCAGTACCTCTAGAATTTGATGTTACAGTCTTGCAACCAACCAAATATTTAGTACTCTGCCATTGCAATCTGTCTTTTTCTTTGCTGGCAAGAAGCTTCACACTTCTCAAACACTGATTGCAATACAGATTGTACAAAGCTGATGTATAGTCAAAAGACTCAAAACCACAGCTTTTCACTTTTAAAAGCTCTACCTTTCAGTCCTCAGTGGTAGGCCTGTTTTTTGCTGAAGCAAGGCCATGGGAAAATTGTTATACTAATAATAAGGCCATATGAGGTCGGTTACTTTGTTCTCAGTTCATTTTTATGTCCCTAGCATCTACTAGATTTTTCCATTTCATCTAGCATCATCAATGCTTAATAGAATGGGTGAATACATACATTATATAGTTGTTTCCTTTGACCTTTTCCCTATCTATCCATATCAAAAACCTCAGTTTGACCTTGACCTTAATTTGAAATGGACTACCTAGCTCTTTGTTGACTTGATTTTACCATTTCACTGCACATCAACCAAGACTGCTCAGATACTTATACAGCTGTTGTTCGGGATCATTCCCAAACCACTCATATCACCCAGCGTCTATTTCACATTTCCTAATTTGGACTTGCAAATGGGCTACTTCTTGGTTAACTTGTAAAACACCGCTTACTTGAGTACTTGGATATTACTACTACAGTGATGAAACTTTACAAATACATTGATCAGCATACGAACTTTGCTCCCTTTCAGATAAAGCTTTTAAACTTGAAACATTTGTTCACCATCAGAAGCTTCATCTGTAGGCAAGAGTAAATACAATGTAACACTGTCAAGCATTTAGAGACAATTATTGCACTTTTTAATTTAGAATTTTTGTTTTTTTTTGTTAAAGTATGCCTATTTACAACCTTGAAACTTGGTCGCAAAATTGGACTTAGAATTTGAGTTTAGCAAATACGTTAACCCCAGTTTATGTTGAACAAGACCTGGACGGGTGTATATTGTGCCCACTGGCACTCTTGTTGATAAAGTCTGTAGCGTGTGACAGGGTGCTAGTAGGGGTATTCATCACCTTTAGTGATAGCAGTTCTAGTTTGGACTTGTGTGGCTTGTAACTCAAAAATTATACTTGCTAGAGTGATGAAACTTCATAAACATATTTGACAGCATTTGAAATTGTGCACCTAGGTATTTTGGTTCAGTTATTTCAAACTTCAGTGGAGTTATGAACCTTTTTAACCTAAAAAGGGTGTCAAACTGGTTGTTTCGTGTCAATAACTTTAGATTGTATTAACAGATTTTGACCAAACATGTAGCTAGCTTATATGAAGACCTTGCTTGGCATGTATTTAGGGTTTCTCAGGTCAAGGTCACTGTAAGTAAAAATAGAAAAAAGGTTTACGGTCAATAACTCAAGTTTGCATTAACCAATTTTGACCAAACTTTGTATTTAGCAAGCTTACGTGAAGACCTAGCTTGTAATTGTAATACGGGCTACTTAGATCAAGGTTGAGGCCACTGTTAGTAAAAATAGACATTGGTTTCTGGTCATTAACTTGAGTTTTGAAAAACAGATTTTGACCAAATATTTATTTAAAATACCTAGCTTTGAATTGTTTCAGGGTTTTCAGGTCAAGATCAAGGTCACTGTTGCTAAAAATTCAAAAAGAAAGGTTTCTGGTCAATAAAAGTTAGGATAGACTGATTCTGATCAAACTTTGTATTTAGCAAGCTTATGTGAAGACCTAGCTTGGAATTGTACTTCAGGGCTCTGGGGTCAATGTGCAGAAGCGGGGCATCTGAGTCCATTGGACACATTTTTGCTAAACATACAAAAAGCAAACTGTTTCTGATCAATAATTTAAATTTGGATTAACTGATCTTGACCAAACTGTGTAATAACCAAGCTTATCTGAAGACCTAGCTTGGAATTGTACTTATGGGTTTTTGGGTCACGGTCAGGGTTACAATCTGCCAAGGGGGGCACCTGTGTTAATTGGACATACATCTCGTTAAAGTTTACATAAATGGAAAAATTATACTTTTGCTTCACATGGCATGAGCAAGAATGCATAAAAGATAGTTACGTCTACATTTCAGATCGAGGAATTGTGACATCATTGTTTCAAAATGTGGAGTGAAACCAGTACACTTTCAGCTGGAAGTAATGAATAACCATGTAAGTATAATTATGTGGTGTTATCATAAATTATTTTACAGTCTAATGGTAGACAAATATAGTAGTGGTAACAGAAACTGTACTATATCAGTGAGTGGCTAATTGTTTCTGCAGCCTTTCTGCTGGCTTGCTGAAGATTGGTGGTTCTACCAATTCCATTTGGACCCCAGAGTACTTGACCTTTTTCTCAGCCTCTGCATTTTAAGTTTCGAAATGTGCATTTAAGCTATGAAAAATTTCTCACAACTACTGTACACTTTCATACTTGCAGTACACAATGCCTTGAGACAGGACCTTTCCATCCATGTGATACTTTGGCCCTGTGACCTTGAGCATGGCCTCAGCCTGTTTATGTTTCAAATGTGTGCTTAAGTTTAGAAAAGTGCTCACAACCACTATAACTTTTGACCTACAGTTTTCAGACTTGCAATACACGTGACATACCGTGGTACAAAACCTTTCCATCCATATGAACATTTTAACCCATGTGACTTTGACTTTGACTTAAGGATCTGAGTTTAAGTTTCGAAGGTGGTTTGAAATTTATTAAGTGTCACTTCTATGCCTTTTGATGTACAGCTTGTATGTCAAATTCATGCCTGTGGACAAACCTGTCTCTATAAAATCTAGGCCAAGTTTGAATATGGGTCATGTCAGGTCAAAAACTAGGTAACTAGGCCAAATCATAGAAAACCCTTTTTTAACACTCTAGAAGCCACATTTTGTACTTGATCTTTAAATAAATTGGTTTGTGTATTGCCCTGGATGAAATCTAGGTCAAGTTCAAACATGGGTCACCTGTGGTCAAAAACTAGGTCACTAGGTCAAATCACAGATAAACCTTATTAACACTCTAGAGGCTACATATCTCATTATATTTTTATGAAATTTGGTCAGAATATTTGCCACACTGAAATCTAGGTTAACTTTGAATGCGGGTTATGTGGGGTCAAAAACTAGGTCAAATCATAGAAAAACCCTTTTTAACACTTTAGGGCTAAAGTTTGTACTCATTTGTTAAGGAAATTGGTTTGTGTGTTGTCCTGGATGAAATCTAGGTCAAAATTGAATATGGGTCACCTATGTTCAAAAACTAGGTCACTGGGTCAAATTATGGAATAATCTTGTTAACACTCTAGTGGCTACAAATGCTATTGAAAATCTTGCTGAAATTTTACAAAACTAGGTCACTAGGTAAAGTGGGCACATGGTCTACTCTGGTGAGCGGTTTAGAGCCATAGTGGCTCTTGTTTAGTATTTAGGGCAGGTGGATGCCTAAAGGAGCATTCTGTTTTACTTTCACCTTTCTTTAAACAGCCACCTGCCTTAAACACAAACTATTTGATGTGATTTAGTGGCCATTATAGAGAGGTTTTACTGTACTGTATGCATAATTCTTATTTTTTTCAGGTCTTGCTTGATGACTCTGGGAAGACAACAAGACTTAATGATGGGGATTCATTCAAGTTGATGGACAGGTTGTTCAAACTAGTGTATTTAAGCCAGGTGACATCTGAAGAAGATAACTGGGAACCAGATGATGAATCTAGTGATGACTGGGAACCAGAAGATGATTCATCAAATAAAAAAAATTTGTCATCATCAAACGAGGATGAAGAAGAAGACAACAAAGAAGAAGAAAAAGACAGTTTAGTTTCCCCAAGTGACAATGAATAGGAGGTAGAGGAGGATGGAAGATCGGAAATATATGGGGAAATATTAAGTCCTCCTATCTCTATTCAGAAATCAGTGAGAGAGGGGAAACGTTCTCAAAAAGTACAATGCTGTGTGTATTGTGAGAAATTAGTGACTACTTTGTCAAGGCATTTGGAAAGAAAACATTCAAATGAAAAGGAAGTTGCTACAGTACTCTTGCTACCAAAAAAATCTAAAGCAAGGCGACATACCTGGGAATCCATTTTAGGTAAAGGAAACTTTCATCACAATCGTAAAGTCTTGGAAGAAGGCAAGGGGATATTAATAACAAAATACCGCCCCAGAAAAGGTGAAGAAATAAAGGATAAGAGTAAGTACTTGCCATGTGACTCTTGCTATTCATTTTTTACTGATACAGACTTGAGGAAGCACAAGAGGGTATGTCCTGCACTGAAAAAGAAAAATAATTGCACAAAAAATGCTAAAAGAGAAGGGATCATTAAAGGAAAGCTGCTTGTGCCACTAGAAATCCGTGCTTCAAAGGGATTTTATGAACAAGTTTTTGCCAGACTCAGGGACGATGAAATAAGTGCAACGCTTAAAAGAGATCCACTTGTAATAAAGTTTGGTCAACGGTTATTCAAAAAAGTTAGTCATCATCAGCAAAATGCCCAATACATTTCCCAACGCATGAGGCAGTTAGCAAGATTGTTGTTGGACATGAAATTTACCAGAGTTGAGAAATGCATTGCCCCTGAAAATTGGGAATCTTTGATCAAAGGAGTTAAATCAGTAGCGGGCTTGAATACAGAGACAGGACTCTTTGAGATTCCTTCAATGCCTTTAAAATTAGGGCATAGTTTGCAAACATGTGCAAGAATACTGAAAACTGAAGGAACAGTAGAAGAAAATGAGATAAAAGTTAAGAAAGCTGAGAGGTTTCTCAGTCTGTACACTGATGAATGGAATGAGAGAGTGTCAGCTAAGGCACTGGAGACTCTAAACAGGAATAAGTTCAACAAACCAACCCTTTTACCCACGGTAGAAGATATTTCCACTTTTCATCACTATCTTCAAAGACAAGCTCAAGAGTTGAGACTATGCAAGGATTCCTATGTAGAATTAGCTGAAGTATGTTTGGCACAAGTGATTTCCTTCAATCGAAAAAGGAGTGGAGAAATAGAAAGAATTAAGTTGGAAGATTACAATTCTTTAAAAAAGTCATTTGAAGTAGACAAAGAAATTGAAAACTCTTTAAGCCAATTTGAAATTGCCTTGTTGGAGACCCACTTCAGGATAGAAATTAGAGGCAAAAAGGGTTCAAAAGTACCAGTCCTGCTTACAAAAGGTATGAAGACTAATATTGACATAATGCTTGGTAAAAGACAATTTGATTGTAGGTTTCTTTTTGCAAAGACAGAATCAAACTATCCTTTATAAGGTGCAGATGTAATGCGTAAACTTGTGATGAAAAGTGGATGTAAACACCCAGAACTCATTCGCTCAACAAACCTGAGGAAACAATTGGCAACAATATCCCAAGTATTGAATTTGTCAAACGCTGACCAAGACCTCCTTGCAAAGTTTCTTGGGCACAATATTAGGATACATCGGGAGTACTACAGGCTTCCCCAAAGCACACTTGAAATTGCAAAAGTTTCAAAGATACTGCATGCAGTTAGTGAAGGAAACATTTCTGAGCTGCAGGGAAAATCTCTAGATGAAATACAGTTTGAGGATACAGGTGAAGTTCTTTATCTGCATCATTCCCATATTTAAAGTTATTTCTCCTTTGCTTGCTTTACTTAAACAGTCCATTTTTGTATCACCTGCTGTATGCAGCTCTAGGTGACAATTTGAGATCTCTGTTCTGGCATCTGTCCGTCCATCTGCCTGTCTGTTTGTCTGTCTGTCCCTTCATCTGTCATGCTTTTTAACTCACTTGAGCAGGAAGTGCTCATGGTGAGCCATTGTGATCATGCTGTCTGGCGCCGTAAACTTTTGCTAGTGAACAACCTAGAGGCCACATTTTTGGGTCACAAAATCTAGATCAAGTTCGAACATGCGTCATATGGGATCAATAACTTCAGTTAAAATGAAGCTTTTGAGATGAAATTTCATTTATGGAAAGAGCTTGATGAGTGGAAGTGTATTGCGCATGAGTCATAACTCTTGTGTCAGTACTGTGAGAATTATTCCCTTTTTCATTTTTGGAAAGAGATTGCTTAAGCAGGTGACAAATTTGTTCCAAGGAACACCCTTCTAGTTCTGTTATCTCATTCACCCGTGAAATATCAGATGGACAGTTCAACATTCCAATAAAGTCCAATAATCTTTTACTATGGATATTATTAAAGTCATAATATCGCTCAAAATCATGTTAAAATCGCGTATTTTCTAATATGGATATATTATCCTTGATACAAATAACCATGGAATCCGTTATAATAACACTCAGTTTTGTGTAACCGGTCGTTAGTAATCAGTTTATGAATGTGTTGATTTCTTATCCTGCTATCATAGCACTATACGGCTGTTGTTTACATTTTGAAAATACTTCGGCTTGCCACGGAAATCTCGATTGGTGTCGGGAGGTCACGTGGGTGAATAATTAATTTCTGATATAAACACAACAACATGGTGTCGGAAGGAAGAGAAAATCGGTGTTTTCGCAAACGGAGAGAAAAAGACGGTGAAAAGAGTCATATAAAACGATAAACAGAACCTGGATTGTATAAGTAGATCAATTTGAACGCTGGAGGTTATTGAAAAGTGACATCGATGTGAAAACAGATTCAGAAATGGCCAAATTTCTACCGAGTTTGAAACCACACTCAGTACAATCACAACAGACTACAGTGCATCTGTTTTCCTGTCTGGTTGAGTACATGTTTGTATTTACGGAAGAAATCAAATTGGTATGTATAAATAAATAAACTTTAAATGTGTGTGTTATTTAATCTTAATTGCACAGCTCATTTACATGGAGTAATTTCGACACATGTATGTGGTTTCGCCCATCGTCAATTTTTATAATGATACAGTATCGATATAAACAAATTAACAGTTTCTGTAGTGCCAAGAAATCCGAGTTTCATATATTAGTGAAACACAGACAATAAAGTCACTAGTTACTTTTTCGGATTTGGTTTATATTAGTCCACATGTGTGTATTCTACATGGCGATATCGAGCTACTTTCGGTTTGGGGCGATATACCCGGCAGACGGCAACACTCACAAAATGTCTTAATAGCTCATTAATGAGACTAATAGGTTGACATTACTTTTTACGTTACTTTTCTGAACAATCATTAATGGGAAGATGAGCTCTTTTACAGTAATTACTAGAGTTTACATTATGATGTTATGGTATGGTTAAAATCGCAGGGGCCATTTCGTGGGTCTACATGGTCTAAAAGGTAAAAAAAATGATTTGGTCGATTGAAATTAGTGTTATATTATATACGTATATAATATAACACTAAATCGACCCAACCATTTTTTTACTTTTTAGACCATGTAGACCCGCGAAATGGCCCCTGTGGTTAAAATCATAAGATCGGTTGGGGTCAGTGCAACACAAAAATATTCTGTATTCCAGCAATTTGCTAAAACGTGAATGGATCGATGGGGATGACATGTATTTTCATTATGAACAAATAAAAATCAGATGCAAGTTAATCACACCTTAAGTAACCATTTCCCTGTTAATATTCATGTAAAAAATAATAACATCATGAATATTTATTAGGGGAAATTTTTTTATTGCATATGTACACAGAAATGTTTGGTATTGGTGGAAATTGAAGGGTCAGATCTTTTATAATTCTATAAGTAAGCACAGCAGACCCTGATCAGATACATGTATATCCTCTAGGAGCTGTACGTCTGGTCTGGGTCTACTCTGTTTGCAAATGCGTAAAAAGGCATTTGTATGAAGGAAAGGATTTGTCATATATAGAAAATCAATAAATATCTCTCTTTACATTTTTATCATGTCATAAATTAATGAATTATTATTTCTCAAACCAAGATGTAAAAGCAAATATTGTCAGTATCTGGTCAAGTTTTAAGGCAAATGTAGAGAAGGATTGTTCAACCATTTATCTGTTTAATATTCATGTAAGAAATAATGACATCATGAGTAGTGTACTATGTATTAGCTACATTTTTAATGTTTATAATGGTATATGAACATAGATTGAGTCTTTTCTATTTGCAATGTCAAGACAATGCATTTGTATGAACATACTGGTAAGGGTTAACTGAATTAATTATCATTATGTACAGTAAGGGCAATGTAAAAAAGACACTTGTCATAATGTGCAACTTTATTTTGTTTGTCATATTTTCATGTCTTTTGTCAATGGATTTTAGACTGAGGCTTGCATATGTCTGAAAACAAGTCTTGCCATTATTTGCCTTTTATACACATATCATTATTTATAAATTATATATTTATAGTAGTGTTAGCTTCATTAAATAATTTATTTTCCTTAGAGTTACTTGCATAAACAGAAGACCGCTGCCATGTCGGGGACCTCAGGCAAACAAAAAACAGCTGCTATGCCTGGTACTTCAGGAACTTCAACGTCGACACAGACCCTGACTAATACAGGCAAAGGCACAGATACTGATGGTAATCAGAACATTGGAAATATCTTCAGTAGAATCAGATAAAAGGTGTGGTTTATGTAAAACAGAACATTTCCCTCATATAAATGTGTTTTCACGCATTTGTGCATTTGCAAACAGAGTAGACCCAGATTTGATGGCTCCTAGAGGAGCTATCTCATAATCTGATCAGGATCTGCTCTGTTTGCTAATGGAATTTTGATAGATCTGTTCCTTTACTTTTTAACATGGCTACAATGTTCCATCTTCCATATTTCATTGTAACTTTTTTGTCCAGGAATAGTCAGTAGGTATTGAAATTTGAAATAAACACAGAACAGCTGCTATGCCTGGTACTTCAGGGTTAAGGATATACATGTATTCTGATATGGGTGACCCTTTTTACCTGTTTGGATCTTCAAGTCAGAAATAATAACATGGTCATGTCTACTATAATTCCATAAGCAAACAGAGTCCATTCTGATCGGACAGCTCCTACAGGAGCCATTTGACCTGGGTCTACTCAGTTAAGCAAATGGACAAAAAGACATTTATATATGAGGGAAAGGGTTAAAGATTATTTCATTTTTCTTATGAACTTGAATACCTTAAAAGCATAAATTGCCCTGCTAATGAATGCTGCTGGTGGGTATGGTTAAACTGTTACCATAGAATTAGTTATAGATCCTTACCATAGTACTTAAATTCTCCAGTTACTCATAAGTCAGTGAAATTAAACATGGTATTTTATGCATAGTATATTATAATCTATGGGCATACAGTATCTGTTATGTCTTGTCAAAATGTTTTACATACAGATACTCATATTTGGGATATGTTTTAATTGCCTGAATTGAGAATAGTGGCAGGTCATAGCATAGTCATTACTAATTGCCAGATGACACATTATTTGTCAAAACCTCTGTTGGGAACAAAGTGATATTTTACAGATACATCTTGCTAAGCAAGCCTGGCTCAAGATGGACAGTCACTGGTCGGTTTCATTGCTAATCAGTGTTACTCCATGGCATTACACTGGCTCAATATGGACAGTCACTGGTCATTTTCATTGCTAATCAGTGTTACTCCATGGCATTACACTGGCTCAAGATGGACAGTCACTGGTCGGTTTCATTGCTAATCAGTGTTACTCCATGGCATTACACTGGCTCAAGATGGACAGTCACTGGTCGGTTTCATTGCTAATCAGTGTTACTCCATGGCATTACACTGGCTCAAGATGGACAGTCACTGGTCGGTTTCATTGCTAATCAGTGTTACTCCATGGCATTACACTGGCTCAAGATGGACAGTCACTGGTCGGTTTCATTGCTAATCAGTGTTACTCCATGGCATTACACTGGCTCAAGATGGACAGTCACTGGTCACTTTCATTGCTAATCAGTGTTACTCCATGGCATTACATCAATATTAACCCCTTCCCTCATATAAATGCCTTTTCACACATTTGAAAACTGTGTAGATTATCCAGATCAGAAGGCTGCTGTAGGAGACATCTAAACAAGATCTGTTGTTTCCTTATGGAATTGTATATAGATTGTCCTCATTCTGCATTTTTTGTTATCATAAAACATCTGTATCCATAATGCCATTCATAATTATCGAATTTCAGCTAATTCATATTCATAAAGTAATTATTTCTAACATGAAATTCCTAAAAGTGGATCCAAGTTGCTGTCCATATAACTGAGAATATGTATAATGCACATCCACAGCCAGCTTGTTATGGATGATAATGCTTTTATAAAGAAATTATTTCACTTGAAGCTGCATATCCAGTGTATAATGCGTTTGCAATTTCCAACCACAAGTTTGATTTAAAATTGTTTTGAAAGGCATTGCAATATACATGTATTATCTATGTTATGAGAGAATGTGACCCATAGTTTATCAAACAGTGTAGTTTCTTATTTGGATTATTTTAAAGACATACAATAATACTGAATTACTTGTTTCAGTTGACAGGAGTAGAGTTTCTTCTTGAAACAGAGAGTGAAAATGGAAAAACAAGGTATGTATATCTGGGTTTGTTTGTAAATAGGAGTGCAATCCACTGAATCCAGTATATTGGTTGATTATTTAACCCTTTCCCAAATATAAACATCTTTTAACCCTTTCCCTCATATAAACGTGTTTTCATGCATTTGCAAACAGAGAAGACCCAAATCAGACGGCTCCCGTCTGATCAGGGTCTGCTCTGTTTGCTAATATAATTTGATAATCTGTTTCTTCAGTTTCTAAAATGGCTGCAAGGTTCCACCTTCCATATTTCATTATAACTATTTTGTTAATAAATATTCAGTAGGTATTGAAATTTGGAATAAACATAGAACAGGGAAAGGGTTAATGCATTTGCAAACAGAGTAGACCCGGATCAGATGGCTCCTAGAGGAGCTGCTTTTTCAGGGTCTGCTCTGTTTTCTAATTGAATTTGATAGTTCTGGTTCTCAGTTTCTAAAATGGCTACAATGTTCCACCTTTCATATTTCATTATTACTATTTTGGCCATGAATATTCAGTAGGTATTGAAATTTGGACTAAATATAGAACAGGGAAAGGGTTAAATGGATATTATTATACCCCCCTTTTGAAAAAATGGGGGTATATTGCTTTGCACATGTCGGTCGGTCTGTCGGTCGGTCGGTAGATCGATGGTTTCCGAACGATAACTAATAAACGACTTGGCCTAGAATCTTGAAACTTGCTATGGTGGCTGGTCATGACAAGTAGATGACCCCTATCATTTTTGAGGTCACTAGGTCAAAGGTCAAGGTCACCATGACCTAATATGGTGAAATAGTTTCCGATCAATAACTGCTCAAGGGTTTGGCTTGGGATCTTCAAACTTGCTGTGGTGGTTGGTCATGACCACTAGATGACCCCTATTGATTTTGAAGTCACTAGGTCAAAGGTCAAGGTCACCATGACCTTAAATGGTTAAATGGTTTCCGATCAATAACTGCTCAAGTGTTTAGCTTAGAATCTTCAAACTTGCTGTGGTAGTTGGTCATGACCACTGGATGACCCCTATTGATTTTGAGGTCACTAGGTCAAAGGTCAAGGTCACCATGACCTTAACTGGTAAAATGGTTTCTGATCAATAACTGCTCAAGGGTTTGGCTTAGGATCTTCAAATTTGCTTAGGTGGTTGGGAATGACAACGAGATGAGTCCTATAGTTTTTTAGGTCACTAGGTCAAAGGTCAAGGTCACCATGACCTTATAGGGTGAAATGGTTTGCGATCAATAACTGCTCTATGGTTTGGCCTAGGATCTTCAAATTTGCTGTGGTGGTTGGTAATGACCACTAGATGACCCCTATTGCTTTTTAGGTCACTAGGTCAAAGGTCAAGGTCACCATGCTCTTAACTGGTCAAATGGTTTCCGATCAATAACTGCTCAAGGGTTTGGCTTAGGATCTTCAAACTTGCTGCGGTAGTTGGTCATGACAATCGATGGCCCCCAGTTTTATTTGAGGTCACTAGGTCGAAGGTCAAGGTCACCATGACCTTAACTTGTAAAATGGTTTCTGATCAATAACTGCTCAAGGGTTTGGCTTAGGATCTTCAAATTTGCTTAGGTGGTTGGTCATGACAACTAGATGAGCCCTATTGTTTTTTAGGTCACTAGGTCAAAGGTCAAGGTCACCATGACCTTAACTGTTGAAATGGTTTGCGATCAATAACTGCTCAAGGGTTTGGCTTAGGATCTTCAAACTTGCTGTGGTGGTTGGTCATGACCAGTAGATAACCCCTATTATTTTTGAGGTCACTAGGTCAAAGGTCAAGGTCACCATGACCTTAACTGGTGAAATGGTTGCGATCAATAACTGCTCAAGGGTTTGGCTTAGGATCTTCAAACTTGCTGTGGTGGTTGGTCATGACAACTAGATGACCCCTATTGATTTTGAGGTCAAATATCAAGGTCGTCATGACCTTAACTGATGAAATGGTTTCCAATTAATAACTGCTCAATGGTTTGGTTCGGGATCTTCAAACTTGCTGTGGTAGTTTGGTTGTGACCACTTGATGAAACCTATAGTTGTTGAGGTCACTAGGTCAAAGGTCAAGGTCACCATGACCTTAATATGTGAAAAGTTTTCAGATCAATAAATGATCAGTTGTTTGGCTTAGGATCTTCAAAGTTGCTGTGGTGATTAGTCATGACCGCTAGATGACCTCTATAGTTGAGGTCACTAGATCAAAGGTCAGGGGGTCTAGGGGGTATACATGTTTTACAAACATCTCTTGTTTATTTGTAAGTAAAAAACAATGCAGCCCAGTATACTTGCTGTTCATTTAACCCTTTCCCTAATTGAAATGCCTTTTGAAATATTTGAAAACAGACTAGACTCAGATCAGATGGAGCCGTCTGATCAGGGTCTACTCTGTTTGAAAATGGATTTTGATAGGTTTGTTTCTCTAGTTTGTAAAGTAACTATAATGTTCCATATTTCTTAACTATTTTGTCTATGATTATTCAGTAGGTATCAAAATTTGCACTAAATATACAACAGGGAAAGGAGAGAGACACACACAGAGTGAGAGTAATCCACATATCTCTCTCTCTCTCTCTCGCCCCCTCTCTCTCCCTCTCCTCTCTCTCTCTCTCTCCCCTCTCTCTCCCTCCTCTCTCTCTCTCTCTCTCTCTCTCTCTCTCCTCTCTCTCTCTCTCTCTCTCTCCATCTCTCTCTCTCTGGTCAAGGTCATATGCCTAGGTCAAATTATTTAGCTACACTGCACATACATGCTTCAAAGTTGGCATGCATTTGCAGCTTATGGAAGTGAACATCTTCAGGGTTTTTTTATTATGGCCAAGGTCATATATCAAGGTCAAAGGTTAAATTTAAATTCATTTCACATACATACTTCAAAGTTGGCATGTATGTGCAACTTTTGTAAGCAAACATTTTGACAGGGGGGGGGGGGGGGACTTAGTAAGTAAAGTCAAGGTCATACATCAAGGTCAGTGGTCAAATTACAGGTCAAATTTAGATTGGCCATAATTTTGTCGCCATTCAACTTGACAAATATACCGTCTTCAAAACAGCTTTACAGTTATCGAGAAAATCTTCAGATTTCAAGAGAAATTAAGTTATATTGCATATCTGAAATTGCATAAAGTGTATACTAAGATCAATTGTTGCCTTCCAAAGTGTCATTTGATCAAATTCTTTACTGTTGTGGTTGTTATTTTTTGTGTACACAATGTGATTCCAATAATAATTTGTAGCCAGATATTTTTAGAAATATCTTGGCTTATAGTTTGACAAAACTGTGTGGACAGTTGGGCGTACTAGCTGGATTTTTTTAGAAAAATCTTGGCTAATAGTTTAGTGAAAACTTGGCTGGTGGCGGGCGCTTTCGGCATGCCGTCGTTAAGAAAACTTTAACATTGCTTATAACTTCTGAATTACTTAGGCTAGACCATTCATATTTGGTATGCAGATAGCTTGGGTCAATGCCTTTCACTTGATACAAGGATACATGAAATCAGGTCAAGGTCACTGTTTCCAAAACTTTGCCGTTTTTAGCAAACTTTAACATTGCTATAACTTCTGATCTACATATGCTAGGCAATTCATCTTTGGTATACAGATAGATTGGGCAAAGGCCTTTCACTTGATACAAGGATATATGAAATCAGGTCAAGGTCACTATTCCCAAAACTTTGCTGTTGTTAACAAAACTTTAACATTGCTTATAACTTCTGAATTTCTTAAGTTAGACCATTCATTTTTGGATGCAGATAGCTTGGGTGAAGGCCTTTCACTTGATACAAGGATACATGAAATCAGGTCAAGGTCACGGTTTCCAAAACTTTGCTGTTTTTAGCAAACTTTATCATTGCTATAACTTCTGATCTACAAATGCTTGGCAATTCATCTTTGGTATACAAGTGGCTTTGGTAAAGGCCGTTCAGTTGATATAAAGCTATTTTATATTAGGTCAAGGTCAATGTCACTATTTTGACAAGTTGGCCATCATTGAAATACTTCATTATTTTATTTTAACTGCTGAACGTCACATGGTAGACAATTCAGATATGGTATGCAGAGAGCTTTGGTAAAGGAGTTTCAGTTGATTCAAGAATACATGAAATTGGGTCAAGGTCAAGGTCACTATATTGAAAACTTGACTGTTTTTAACAAACTTTAACATTTTGCTATAGCTTCTGATCCATGAGTTCTAGGCAATTCACCTTTGGTATTCAGATAGCTCTGATAAGGACCTTATGGATCACATAAAGATACATTGTACCTGAAATCAGGTCAAGGTCACTATTTTGAAACATTGGCTGTCATTAAAATGTTGTTATAACATCTGAACTACATGGGCTAGTTGGAATACAGATAGCTTGGGTGAAGGCCTTTCAGTTGATACAAGGATACATGAAATTGGGTCAAGGTCAACACACAAAACCCGGCTTTAATGCGGTTTCTGCTTTTTTATACCCCCACAAACAGAGTTTGAGGGGGGTATACTGGAATCAGCCTGTCTGTTGGTCGGTCGTTGGACGTCGGTCGTCGGTCTGTCCGCAAAAACTTGTACTTTCAACTCCTCCTTCTGTTTCAACCCGATTCATTTGATACTTGGCATAAATGTTACTCAGGAGTAGTATATGTGCAAGACACAAATTTCAGGTTTCTGTGACCTTGACCTTTGGCCTTGAAATTAGTCTTGAAATTGGCAGGCAAAATCTTGTACTTTGAACTCCTTCACTTTCAACCTGATTCACTTGATACTTGGCATAAATGTTACTCAGGAGTAGTAGATGTGTAAGACACAAATTTCAGGTCTCTGTGACCTTGACCTTGACCTTTGTCCTTGAAATTGGTCTTGAAATTGGCAGGCAAAATCTTGTACTTTGAACTCCTCCTTCACTTTCAACCCGATTCTCTTGATACTTGGCATAAATGTTACTCAGGAGTAGTAGATGTGCAAGACACAATTTCAGGTCTCTGTGACCTTGACCTTTGGCCTTGAAATTGGTCTTGAAATTGGCAGGCAAAATCTTGTACTTTGAACTCCTCCATCAATTTCAACCTGATTCACTTGATACTTGGCATAAATGTTACTCATGGTTAGTATATGAGCAAGACACAAATTTCAGGTCTCTGTGACCTTGACCTTGACCTTTGGCCTTGAAATTAGTCTTGAAATTGGCAGGCCAAATCTTGTACTTTGAACTCCTCCTTCACTTTCAACCTGATTCACTTGATACTTGGCATAAATGTTACTCAGGAGTAGTAGATGTGCAAGACACAAATTTCAAATCTCTGTGACCTTGACCTTTGGCCTTGAAATTGGTTTTAAAATTGGCAGGCAAAATCTTGTACTTTGAACTCCTCCTTCACTTTCAACCTGATTTACTTTATACTTGGCATAAATGTTACTCAGGAGTAGTAGATGTGCAATACACAGATTTCAGGTCTCTGTGACCTTGACCTTGACCTTTGGCCTTGCAATTGGCAGACAAAATCTTGTACTTTGAACTCCTCCTTCAATTTCAACCTGATTCACTTGATACTTGGCATAAATATTACTCAGGAGTAGTATATGTGCAAGACACAAATTTCAGGTCTCTGTGACCTTGACCTTTACCTTTGTCCTTGAAATTGGCAGGCAAAACCCTGTACTTTGAACTCCTCCTTCACTTTCAACCTGATTCACTTGATACTTGTTTTGGCTTGGAATATGGGGAGTTGGTGTCGCAAACTCCTCCTTCAGTTTTAAAGTTACTGAATTTATATTTGGGATATGTAATGGTCACAAATAGCAGATGCGCAAGACACAATTTTCATGTGTTTACGGTTAGCCATTGTAGAATTATCCCCCCCTGAACTTTGAATATTTTTTGTCATTTTGTGCATGAAACATGGGGACTCCTCCTTCATTTTGAAACTTATTAAATTGATACTTGCCATACATACTATACAGAATTTTCTCTATTTGAACTTTGGGTATTTTTGTTATTTGGTCCTGTTACATGTTCAAAACTTGGATTTGCAATCGAGGCTGCAGTGTGGGGGTATTCATCACCTTTAGTGATAGTTCTAGTTTTGCTTGTTATTTGTTACAATGGTTTTCGCTTTCGAGCCACTCATATTTAGCAATTTACATGTATTTATGAACCGGTAAGATTAGTGTTCATTTGCAATTTTGCAGAAGCACAGCAGAGCTGGGGTTTGTAATCAGCTGATCAGGATGTACTGTGCAAAACAGTTTGCATACACACCTCCAGCCTACAAGATGGGAAAGTTCCTTATTGCTATCAACTGAAACATGGATCATGATACACAGAAGTGGAGTCATGAAGGCAGCTTATTGTAAGTTCCGATCAGACTTGTATATTTAGATATGATTTTAACAATGAACAACTATGTGTAGAACTCTTAGGGGTTTTTTTTCAAAGTGTTGTTACCAAGTCTCGTCATGATTTCACTTACAAAACATTGATCATTTGGAACAAAAATATATCATAACTTCATACCGGGTTGCCACAAACCAGAGGAAATAAAATTCCCTGACATTTCCGAATTTCCCTGACACATTACATTGAAAATATTTAGTGTTTCCGTCATAATTTCCGTCATGCATTATTAAACTTTAAAGTATATTACCTTCATTCTCATTGGTTATTTTTTCAAAATTCCATAACAAAGCCCTGACATTTGCCTATATTTTCAAATTTCCCTTGACAGTTCTCAAAATTCACTGACAATTCCCTGACCTTGAGAATTTTTTTAATTCCCTGACTTTTTACTGACGTGTGGCAACCCTGTCATAATATATCAAGTTACTTGTACTTTGGCTAACTATGCCAATTTATTTGCCAAGTTTCTAGTATTTATCTATGAGAAAAAGTCATTCATATTTAGCTTATTTACAATATTTAAGATAGCACTTCTAGCTTTCATTAGAATACTCCTCCTATGGATTTTGAATAAATTTATATTTCCTATAGAGAACAAGTTTCTATCTATTTTAGCGAAATATCAATATTTTAAAATGTTTTAACTGTGTCAAAATTTATGCATGTTGGAGTAAATACCCCTTACCATATTGCAGCCCTTAAATGTTAACATCTGTTTGAAATTTGATAATGATGGCTATACTGATGATGAACTATTAATGTTTTTGGACTACTTTGAAATTTGTGACAAAACAAGACTATGACAATACCTTAAATTTTATTTTCAAGTAACAAATATAAAACAAAACAAGGGCACCATGCGTTGGTACCAACACTCGTCTGTCACGACATTTGAAGTTTTTATTTCCTACACTCATAAAGGAGCATAATTGTGTAAAACAGCCTTACAGAGGAATAGGCAATGTTAAAAAAGTTATTAAACAGAAATTAAATTAGTTCAAAGGTCAAGGTACAAGTCAGAAAATATAACATTGATGGTAAGGCCTTGCTACAAGGGACTCACATATAAATATATGAGAGCCCAGCTGCTGATGGTTTAAAAAACAGACATCTTAATTTTTTATTTTCAGACACCTTCAATTGTTATTTTCTAAGTCCAAAAAAGTGCATACTTTTGTCTAAACGCCTTACAGAGTTATGGTCCAAGGTCGGATTATAGCTCTGCGATTGTGAACAAATGTGAGAGATTTCTTAAGAATTGAATGAATGGTAAAGAAGTAATAGCCAACATTAAAGTTTTCGGATGACATCGTGAAAGCCAGAGTTACAATATCTCATATTGTTTTCCTTCAAGAAACAGATGAACTAAAATTCAGACAGTTGTGATAAAACAAGACTATGATAGTAGCTTGACTTTTTGTTTTGAGTAAAAAACACAACAGAAATCAGAAAATATATGTCTTGTTAACTGTTTATTCCAGCCACAACAAATATTGTAACAGTCAATGTTTCCAGTGATGTGGACAAATCATATCTACATGTCGTGGCCGTGGTCAAACATGCGCCCATGCACCTGCACCTCAGCATCAAAGCATAAAAGCCAGAGGGCTGGAGCCAGATGAACCAAGACGATCAGGAAACATTTGGCTTCTGCAATGCCACCAACCCACACATAAACTAGTACAACAAGTGTCAAGATTTGCAGAATAAACCGAACAATAATATGTCATCATTTTTAATACCAGTACATCGTTCAATTTTGTTAAAGATATAATCACAAAAATATTGTGTAGGTAATTTAGACTGGCATACTATAAACTTAATACCTTACTCATTCCTTTGGAATAGTTATGTAAAGATAATGACATCATGCACATTTATTAGCTGAATTTTTATATAGGCATAATTATGTAGAAATTATTGTTTGGTATTGGTAGAAACTAGAATCAAGTCTATTAAACTTTCATTAGCAAACAACATACCCTGATCAGACAACTCCTCCAGAAGTCATCTGATCTGAGTTTACTCTGTTTGCAAAGGTGAAATGGTTAATTGATCCCACAAATAAGTTTTACTGTGATAGCTAGTTTGCGTTGTTTTTCAAAATGAATGAATTAATATTATTGAAAAGGAACTGAGTAAAAGCATAGCTTTTGAAACAAAGTTAAGGACATTACCACTGGAGGCCAACTACGTATTATTATCAAATGTTTTGCTACGACAATTTATATGGGTATTATAATAGATTTGTTTTCCTACGAAGCTAGTGTATCAATTGGGAAATGTTATCCTACGAAAACAAAGTTGCCTTCGTAGGAAAACAAATCTATTATAATACTCATATAAATTGTCGTAGCAAAACATTCTGATAATAATACGTAGTTGGCCCTCAAGAATTACTATACTCGTAAACAAAGATCAGCTGCTGCATTGCCAAATATTATTTTATGCAGATCTGCACTGTTTGCAGTAGTAATACAGTCAATTTTATGCCAGTAATTAATGCTGGTAATTGACCAGAAAGTTATAATGGTTGTCATACCATTCATACATTTGTATATACAATGCTTTAAATTGGCTAGTAAACTGCAAAAACATGGAACATGAGTTCATTGACTTTTCAAATCAAGATCAACTTATATTGTCTCGAGCATAGCCTTAACCGTTTTCCGATTCTGTGTTTGTTTCATATTCCAGTACCTAATGAATATTCAATACATGTAATTATAATGAAATATGAAAGGTGAAACATAGTAGCCATTTTAATGAATAAAGAAACAGATCTATCAATTTCCCTCCGCAATCAGAACAAACCCTGTCACCCTGACCAGACAGCTCTGGTCCTATAGGAGCCGTCTGATCTGGGTTTATTCTGTTTGCAAATGCATAAAAAAAACGTGTTTATAGGAGGGAAAGGGTTAAGTCATTGTTTGCAGCTGGTTTAAAAAATATGCTGAAATATTCCTATAATAATATTTCTATAAGACAACTAGCATAGTTCTTCATAGTTTGCAGTGACATACAGTGTTTAACCCATTACCTGATGACTATTCATGCATATAAGAGCATAATGAACTTAATTGTTATATAGTAAAATACCTTCAAACAGTTAGAAAAAAGAAAATAGATCTGCCTATACAGATGGCAGCTTAATCCAGGGTGAAAAACTTAAGCCTTTCTTAAGTTGCCACCCATCTAATTGATCAACCTTGATGCTTAACTGATTGCCTGGTTTTGAGGGGTTTTACTATTATTGCATCATGAGTGCTTGATTTGTTTGTTTTTTTACTTTAGTAGAAACAAATGAATCAGACTTTAACACTTATGTTAATTGGGTCAATAGAGTTTGATCACATTGCTCCTACAGGACCTGTCTGATCTGGATCTAGTTTGTAAATGCATAAAATACATCTCGTCTGGTAAATGGTTTGACATGGTGGTATTTTAACTTTATCATTAGCTGGCAGCGAAAGTGTAGACCTCGATCATCACAGGCTATGTTTCAAAAACTGCAGCTGATATGGATCAACTACAATTGTCGTTTACTTACAGTTGAAGTGTTTTTTATAAATACTGCTACAAATAGTATATAGCCAGATCACAAGTCACGTTTCAAATGTAGCAGCTACTAAAACAGCAAAAGTTATTTTATTACTCTTACAGTGTAGATCCTGGTCACATGCCACAGCTGACCCGTCTAAAATGACTACCATTATACCATAAGCTAGCAGCTAAATAATGTTTTCCCTTACTAAGGAGACAATGATCCAAAGGAGAGTCTCATACATGTATGTGGTAGCTGACCTTACTCTACACTCACTGTTTCTCAATCTGTTTACTACTGTTATCGTCAGATGCTGATCATAGGTTGTTTTTGAAAGCCAATCTGGGTCTACCCTGACAGCTAAAGCATTTGTCTTCTACAGTTAGTGCTTTGAGTGTAGACCCTGGTCAAATGTGTCTACTAAGGTTACTATATTTTGAGTGTAAACCCTGGTCAAAGACAGCATTTCAAATAGAGTAGTCGATCTAGCATTCTGCAGCAGCTAATGAGTCTTATCCACAACTACAGTATATTTATACCCTTATCAAAGGTGGCATTGAAAAAAAGCTAAACTGGCATCCTTCAGCAACTTAATTACATAACTTTTACAAGCAATGTACTCACAGACCAGGTTTCACATATGTCAGCTGATTTTGAGTCTACACTGCTTGTAATCTACATGTTTAAAGTTTCTTAAAGATTCATTTCTTATAATATCCGAAGTTTTACAAAGGACAATGAATAACTTATACTCTAGTTTTTACAAGGTGTTATTTCAGAGTGTTTTGAACACAACATTTGAACACTTCTAAAAGTTCTAATCATATGCATCTGGACTGACTCCTGCCTATTGGTCGCACACATGCATATGGAATCTTGTCTTAACCTCGCATAAATTAGAAGAGTGTATGACCACATGGTTCCTGGTCCATGATGCCATAATACAAATTGTCTGTATGCAATTTGATGGCTAGCAACTTTCGTCCATTACTCTAGATTTACAGCCTGGTCAAGGAAAGTACACTTTCATCTAGGATGAGAATCTTGGGAGTCCTGAAAATTGAATATATATTGAAGTTACCACATGGCAAACAAGAGTGCCAAAATGTCACAAAATACGCCCATCAATTGTCTTCAGTTCAAAGGCCATTACTCCATATCAGGTGGCAATAGTTCACGGAAATTACTAAAAAAAATTACGTTTAGTCTATATAAGCCCCTAAACGTAAAAAATGTTAAAGAAAAACGATCAATTTTAAGGATAAGTGACCTTGACCTTAGTTGGGCAAAACCCATATTCAATAGGGTGCATGCCCTCATCGATATCAATGCACATGTAAATTTTCGTGAAGATTGGATATACAGAACTAAAGTTATCGTCTGGAAATGGAAAAATTCTACTGAAAAACAATCTATTTTTAGGAAAAATGACCTTGACCTTGGTCAGGCAAAGACCATATTCAATAGGGTTCCTGCCCTCATTGATATCAATGCACATTTGAAGTTTCATGAAGATCCGACATACAAAACTTAAGTTATAGTCTGGAAATGGGAAAAATAATCTATTTTTAGAAGAAAACGACATTGACCTTGGTCGGGAAAAGCCCATATTCAATAGGGCTCCTGCCCTCACTGATATCAATGCACATGTGGAGTTTAATGAAGATTAGGCATACAGGACTAAAGTTATTGTCCGGAAACTGAAAAATACTACTGAAAAACAATATCTTTTTAAGGAAAGGTGACCTTAACCTTAGACTGGTAAAGCCCATATTCAATAGGGTTCCTGCCCTTACTAATACCAATGCACATGTGAAGTTTCAGGAAGATCGGACAAACAGAACTAAAGTTATCGTCCGGAAACGGGTAAATTCTACAGAAAAACACTATTTTTAGAAAACAAATGACCTTGACCTTGGTCTTGTAAAGCCCATATTCAATAAGGCTCCTGCCCCCACTGATATCCATGCACAGGTGAAGTTTCATGAAGATCGAGCATAAGATCGAGCATACAGAACTAAAGTTATTGTCTGGAAACGGAAAAATACTACTCAAAGCTATCTATTTTCAATCTATTTTTAGAAAAAGTGAGCTTGACCTTGGTTGGGCAAAGCCTTAACCGTAACCTTGGTCTTGTAAAGCCCATATTCAATAAGGCTCCTGCCCTCACTGATATCAATGCACAGGTGAAGTTTCATGAAGATTGAGCATACAGAACTAAAGTTATTGTCCGGAAACGGAAAAATACTACTAAAAACAATCTATTTTTAGAAAAAGTGACCTTGACCTTGGTCTGGTAAAGCCCATAATCGATAGTGTTCCTGCCCTCATTGATATCAATGCACATGTAAAGTTTCATGAAGATCGGACATACAGAACTAAAGTTATCGTCCGGAAACGAATCGAGATCCACCTGTATATTTTTCCATCAGCAAACGGGGCAGAATCTAATAATACAGCTCCCACTGGAGCCATCTCATCCGACCAATACATAAAATGGCATCCGTATTGGATGAATGGTGAAATGGTTTTTGCAAGTACTAATTATTCTCAATAGAAATTGTCAGTGCACTCTAAAGAATTCACTTTGCAAACTCTAAGCCCTACTATCAACAAGTTCTTTTTTAACCAAGTACCTGTTTGCATAATGATTTGATGCTAAATTTTATAAAGAACTCTTTCACTAAACCTGCAGAACATTTTGAGTTAGTGTCTATGAGATTATACTTGCTGTTGTTGCTGGATCACTAAATTGAAAAATTACAAGCTAAAAGCAGTGTAGACCGAGATCAGCTGCAGCACTGAAAATTTGGCAACTGAGCTGATCAGATTCCACAATTTCAATGCAGTAGCTGATCTAGGTCTTGCGTCTAGCTTGTTTGCAATTTTCTATGGTTGGAAATATCATAGCGCTTAGCGGTACTTTTACATGAAGTGACAGGATAATTCATTGCTTGTATTTAGTGGTGTATATTTACCATGTAGAGTGTAAAACAGCTTTCTTGGAAAATATCTTCTCTTCTGTTGTTATTTCTCGACATTAACAATGCATGTCTGACCATTTCCCATCTGAATGGAGATAGTATTTTCTTCACTGAATTAACATGGTTTAGTCCTTATTATGGATGGACCATACATGTCTGTTTTAGAAGAATGTCTTTCATCATTGCCTTTGTCTGTTTTTAAAGGAATGTCATTCATCATTGCCCTCTGTCATACAAGCAATGGAATTCTGAAATAAAAGACAATAATCATTTAAAAAAAAAAGAATTCTAAACAGTATAGGGCTTATATTCAGATTTGTTTTCACAAGTGATCTGCATTTCTATCACATTTCGATCGCAGAATGTCTTATTGATCTTTAATTACAGCGAATGCTGCTATTATGCAATTTATAGTGTTATCTATTTCCCTCGTATAAATGCCTTTTCATGCATATGCAAATGACTCCTATATTAGCCATCTGATTAGAGTTTGCTCTGCTTGCTTTTGACATGATACAGATCAAAGTGTTGACAGGTTTCTTTTCCTTTATGTATCTTATTTGCTACTTTCTTTTCATCTTTCTGTTACCTTTCATAAAGCTAAATTGCCAAAGGAAGATGATAGAGGAGGGAAACAAAAATATACAAAAATAACAATATTTATGTTGTCATTGTTGTGACATTTCTCATTCAACCATTCAAGTAGTTGTTTTAAATATATTGACACTCATGTTGATACTTATGAGCTGTGTATTGACAAAACTAGTCTTAGTGGCATTCAAACACTGTAGAGCCAGATCAACTATATTTTTTCTGTTTCTTAACCCTTTCCCTGTTCTATATTTATTCCAATTTTCAATATCTACTGAATATTCATAAACCAAACCGTTAAAATGCAATATGCAAGGTATTACATTGTAGCCATTTAAGAAAGTAAAGTCACAACTATCAAATATTTTATTACAAAACAGAGCAGACCCTGATCAAACAGCTCCTTTCGGAGTCATCTTATCCGGGTCTACGCTGTTTGCAAATGTGTGAAAAAAGGTAATATGAAGGAAAGGGTAAACACTTAGTATAAATTCTGAAGGAAGGTGATCCCCCGAAGGCTGGTTTTGTCACGGTGCAGCTGACTTATGAATACTGAATTTGATGAGATGTCATGCAAGTGAATGAAATAAAAAGCATCAATCTACTCCGCCTTTCAACATTTTTTTTTTCTCAAAAATCCACATAGTCTGAAATTCTAAGGAAGTCAATCATGAAGAGTATATGATTTTGTGAAACCATAATGGCATTTAGTATCATCATTTCATATCACAAGCATTGCCATTTTGTACTATAATGCAGTCTGGCTCACTACATATACCATTTTGCCACACAGTGATTTGTAATATTTAATTAAAAAATATCTTTTTAATAATTGAATGTTGAATTAGGCATATTTTATTATTTACATATAGTATCATAAGTTTAACCTAAATTCACACATTCCAAGATCATGTTTCTGCACATATGATCAGAAATGCTGCTTTTAACCTTTTACTCCCTGAATATTCATGTAATGACATCATGAATATTAACACGAAGTAAATTTACTTCGTGATATTAATAAGACTTATTGCTTATTTGTTATGATACCAAAATGACAGGAGTTTGGGCTGTAGAATCAGATCTATATTAACCCCCCCCCCATGAATATTCATGTAAGAAATAATGACATATAGTGTTGGTTAATTTTTATACATGCACCTGAACACCTGAAAACTGTCCATGGCAGAAACTTTAAAGAATTAATCTATGTCATTGCAAAGGCATACCAAGCAGATCCTGATCTAATGCCTCCTATAGGAGTCATCTGACCTGGGTCTACTTTGTTTGCAATTACATAGAAAGGTGTATCCATGCATTAACTGCAAAAATATGCCCATGCAAACAGAGTAGACCGAGATTAGGAGTCGTATCCATGGATTAAAGTGTTAGTCGTATCTAATCCAATATGCCACATTGTGCATAGCTATAACATATCTGTGACCTTTGATTTTCGGCAAAAGTGGATCAATTGGTCTGCTCAATAGCTATATACTCTCTCATGTACATTTTTGTTTACACTTTACACTATAGGCAGAAACCGGGCCAATAGATCTATATATGGATTTGTTGTTTAAATATATCAGTTTTGCGTGTGAACTAGGTGTACGAAACGGTAAAGGTACGGTACAATTTTTTTACGAACTAGATTTGTACCGAAATGTGACTGGCAACAAATGAAAGCTTCAAACATTATTTTCTCACTGAATGGCGGTATATAGATAAGATTGGTCTCTATTAGTTGTTAGTGCATAAACATTTCAGTGAATTGAACTAAAATATCCATAAAATAGATCTATAGACGGGTACCGCTTTATATAGCCTGCATCGATGTCTAAACCACCGATATCGTTTAGAACTAGATCTAATACATGCTGAATTTACATATTCTGACCTTCGTACGTTCTTTCCTGGCCTTTCCTTGAATGAAACTTCTGCTAAAATCTATCAAGCCAGTCGCCTCTCTGTCTTACGTCACCTCTAATTTGCCATATTCTTGGTGCTGTAACGCTTCGTCTCAACAAGGGATGTTGAAGGCATTCGCGACCGACATTTTGGTGTATCACGTGACATCTTAATAAGGTACATCCGATTCATTCCGAGTGCAGCCGAGAAAAGTCGGTGTAGTTCGTGAGCGTTCAAAATGTCAACAAACCCGTGTTATCGGTGCTAATTATTCAATCAATTACTCGCTACATGTTGCAACTTTCCATTTTTGTTTCTGCGTGATGACTGATTTAATAGTTCATATTTTGTTATAGACAAATTAGAGAACTATATGAATTTACGCAAATTATCGCGATTTTGAGCAATATTATGACTTTAAGTGTATAGACTCCCATGAAGTGGTACAGGACGCCCTCGCCCCCTTATCTTATGAATATTCATTTAGATGAAATTTTGGAGTTTTGGTCTCGCAGGCACTATAAAATCAATATATATACAGTAAAACCCCTCTAATGCGACCACTTAATGAATAAACATGGTTGCCTTTATAAGCAGGTGGTTGCTTAATGCAGGACAAAAGTAATGCAGAAAGCTCCTCTAGGAGCTTTCTGCATTACTTTTGTCCTGTTTTAAGCTACCACCTGCATATAGTACCCACAATTTTACATCTTTTAGGTGGTCGCATTAGCGGAGTTTTACTGTATATAAATTATTCTATAAGCACACGGAGCAGACCGTGATCAGATGCAATCTGATCTGAATCTACTGTTTTTAGCTCACCAGAGCACAAAGTGCTCAGGGTGAGCTTTTGTGATTGCCTGATGTCCGTCGTCCGTCTTCTCTTCTGAATCAACAGGGTTCTCAGCTTTCACCTTTGGCACATAGTATCATCTTTAGGTCCTCTACAAAAGTTATATAAATTATGGCCCTGGGGTCAAAATTGGCCCCGCCCCAGGGATGCCTTGTTTTCAAAAGAAACATATAGTAAAATTTTGAAAATCTTCTCCTCTGAAACTGGAAGGCTCTCAGCTTTCATATTTGGCACAGAGCATCATGTTCAGGTCCTCTACAAAAGTTATATAAATTATGGCCCCGGGGTCAAAATTGGCCCCATCCCAGGGGTGGCCAGTTTTCAAAAGAAACAAATAGTGAAATCTTTGAAAATCTTCTTCTCTGAAACTGGAAGGCTCTCAGCTTTCATATTTTGCACATAGCATCATGTTCAGGTCCTCTACAAAAGTTATATAAATTATGGCCCTGGGGTAAAATTGGCCCCGCCCCAGGGGTTGGGCAGTTTTCAGTAGAAACAAATAGTGAAATCTTTGAAAATCTTCTCCTCTGAAACTGGAAGGCTCTCAGCTTTCATATTTGGCACAGAGCATCAAGTTCAGGTCCTCTACAAAAGGTACATAAATTTTGGCCCTGGGGTCAAAATTGGCCCCACCCCAGGAGTGGGCAGTTTTCAATAGAAACAAAAAGTGAAATCTTTGAAAATCTTCTTCTCTGAAACTGGAAGGCTCTCAGCTTTCATATTTGGCACAGAGCATCAAGTTCAGGTCCTCTACAAAAGTTATATAAATTATGGCCCTGGGTCAAAATTGGCCCCGCCCCAGGGGTTGGGCAGTTTTCAGTAGAAACAAATAGTGAAATCTTTGAAAATCTTCTCCTCTGAAACTGGAAGGCTCTCAGCTTTCATATTTGGCACATAGCATTATGTTCAGGTCCGCTACAAAAGGTATATAAATTATGGCCCTGGGGTCAAAATTGGCCCTGCCCCAGGTGTGGGCAGTTTTCAATAGAAACAAATAGTGAAATCTTTGAAAATCTTTTTCTCTGAAACTGGAATGCTCTCAGCTTTTTATACGCCCACCTAATAAAGGTGGTCGTATATTGTCGTGGCCCTGTCCGTCCGTTCGTCCGTTCGTTCGTTCGTTCGTCCGTCAACATTTTGTTTGTCCGCTGTTTTCTGGGAAAACTATTTGACAGATATTAATGAAACTTCACACAAATGTTTAATGCATCAAGATCTGAAGCTGAGTTGATTCTGAGGTTCATTTGATTTTTCATTTCAGAGTTGTGGCCCTTGTTTTAAAAAAATGCAAATAGTTTGTCCACTTTTTTCTGGGAAAACTATTTAAGAGATATTAATGAAACTTCACACAAATGTTTAATGCATCAAGATCTGAAGCTGAATTGATTCTGAGGTTCATTTGATTTGTCGTTACGGAGTTATGGCCCTTTTACTTAAAAATAGTGCAAATACATGCAAATAGTTTGTCCGCTGTTTGCTGGGAAAACTATTTGACAGATATAAATGAAACTTCACACAAATGTTTAATGCACCATAATCTGAAGCTGAGTTGATTCTGAGGTTCATTTGATTTTTCATTTCAGAGTTATGGCCCTTGTCTTTAAAAAATATGCAAACAGCTTGTCCGCTGTTTTTTAGAAAAACTATTTGGGAGATATTAATGAAACTTCACACAAATGTTTAATGCATCAAGATCTGAAACTGAATTGATTCTGAGGATCATTTGATTTTTCTTTTCAGAGTTATGGTCCTTGTCCTTAAAAAATAATGCAAATACATGCAAATAGTTTGTCTGCTGTTTTCTGGGAAAACTTTTTGAGAGATATTAATGAAACTTCACAAAAATGTTTAATGCATCAAGATCTGAAACTGAATTGATTCTGAGGTTCATTTGATTTTTCATTTCAGAGTTATTGCCCTTGTTCAAAAAAATATGCAAATAGTTTGTCCGCTGTTTCTGGAAAACTATTTGAGAGATATTAATGAAACTTCACAAAAATTGTAAATGCATCAAGATCTGAAGCTGAGTAGATTTTGAGGTTTATTTGATTTGTCGTTTCGGAGTTACGGCCCTTTTACTTAAAAAATAATGCAAATATATGCATATAGTTTGTCCTCTGATTTCTAAACTGTTTGACAGATATTAATGAAACTTCATACACATATTTAATGCATCGAGACCTGAAGCTAAGTCGATTCTGAGGATCATTTGATTTGTTGTTTTGGAGTTATGGCCTTTGCACTTAAAAAAATAATGCAAATCTATGCAAATATGCAGAGCTCTAGATAAGGTGCGTATTTCAAAAACCAAATTTGTTATGCCTCTATTAAACCCTATGGTGTGACCATTCATTAGAATCGTCGCAAAGCAACGATTCTAATGAATGGGCACACCATAGAGTTTAGTTGAGGCATAAAGGAAAAATCGTGGGAAATAGGTGGTTTACGCACTCTTATCTAGAGCCCTGAATATGAGGATGGCCATAACTTTTCATTTGAAATGATATTTACTTCAATTTTTTAAAAAAATAGTATCACCTTAATATGGAAATCAAGATCTGAAGCACAGATTAGAAAATGTCAACACTTATGAGGCATGTTGAATCGGAGAACATTTGCAAGTGGGCGTATTATGTACCGTATGCGGTACTCTTGTTTATTTTGGCACATAGCATCATGTTCAGGTCCTCTACAAAAGTTATATAAATTATAGCCCAGAGTCAAAATTGGCTACGCCCCAGGGGCGGGCATAAAGTTTTCAATAGAAACAAATAGTGAAATCTTTGAAAATCTTCTTCTCTTCAAGATTTATATAAATTATGGCCCCGGGTCAAAATTGGCCCAGCCCCAGGAGTGGGCAGTTTTCAATAGAAACAAATAGTGAAATCTTTGAAAATCTTCTTCTCTGAAACTGGGAGGTTCTCAGCTTTCATATTTTGCACATAGCATCATGTTCAGGTCCTCTACAAAAGTTGTATAAATTATGCCAATGGGGTGAATATTGGCCCCGCCCCAGGGTTGGCCAGTTTTCAATAGAAACATATAGTGAAAACTTTGAAAATCTTCTCCTCTGATTGTCTGGTGAGCGCTTCAGGGCCATTCTGGCCCTCTTGTTAAATGTGTTAAGAGTAAAATGAAGTAATAATTAACAATGATAAAAATGATGATATTAATTGTTATGACAATTATAAATAAATGAATAATGTCTGGCTTGTATTAGCATGGGAGTCTGGCTTGTATTAGCAGGGGAGTCTGGCTTGTATTAGCATGGGAGTCTGGCTTGTATTAGCATGGGAGTCTGGCTTGTATTAGCATGGGAGTCTTTAAGTCTTTATATGATGAATATTCATACCAGAAACAATAACATCATGAATATTAATTAGGTGCGTATTTTTATAATGGCATAACTATGAACAAGAGATTTTTGGCCATAACAGTAACTTTTGAATCCGATCTTTATTATTTCATAATCAAACAGAACATACATCAGTCAGACAGCTCCTATAGGAGTTGCTTGATCTAGGACTACCCTGTTCTTTATTTAATCTTAATGCTATAATTTGAGATTACCCTAACAAACAATTTGGATCCAGATGAGACATGCACCGGTCGTGTGGCTCAGTGGTAGAGCCGCTAGAGCGTCCACCTGCAGTACGGAAGGTCATGGGTTCGATCCCCGGCCGCAACAGACCACAAGTCGTTAAAAGTTGGTACTAGTAGCTCCCTTGTCTACGCTCGACATAAAAAGGGTAGTTCTAGGACTGGTTGGTCCTATGTCAGGATACTGTGACTGGGTAGGGTGCCCTTGCCATGTGCTTGCGGCAGGGACATTCCAGTGAGGCAGCACTAGAATTTGTCTCAAACGGGTGCCATCTGCAAATAACTGAAATACTGTTGGTCGGACATAAAACCCAACTCACTCCCCCAGATGAGACACCAGGTAACTTGGTGTACTACCATGGTTTAAACTGTTTTGAATTTTTTTGATGCTGTCTAGTTGTATAGCCCTTTCCTCTACAAATAGTTAAATACGCCTTTTTATGCCTCTGTAAAAATCACCTGTTTAAACCATTGTGATAAATAGAGCATTTAATACTATTGGAGCAAATGCTCTATTTATCACAATGGTTTCAAACTACATAATTCTAAAATTTTCCTTTTCTCTAGTTATTGCTCCTTTTTGGTAGATATTTTCAAAGTGTTTGGATCTAAAATAGTCTATGAAGGAATGGGATAGTTACTGGTTGTCTCATCTGGATCCAAACTGTTTGTAAAGATCATCATGAATTAGACATGCAGTGTGCCCTATGCAAGTTGATAGGAGACGGTAATGTCCTATGTAAGTTGATAGGAGAAGGTAATGTCCTATGTAAGTTGATAGGAGAAGGTAATGTCATATGTAAGTTGATAGGAGAAGGTAATGTCCTATGTAAGTTGATAGGAGAAGGTAATGTCATATGTAAGTTGATAGGAGAAGGTAATGTCCTATGTAAGTTGATAGGAGAAGGTAATGTCCTATGTAAGTTGATAGGAGAAGGTAATGTCCTATGTAAGTTGATAGGAGACGGTAATGTCATATGCAAGTTGATAGGAGAAGGTAATGTCATATGTAAGTTGATAGGAGAAGGTAATGTCCTATGTAAGTTGATAGGAGACGGTAATGTCATATGCAAGTTGATAGGAGAAGGTAATGTCCTATGTAAGTTGATAGGAGACGGTAATGTCATATGCAAGTTGATAGGAGAAGGTAATGTCCTATGTAAGTTGATAGGAGAAGGTAATGTCCTATGTAAGTTGATAGGAGAAGGTAATGTCCTATGTAAGTTGATAGGAGACGGTAATGTCCTATGTAAGTTGATAGGAGACGGTAATGTCCTATGTAAGTTGATAGGACATGGTAATGTTCTATGTAAGTTGACGAGCCTTGATAGTTTGAATACAGATGAATGATACCTAGTTTACTTGCAGTGTCCATAACAAAGTACTTTTGTTTTTGCAGAGTTCTGGGACCTCTGTCTGGAGAAGATGGTGAATGTATTCTTTGCTGTGTGGAGGTACATGTACGTTGGTGGCAGACGCATTGAGGAGTCACCAGCTGGACCCTGTGGCTGGTAGGTATTCGTTTATATCTGTTAGTACATTCATGAAATAGTGTTTTTCAGTGTTTGATAAGTCATAGATCTATATGAGTGATTTTTGGAAATTTTCTGGACATTTATAATTTCATGAATGCTTGGTCGGTAATTTTGTCATCAAAACCTGTTTCACATTCTTTATCCAGAAGGACAGGAGTTTTTGATTCTTGAAAAATTAAGTAAGAAGTGAGACTTTGTACTATACAGAGTAAAGAAAGTACACAGCAAAGTTTGTGTTGGCATGGTATAATTGTACACCTAGATCTGACTTATATTCTATACAGAGTAAAGAAAGTACACAGCAAAGTGTGTGTTGGCATGGTATAATTGTACACCTAGATCTGACTTATATACTATACAGAGTAAAGAAAGTACACAGCAAAGTGTGTGTTGGCATGGTATAATTGTACACCTAGATCTGACTTATATACTATACAGAGTAAAGAAAGTACACAGCAAAGTGTGTGTTGGCATGGTATAATTGTACACCTAGATCTGACATATACTATACAGAGTAAAGAAAGTACACAGCAAAGTGTGTGTTGGCATGGTATAATTGTACACCTTGATCTGACTTATATACTATACAGAGTAAAGAAAGTACACAGCAAAGTGTGTGTTGGCAGGGTATAATTGTACACCTTGATCTGACTTATATACTATACAGAGTAAAGAAAGTACACAGCAAAGTGTGTGTTGGCATGGTATAATTGTACACCTTGATCTGACTTGTCATTTAACCGCATACAAACACATCTTCATGCCTGTGAAAACAGAGTAGACCAAGATCAGGCAGTCCCTGTAGGGTTACAGAAGTTATCAAATGTCATTTGGAACAAATTTAAAACTGTATTTACATGAAACTGTAGAACACCCCAGGGCTCTACAATAACTTTTGAGCGTGGTTGCCAATTCAGGCAATTGGCTTGAAATTTAGTTGTCCGAACCATTTCCCAGGTTGCCCAAGTATGGAATTATATTTCTAATCATAAATTATTCAGAAGAAACCCATGCTTACATTTTAGCACATAGTTTTTGTACGGCCATCTTCAGACATATTATGTGAAACCCTGCGCTAGGCAGGCGGGTGGGCGTCTCAATTCGTTTCCGGACGATAACTTTAGTTCTGTATGTCTGATCATCATGGAACTTCACATGTGCATTGATGTCAATGCGGACAGGAACCCTATTGAATATGGGCTTAGCCAAACCAAGGTCAAGGTCATTTTTTTCTGAAAATATATTGTGACGGGGGCATCTTGATTTGTTTCCGGACGATAACTTTATTTCTGTATGTCCAATCTTCATGAAACTTCACATGTGCATTTATATCAATGAGGACATGAACCCTCTTGAATATGGGCTTAGCTTGAACAAGGTCAAGGTCATTTTTCCTAAAAATAGATTGTTTTTCTGTAGAACATTTCCGTTTCTGGACGATAACTTTAGTTCTGTATATCCAACCTTCACGACACTTTACATGTGCATTGATATCGATGAGGGCAGAACCCCTATTGAATGTGGGCTTTACCCAACCAAGGCTAGGGTCACTTTTCCTAAAATTAGATAATTTTTCCATAACTGTTTTTTCATTTAGGGACTTATATAGATGAAAGGTAAATTACATTTGACGGGCACCCTTGTTTATTGTTGGTTTACTGGTAGATTTAGCTTCAGGATTAGAATTTATTTGGTTTACAATTTCCTGGTTGCCCAAACGGACAACCATTAGGGTGTACAAGTTGTTCCATCCACCATTTAGGTTGCTCTGGGCAACCGAACAACTGTTAACGTACAGCCCTGCACCTTCCCTTCCCTTTCCACTGTTTTATGAAGCTGAAGTACTTGAATTGAAAATAGTGTAAAACCAGATCAAAGTTCCTGAACGAGAACTTTGGTCTGAGTCTGTACTATTTGCCTAAGTTTTGGCACTATTTGCTCATCTACAGAATATTTTGGATAACTATGGTAACCATTTTGTTTTACGTTTGTTTGGCATTAACGTATATTATAGAATGTACCGCATATAACAATAGCTATTCATCGTCACCTTTATGGAGGTGCGTTTATAGTGCTTCCCTGGAGCAGTTTGTAGCTATATGATAATATCAATACTGCATATATAATCTCCATATATTGGTAGAGACTTGATTCTGCTGTGCATAAATTGTACTTTCTGAAATGCAATATTTCAATCCAGAATACAGTTGAACTTTGGTATCTCTAACTTCAAGGGACGATAGAAATTACTCGAGATAACAAAAGTTTGAGTTATCGGATTTCTTACCTGGACAATTTCTCAAGTTAAAATCTTAATGCAGGTTTAAAGTAATGCTGAAAGCTCCTTTAGGAACTTTCATCATTACTTTCAATCTGCATTAAGCTGTCACATGTTGTTTCTAGATATGCATAATTGCATATTGATACATCTAAGAGCAATTCTGAATTGTAAGAGCAATTCTGAATTATTATTGTTATTGTAATTAACTTTTAGTTTGAGTCATGCTAAAGTTCTAGTTACCGGTATATGGGTTCAAGATATCTCGGTGTAACTGTATATCCGAATATTGAGGAGGCCTGAAACACACAAAGGAAGATCGTATTCAGATACTTCCTGTTAAAATGCTGCGGAGTTGAAAAGTAAAACTTCAGTTCATGCATTATAAGTTGTACATGCTACTCGGAATCTGCGACTATGTTGTTAACTCTTTACCAGTTCAATGTTTATTCCAAATTTCAATAGCAACTTCATATTCATACAATGTAGATAAAACAGTAATCATTTAAAGTATGAAAAGTGAAACAGATCTATCAAATTCTATTAGCAAATAGAGCAGACCTTGATCAGACGGCTACTATAGGAGCCGTCTGATCTGGGTCTACTCTGTTTACACTTGCGTGAAAACATGTTTATATGGGTTAAAGTCGCATCTGCATTATGACTGGCTTTAAGTAGAACTCCTCCAAACTGGAATTGTTTAGGCACATTACTGTTGAATTATGACTGGCTTAGTAGAACTCCTCCAAACTGGAATTGTTTAGGCACATTACTGTTGCATTATGACTGGCTTAGTAGAACTCCTCCAAACTGGAATTGTTTAGGCACATTACTGCTTAAGCACAATGAAAGTCCAGGAGAAAGACTATTTTTATCTCACCTGAGTATGAAGTGCTGAAGATGAGCTATTGCGTTAGTGCTGTGTCCATTGTCATCAGTTGAGTTTACTTAACCCATTACTGCATGAATACATCTTGTGGAAGATAAATATATATTGAATCCTGCAAAAATCCAAACCCCATAAGGTGATCACTTAATGCATAAATGTTCACTATTGAAAAGATAAAACATCTCCTGAAACGTCTCAGTCACTTGTGACAGTCTGCCAAACTTTTGAGAATTGTGATTTGGAAAAGGGTGAAGCTAATTTTCCTATTATAGCTATGGTGAACGTATAAAAATCTGATGAAACCACTGAGCAGACCTTAATATAGGTTTGCAGAAATATTACCTAGGTGACCCGTCACCAAATTTGTCCAAATGGTTGCGATTCTGAAATACGCTATTCTACAGCTCTGCAAATAGAGTAGATTCAGATCAGAAGGCTCCTGTAAGAGCTGTGTGATCAGTGTCTGCTCCATTTGCTTATTGTATTGTATAGATATAATTGCAGTTTCTGCTATGACCAAAATTTATTTTTCTATGTGCTATCATAACAGTTAGTCTTGTTAATTATCATGATGTCACTATTTCGTACATTAATATTCATGAAAAAGAGTTAAAACATGTCAGTTATGGGTGGGGCTGACTTTTCTGATATGACTACAGTGAAAATTTCAATAACTTCCCCATTGAAACCACAGTGCAGATTTCATGTTTTAATGTTGATAAAAAAAAAACATGGCCATCAAATCAAATTTCATACATGGCTATGGTGATAATTTTGTAGAAATTTGTAGAAAGGTGACCCTTTGAGAAGAGTGAAAAAACCCTTGCAATTCCTTAAATATCATGTGTCAGGTTGTAAGCTTGTGGCTTTATTTTTAGCTCACCAGAGCACAAAGTGCTCAGGGTGAGCTTTTGTGATCGCCTGATGTCCGTCGGGCGTCGTCCGTCGTCAACAATTTGAACCTTTAAAAATCTTCTCCTCTGAATCTACTGGGTTCTCAACTTTCATATTTGGCACATAGCATCATCTGTAGGTCCTCTACAAAAGTTATATAAATTATGCCCCTGGGGTCATAATTGGCCCCGCCCCAGGGGTGCCTTGTTTTCAATAGAAACATATAGTGAAAACTTTAAAAATCTTCTCCTCTGAAACTGGAAAGTTCTCAGCTTTCATATTTGGCACATAGCACCATGTTCAGGTCCTATACAAAAGTTATATAAATTATGCCCCTTGGGTCAACATTGCCCCCTCCCCAAGGGTGGCCAGTTTTTTTATAGCAGGCTGCTGTTTCAGCCATTTCAAAGTGACCATTATTTACCAGGAGACTATGCTCTAGATTTACACTCCGGAAAAATGAAGCTGCAATAATTTTCACTGTGCTCACTCAGCAACACTGAAATTGCCTATGAACTCTTTTGTGTTTGATGAGTTAACATTATGCAAGCCATCTGCTGTTCAGGGTAATGTACTCCAAACCCTGTGCACTCTCAGCAATTAATGTCTGTAAGTAATAGATACAGTACGAGTCTTACTACCAAAGTGTCTTCTTACAACCGTTATCAGGACAGTTTGTTCGCATGACCGAAGACACGTGTCCGAGGCGTAGCCGAGGACACTTGTCTGAGGTCATGCGAACAAACTGTCCTGATAACGGTTGTAAGAAGACACTTTGGTAGTAAGACGAGTACATGTATCTTACTTGTACGACAGTACGTTGTAGACTTTTAATTTTGATTAAAAATGAATAAAAATGAATATTTCACAAATGAGTACAAAATGTTTTCCCCTTGGTTCACCCAATTCAAATTACAAAGAAGCCGATCATTGATCTCTAAATAGCCACTGGCCACATAGTGGATCGAGCAGTACCCTGCACGAGTAAATCGTGACCCGTGTTTCTAACATACATGTATCAACATTATCAACATTATTGCCATATATCAACAGATCTGCAATCTGCAGAGTTTAATTATTGGGTGTGTCGGTTTATAGCAGAGGTAAGACATATTCTGTGACACCTTTTGCTGTTCACACTTTACCTGATCTTAGTCTTCTCTGTAACCCACATAGATAGGTTCTATATGAGTTGCCCGATATGGGTCTACACTGTAACCCACCTAAATAGGTCCTGTAGGAGTTAACTGACCTGTGTCTACGCTGTAACCCACTTAGATGGGTCTTACAGGAGTTGCCTGATCTGTGTCTAATCTGTAACCTACTTAGATTATTCCTATAGGAGCTGCCTGACCAGGGTCTACTCTGTAACTCACCCAGATCGGCCCTGTAGAAGCTACCGGATCTGGGTGTAATCCGTAACCTACATCAGGTCGATCTTCTATGAGCTGTGTGATCTGGCTCTATTCTGTAACCCACCAAGATAGGTTCTATAGTGACCATTTGATCTTAGACTACTCTGTTTGTCACCTAAATAAATTCTGAAGAGCTGCCTGATCTGGGTTTACTCTGTGACACTATTCGAGTCGGCCATACACGTACTATCTGATCTGGGTTTACTCTGTGACACTATTCGAGTCGGCCATACACGTACTATCTGATCTGTGTCTACTCTGTGAGTCACCCGGTTATGTCCTTCCGACTGATCTGGGTCTACTCTGTGTCCCACAGCAGACCAGTCCTGTAGGAGCTGCCTGATCTGGGTCTGCTCACTTTGCTGTCATTGCTGATATAATATTATAATTCACGTTATACAATTTTTGATGTAGATGTAAATGCGTATTATTTTTAGCGACAATCGTGTTACGTTGTTACTACACAGCATGGAGCACGTGACATTGGGCGATACTTCCAAATGCACGGGCTCGATCCTAGGTAGATAGGTTTTAACCACAAAAATCACGTGCGTACAAAAGTGTCCACTTACAACCGTTATCAGGACACTTTTTCAATAGCTTTGCTGGGGGTCTGTCGTACAAATAATGTTGTCTGCTCCAAAAATTGTTTTCTTCCTTATCTTTTCAAAACCAAATGTCAGAGTGAAAAACAGTTTGGACCCTGATGAGGTGCCCAGTTACTTTGTATCTCATCTGTATCCAGACTTGATCCAGGCTGTTTGCAAAGGTTATTATAAATGCAAAAAAATGATGTAATATTGTCTTGTAAATATGGGGATTAGCAGCAGGCTAAGGGTACAGGACAAGTGACCAGCCATAAACATGACTAGCAGTAATTGCAGGTCAGTTATGATTCCTAGTTCACTAAACTTGTATCTAACTAGGGCTAAATGTTAGGTAATGGAGACTGGCTTGAATCTAGGATCAAAAATCCAAGAATGTTTCTTATACATGTATCTCTAGTTTAAGTATCATAGTTCTGGGGTTTAAATTGGCCCTGTCCTGTGTGTTAAGATCTCTTCAAATCAGAAAATACAGTCAAAGCTAGCTAGTCAGTGTTATGTAATCACCTCATATGCTCTAGCATTCCCTAACCCTTTGCATGTTGGGTAATGTTGACGTCTGCTCAATTGTCGTCTGCAGCATATTCAATAATATTAATTTTCTTTCTAATTTTTTGGAAGTTGAGTCTCACTGACAAACAGTTTAGATCTCAGATCTGGATCAAAAGTGAACTTTTTGCATAGGTCATTAGTGGTGGGAGAATCCGCCACTAGCATGCAAAGAGTTAAGTATTGTACAACATGTCTTCTTCAGAATTATTGTATGCTTGTTTAAGTTTGTTCACACTGTTTTTAATACATATCAATCTTAAAATTAATTAATCTTATACAAACCACATATGAAGTTGTATGCATCAGATTAGAATCCAAACTGTGTGCTAATTTCAGTCAAGTCCCAGCATCGGTATACTCTTCCAAGTCATGATCTAAGTCAACTTAGATCTATTTTTTATCATCATCATTTTAACATATTATACCATCTTATTGGGTCGAACTATACACTACTGTAATATTTCAATATAACTGATTAAAATTGCTTCTATGTAATTTTTAAATATTTATATGGAAATCATTACAATTTTTTATTGTACGATATTTTTTTAATATGTCATTTTTATGTACTAATATCGTGTAAACTGTATGCAAATTTAGATGCTAAATAAATCTATCTATCTAAGTCATACTCAGCAGTGATCTGAGTTTCTGTCGTCTGTCAGAAATGTTTTTTTCTGCTGAAAAATTAACACTGTCAATGGCCCTCTTGTCTATAGAAAAATATATTTAAAACTTTGCAAACATTTTCCTCTGATTGTCTGGTGAGCGATGTCGGGGCCATTCTGGCCCTCTTGTTAAAACATCGACTTATAGTCTTATGTGTGCAATAGAATACCTAACACATTGTCTCAGGTGAGCGATACAAACCCCCCTTGTTGGATCATTTTCCTCAAACACAAATTCTGATAATGAAAATAAACAAACTAAAAATTATGTAACAAAAGATCAAGTACAGTCGTCATGACATTTTCAGACTATCCAGAATAGTAACTAATAGACATTATTTTGTCTATTTCCAGCTCAGCACCCCATTCCTGCGTGACCCTTTCTGCTCCTAATCCCACTCCTTATCTTAATGCTGAGTTGCATTTGGCCTCGCAACCACTGCATGCTGCAGCCTTCGCTGGTTCGTGGCGCCATGCTTTGCCGGAAAAAGGTCACAATACTCCGGCTCAAGGTATCTTTGGTAAGAATTCAGATAGGTCCCATGTTGACCCCAGCCCCTGTCAAGTGGCTGAATGTGACCAACTTGCCTTTGATTTGCTGTGCATATGCCTACAGGGACGAGGTTACCAGGGTCCCTACAGTAGTCTTCGACATACTCCTTCAGGTAATGTTACTGCCCCTGGAGGAGGAGGAAGCAACAGACACGGAGAGGCACCCACTATTTCACCACCTACATCACCTGCCTATGAGGAGATGGAGGTGGAGGAAGACGTGGGTGTAAGACAGGAAGCTGAGGGGGGTGAGAGGAAGTATGAGGACATGGAGGTGAATGGGATGGAGGGTGCTCCTTCTATCCCACCACCTCCAACTCCTGGTACTTCATCCCAGCCTTCTCTTGCTCCAGCCAATCCTCCGGGTCTGTTTCATCCTCGCGTGAAGAGGCCTGCTGAAGATTCATCCGACTTAAACGCCCCTTTGAAGAGACGCAGGATTGAGGAGGACCAGCCGCCCCAGCTTCCTGAGCCTTATGACCGGAATGTGGCAGAACATGAGGATCCTGCTGCCGTTCCTGTTAGGTGCTCGAGACGTGGGCGGCCACTGAGGGCATCTAACAGGAATGGCAGTTTGGTGAAAGGTAAATATTTCTTTTAACTTTATGTGTAATTTAGCCTTTCTGTATTCAGACATTAAATATGAAAAGGCCTAATAAGCTTTAGGATGGTGCAGATCCTGATCTGTGTCTATACTGGTTGTAAATGCCAATTCAGTAGTTATATTCAGTTACACAAGCCATTTGACTTAGTGTCGTTACTCCATAAATATGCTTTGCAAACAGTAGACCCAGATCAAATGACTCCTGTACTGGCCATCTGATCAGGGTCTGCTGTTTTTTATGGAAAAGTGTAGTTCTGATTGTACAGTTTTTAGCTCACCAGAGCACGAATTGCTCAGGATGTGCTTTTATTATCGCCTTATGTCTGCGGTCCATTCGTGTGCGTAATCCGTCGTCAATAATTTTGCCAGTTTTCTATAGAAGCATATAGTGAAAATCTTCTGCCCTGAAACTGGAAAGTTCTCAGCTTTCATATTTGGTACATAGCATCATGTTCCGGTCCTCTACAAAATTTATATAAATTATGCCCCTATGGTCGAAATTGGTCCCGCCCCAGGGGTGGCCAGTTTTCTATAGAAACATATAGTAAAAACTTTGAAAATATTCTTGTGGTGAGTGATATCAGGGCCATCATGACCCTCTTGTTTGCTTTGGCTATAAAATTCATGTCATCATTTTTTTCATGAATATTAATGATGAAGATAAATATGGTATGATACATGTTGAGAGATGTTTACCTCGCAAGTTATCCCCTGCTGGACCAAGTCTTCGGACGAGACTATAAACCAAGGTCCGATGTATCAGTGCTTTACACTGGGCACCAAAGAGAGCCAGAGAAACTCGGTTGATAAAAATAGTAGGGTATCGCACCGGGTTTCTCTGTATCCTCTCCCCTCTCTATGGCGTCCAATTAGCCCATAGTGAGCAGAAATGGGCGTTAATGAACACACATAAACAAACTTTAACCCTTTCGCTGCCTAACTCTGTCGTCTGCTAACTTTGTCGTCTGCTACAAATTTTCATTCTTTTGATTTTCTTAATTTTTGTTTCAAAAACACAGTAACAGCAACAAGCAGTTTGGATCCTGATGAGACGCCGAGTTACTCGGCGAGTTACTCGACGTCTCGTCTGGATCCAAACTGTTTGCATAGGTTATCACTGATCCGGCATTGGCAGCGAAAGGGTTTAAAGTATCCTTTAGAAGCTTTGCAAACAGAATAGACCCTGATCAAACAGCTACCTGGTCAGGTTCTGCTCTTTGTGTTTATGTAGATCTTATTCTACTACAAGTCCATGACTACCTTCTAGTTTGCCTTAGACAAAAAGTCTTGAAGTAGATAAGTGTCAATATATATAAACACAGACTGTTAGCCTGTGCTATATGTATTATATCAGATGCATAAGCTAATGGAGCAGATCCTGAAGTGGAATAATAGAATCAAGCATGGGTTTTGTTAAAGACGGAGGTTTCTCGGAGTGCAGTTTTAACCCTTTTCTTCATTTAACACTTTCCTCCATAGGGTATTTTTAGACCCAACCTCTTTGAATGAATCTACCCAAAAGGAGCATTTACTAGAGAAAAGTAAAATTTTAGAATTTTGTAGTTTGAAACCATTGTGATAAATAGAGCATTAAAATATTTTGCTCCTATAGGAGCAAATGCTCTATTTATCACAATGGTTTCAAGAAGTGGTTATTACAGGGGCGTAGAAAGGAGTGTTTATGGAGGAAAGGGATAAACAGTTTTCATGCATTTGAAAACAGAAGACGCAGATCAAAATGTTGACTCCTATTGGAGTCATCTTATTGGAGTCATCTAATCAGGGTCTGCTCAGATTGTTTATGGAACTTTGTAGATCTGATTCTGCAGTTTCCACAACAGTTGAAAAAGCTTTTTTTCTTGTTCCAGTCTATTGATTCTGTGCATGAATATTCATGAGATGAAGAAATTATAATAAAATAAAAAGGGTTATAGGGAAATTAATTATACAATGTAATCAGACTGAAATAGATTTTAGTATCTGATTTATTTGCAAGATTATCAATTACAATATGCCAAACGTATCTTCTGTAGCAGTTCTAGAACACAGGGTCCTGATAACCCAATCCCTGAAATGGATGCCTTTTGAAGCTTCTGTAAAATTGACTTTTTGAAACCATTATGATAAATAGAGAATTAATTGCTCCCTAGGATTTCAGTAGTTTCAAAACTATACAATTCAAAAATGTTTGTTTTCTTGTAAATGTGCATTTTTATGCTATCCATCCAAAGAGGTTGAATCTAAAAATAGCCTATGAGGTAATGGGTTAATGGCTATAGGTTGATTTCAGTTCTAGTTACTTACAATTCTTTTCCTGTTGTTTTTTTTTGCAGCTGGTCTGCCATCATTCCGGAGAAAGCGACGTTTGCCGTCTTACAGTAGAAGACGGTGAATGTTTCTTCATCATCAGGCTCAAGAAGCTGAGGTATAGGGGCTCATACAGGTATTTATACATACAAATGTAAGCTCCACCGTTAGCCCTTTGCTTCATGTATATTTATAGGCATTTATAGGCATTTGCATTTACAGAGTAGACCTAAGCTCAGAAAGTTCATCTAAAAGTTGTGTGATTGGGGTCTGCTCTTCTTGCTTTTGGAATAATAGATATGATTCTACAGTCTTTTCTCAGATCAAAATTCTTTTTTTTTTCATGTGAAAGAAGTTTTGTTAATTGATAAATTGATCGTGACTCTAGTTAAGTAATATTTATACAGTGAGTACTATTCACACAGTGATTCTAGTTAAGTAATATTTATTCAGTGATTCTAGTTAAGAAATATTTATACAGTGATTCTGTTTAAGTAATATTTATACAGAGATTCTAGTTAAGTAACATTCATCCAGTGATTATTTTCACGTGAATATCATGAAGTAAAGGGTAAACTGAACATGTTCCACAGGTATTTACATGTAGTATTAAATTTACCGATGCAGCTGATATGTTGTACACTGAGTATATTGTCTACTACTAGCTTGCTGTAATGTGATGTGGTGTGCGGTGGTCCAGTGGTAACGCACTTAACCACCAATTTGGAGTCCCGGTTCCTCCCGGAAATTTCAGAGATGCTTTTAAGTGTCTCCCACACACACCTCTCCACCCCAGGGTTAAATTGGGTACCTGTGATGGTCATAGGACCGTGATTGCGCCATATGTTAGCAGTGCTCAATATTTTAGGTGAATGACTCACTGACCAGGGAAGTAAATGTACAGGTTACTGAGTGGTCCTTTGGACTGAAAGTAGACTATAACTAGGTACTTCACTTATTATGTCTCCCCCAGTATACTGGGGAGAAATTTTGATTTTGTTAGTGGCGTCCGTCTGTCCGTCAGGCCGTCTGTCCGATTTTACTTTGTCTGCACGGTTTCTCCAAATCCTATTATCAGATTTTCATGAAACTTCATAGGATTGATCAGAAGCATGCCTGTATGTGCATATGTTATTCCTGTTCCAGTTTGATGATTTTCTGCAGAGTTATAGGACTTTGACATTTTACATGGAATTTTTTGTCCGCGCGGTTTCTCCAAAACATTGGGTCGCATTTTCATGAAACTTCATAGGATTAATGCCTAGCTGTGACTATCGTATTCCTGTTCCGGTTCAATGATTTTCTGCAAATTTATTGGACTTTGAAATTTTTACATGTAAAATTTTGTCTGCGCGGTTTCTCCAAATCCTATTATAAGATTTTCATGAAACTTCATAGCATTGTTCAGCACTATGTCTAGTTGTGCTTATCTTATTCCTGTTCAGGTTTGATGTTTTCTGCAGAGTTATGGGACTTTGCAATTTTTACATGGAAATTTTTGTCCGCACGGTTTCTTCAAAACCTTGGGTTGCATTTTCATGAAACTTCATAGGATTAATCCCCACCATGCCTAGTTGTGCATATCGTTTTCTTGTTCGATAATTTTTATATGGAAAATTTTTAATAAAAAAGAGTTATGGGACATTGAAATTTTGCACGGAAATTTTTGTCCACGCGGTTTCTCCAAAATCCCTCTTCAGATTTTCATGAAGCTACATTGGATTGATCAGCACTATGTCTTATTGTGCTTATCTTATACAATTTTGTAAGCGCAGTTTCTTAAAACATATTGTAACTTTTATGGCAATCTTAAAGCAGTCATTCCATATTGTCAGTTTTATGGTAGTCTAATCTTACAGTTGTCATTCCATATTGTAAGATTTATGGCAATCTAATCTTACAGTAGTCATTCCATATTGTCAGTTTGTATGGCAATCTAATCTTACAGTAGTCATTCCGTATTGTCAGTTTGTATGGCTGTCTTACAGTAGTCATTCCGTATTGCCAGTTTGTATGGTTTTCTTACAGTAATCTTTCAGTATTGTCAGTTTGTATGGCTGTCTTACAGTAGTCTTTCAGTATCACAAGTTTGTATGGCTGTCTTGCAGTACTCGTTCTGTATTGCCAGTTTGTATAGCTGTCTTGCAGTAATCTTTCCATATTGCCAGTTTGTATAGCTGCCTTACAGTAGTCATTCCGTATTGCCAGTTTGTATGGCTTTCTGTAATCTTTCCATATTGCCAGTTTGTATGGCTGTCTTACAGTAGTCATTCCATATTGCCAGTTTGTATAGCTGTCTTACAGTATTCTTTCCGTACTGTCAGTTTGTATAGCTGTCTCATAGTAGTCATTCCGTATTGTCAGTTTGTATGGCTGTCTTACAGTAGTCATTCCATATTGCTAGTTTGTATGGCTGTCTTACAGTAGTCATTCCATATTGTCAGTTTGTATGGCTGTCTTACAGTAGTTTTTAGTCTTCCCAGTTCGTATGGCTGTCTTACAGTAGTCATTCCGTATTGTCAGTTTGTATGGCTGTCTTACAGTAGTCTTAAAGTCTTCCCAGTTTGTATGGCTTTCTTACAGTAATCTTTCCATATCACCTGTTTGTATGGCTGTCTAACAGGTTAATGTTATATGGCTGTTTAACAGGTTCATGTTATATGGCTGTCTAACAGGTTAATGTTATATGGCTGTTTAACAGGTCTATGTTTATTGATCTTTTACAGTGGTATTTCTCTATGTTTTACAGTGGTATTTCTCTAAGTCCATGTTATATGGCTGTTTCACAGGTTAATGTTATATGGCTGTTTAACAGGTCTATGTTTATTGATGTTTTACAGTGGTATTTCTCTAGGGCCATGTTATATGGCTGTTTCACAGGTCTATGTTTGTAGATATCTCTAGCAGTGGTCATTCATACAATAATAACGAAAGCTTATGTAACATATCAAGAGAGAAGAATTATGAAAGGGAAAAATAAAGGAATTAACAATAAATAAATATATAATCAAATAGAAAAAATGTTAAAGAACAAATAAGTTGATAAACAAGGTAAGTTATATTTTACTGTCCTATTTTGACAAGGTAACAGTGACCTGGTCTGGCTTGAGATACAGGCACTTGTATCACACTGTTGTGTGTATGTATGGCCTCATTACTGCTGCTGTAATCTCTACACAGGGTAGGGGTTGTATGGACCACTGAGAGTGAAACAGGCTCCTATGTCAAGAGCTGGATTCACTGGCTTCATTTTTGCCTAGTCTTTGTATAGGTCAGTTGCATTCCCCACTGTCTATCACTTTTATAACAAACGGGGATTTTTCTTTTCCTTACTAACAAACTGAGCTGAAGACAATGGATTACATTTTTTTCAGCCAGTTTTCCATAGCTCTTTCTATCTCTTTTCGTCCCTGTATTTAATGGCCTGGAACTAGGAAGATAATATTTACATATGTTAGGGTTAATAATGATAATTAGAATAATAATAATCACAATAAAAATTATACAATTGATATTTTTACAATAATTTGAATTATGTTTCTTGCTGCAGTATCAAAAAGAGAATGAATATAGCATTATCAATGGACTGTTCTTTTAAACACATGGGTTGGATCTTTATGATCATCTGGATCAACTGTTTGCAATTACAAATGTGTCCAGTGTTTAAATGGACAACATGTGTATCTATAATCTAGGATATTGTCTGTTATATGGCTGTCTTACAGTATCACAAGTTTGCATGGCTGTCTTACAGTAGTCATTCCATGTTGCCAGTTTGTATGGCTGTCTCACAGTAATCTTTCCATATTGCCAGTTTGTATGGCTGTCTTACAGTAGTCATTCCGTATTGCCAGTTTGTATGGCTTTCTGTAATCTTTCCATATTGCCAGTTTGTATGGCTGTCTTACAGTAGTCATTCCATATTGCCAGTTTGTATGGCTGTCTTACAGTAATCTTTCCATATTGCCAGTTTGTATGGCTGTCTTTCAGTAGTCATTCCGTATTGTCAGTTTGTACGGCTGTCTTACAGAAGTCATTCCGTATTGTTCGTTTGTATGACTTTCTTACAGTAGTCATACTCTATCACCTGTTTGTATAGCTGTTTAACAGGTTAATGTTATATGGCTGTCTAACAGGTTAATGTAATATGGCTGTCTAACAGGTTAATGTAATATGGCTGTCTAACAGGTTAATGTTATATGGCTGTCTAACAGGTTAATGTTATATGGCTGTCTAACAGGTTAATGTAATATGGCTGTCTAACAGGTTAATGTTATATGGCTGACTAACAAGTTAATGTTATATGGCTGTTTAACAGGTTAATTTTATATGGCTGTCTAACAGGTTAATGTTATATGGCTGTCTAACAGGTTAATGTTATATGGCTGTCTAACAGGTTAATGTAATATGGCTGTCTAACAGGTTAATGTTATATGGCTGTCTAACAGGTTAATGTAATATGGCTGTCTAACAGGTTAATGTAATATGGCTGTCTCACAGGTTAATGTAATATGGCTGTCTAACAGGTTAATGTAATATGGCTGTCTAACAGGTTAATGTAATATGGCTGTCTCACAGGTTAATGTTATATGGCTATCTAACAGGTCTATGTTTATTGATCTTTTACAGTGTTATTTCTCCAAGTCCATGTTATATGGCTGTCTAACTGGTCTATGTTTGTAGATATCTCAAGCAGTGGTCATTTTGTATGGCCATGTTATATGGCTGTCCAACAGGTCTATGTCTGTAAATGTCTCTAGCATTGGTCATTTCGTATAGCCATGTTATATGGCAGAGTAACGGGTCTGTGTTTATAGATATCTCTAGCAGTGGTCATTTCGTATGGCCATGTTTTATGGCTGTGTAACGGGTCTGTGTTTATAGATATCTCTAGCAGTGGTCATTTCGTATGGCCATGTTTTATGGCTGTGTAACGGGTCTGTGTTTATAGATATCTCTAGCAGTGGTCATTTCGTATGGCCATGTTTTATGGCTGTGTAACGGGTCTGTGTTTATAGATATCTCTAGCAGTGGTCATTTCGTATGGCCATGTTTTATGGCTGTGTAACGGGTCTGTGTTTATAGATATCTCTAGCATTGGTCATTTCGTATGGCCATGTTATATGGCAGAGTAACGGGTCTGTGTTTATAGATATCTCTAGCAGTGGTCATTTCGTATGGCCATGTTTTATGGCTGTGTAACGGGTCTGTGTTTATAGATATCTCTAGCAGTGGTCATTTCGTATGGCCATGTTTTATGGCTGTGTAACGGGTCTGTGTTTATAGATATCTCTAGCATTGGTCATTTCGTATGGCCATGTTTTATGGCAGAGTAACGGGTCTGTGTTTATAGATATCTCTAGCAGTGGTCATTTCGTATGGCCATGTTTTATGGCTGTGTAACGGGTCTGTGTTTATAGATATCTCTAGCATTGGTCATTTCGTATAGCCATGTTATATGGCAGAGTAACGGGTCTGTGTTTATAGATATCTCTAGCAGTGGTCATTTCGTATGGCCATGTTTTATGGCTGTGTAACGGGTCTGTGTTTATAGATATCTCTAGCAGTGGTCATTTCGTATGGCCATGTTTTATGGCTGTGTAACGGGTCTGTGTTTATAGATATCTCTAGCAGTGGTCATTTCGTATAGCCATGTTATATGGCAGAGTAACGGGTCTGTGTTTATAGATATCTCTAGCAGTGGTCATTTCGTATGGCCATGTTATATGGCTGTGTAACGGGTCTGTGTTTATAGATATCTCTAGCATTGGTCATTTCGTATAGCCATGTTATATGGCAGAGTAACGGGTCTGTGTTTATAGATATCTCTAGCAGTGGTCATTCTGTATGGCCATGTTTTATGGCTGTGTAACGGGTCTGTGTTTATAGATATCTCTAGCAGTGGTCATTTCGTATGGCCATGTTATATGGCTGTGTAACGGGTCTGTGTTTATAGATATCTCTAGCATTGGTCATTTCGTATAGCCATGTTATATGGCAGAGTAACGGGTCTGTGTTTATAGATATCTCTAGCAGTGGTCATTTCGTATGGCCATGTTATATGGCTGTGTAACGGGTCTGTGTTTATAGATATCTCTAGCATTGGTCATTTCGTATAGCCATGTTATATGGCAGAGTAACGGGTCTGTGTTTATAGATATCTCTAGCAGTGGTCATTTCGTATGGCCATGTTATATGGCTGTGTAACGGGTCTGTGTTTATAGATATCTCTAGCATTGGTCATTTCGTATAGCCATGTTATATGGCAGAGTAACGGGTCTGTGTTTATAGATATCTCTAGCAGTGGTCATTTCGTATGGCCATGTTTTATGGCTGTGTAACGGGTCTGTGTTTATAGATATCTCTAGCATTGGTCATTTCGTATGGCCATGTTTTATGGCTGTGTAACGGGTCTGTGTTTATAGATATCTCTAGCAGTGGTCATTTCGTATGGCCATGTTTTATGGCTGTGTAACGGGTCTGTGTTTATAGATATCTCTAGCAGTGGTCATTTCGTATGGCCATGTTTTATGGCTGTGTAACGGGTCTGTGTTTATAGATATCTCTAGCAGTGGTCATTTCGTATGGCCATGTTTTATGGCAGTGTAACGGGTCTGTGTTTATAGATATCTCTAGCAGTGGTCATTTTGTATGGCCATGTTTTATGGCTGTGTAACGGGTCTGTGTTTATAGATATCTCTAGCAGTGGTCATTTCGTATGGCCATGTTTTATGGCTGTGTAACGGGTCTGTGTTTATAGATATCTCTAGCAGTGGTCATTTCGTATGGCCATGTTATATGGCAGTGTAACGGGTCTGTGTTTATAGATATCTCTAGCAGTGGTCATTTCGTATGGCCATGTTATATGGCTGTGTAACGGGTCTGTGTTTATAGATATCTCTAGCAGTGGTCATTTCGTATGGCCATGTTATATGGCAGAGTAACGGGTCTGTGTTTATAGATATCTCTAGCAGTGGTCATTTCGTATGGCCATGTTTTATGGCTGTGTAACGGGTCTGTGTTTATAGATATCTCTAGCAGTGGTCATTTCGTATGGCCATGTTTTATGGCTGTGTAACGGGTCTGTGTTTATAGATATCTCTAGCAGTGGTCATTTCGTATGGCCATGTTAAATGGCTGTGTAACGGGTCTGTGTTTATAGATATCTCTAGCAGTGGCCATTCTGTGCGGCCATGTTATATAGCTCTCTAACAGGTCTATGTTTACAGACCTGGTGTTGTGGCCATTCTTTATGACCTAAAGGGTTTGTTTAGGGATCTCTAACAGTGGTTATTTCGTATGGCCATGTTATATGGCTATCGATTCGACAGATTTATGTTTATAGATCTTACAGCGGTCATTCCGTGTGGCTATAATATGTGGCTAACGGGATTATTGATCACTTACAGGGGCCATACCATATGGCCATGTTATATGGCTAACAAGTCTATTGTTTTAGATATCTCTCAGCAGTCATTCTGTATGACCATGATATATGGCTAACAGGTTTATAGATCTCTTACTATGGTCATTTGATATGAAGTAAGATCACGTGGTAGTAGCACTTATTTGGTGTACATACATATTCAGCTGTGTTTTGTCACATGTCTTTTTATATCTGATCATGCTAACTAATTGCCGTCTGCAAAAAATGTCTGTTTCATTTCACTATTGTTTTCTGTTTTTCAGATTTCTCTTAATATAAAATCTACAATCAGGTGGTTGACCCATTCTCTCATATTGGCGCCTTTCTACGCCTCTGTAAAAATCACCTGTTGAAACCATTGTGATAGCTAGAGCATTTGCTCCTATAGGAGGAAATTCTCTAATTATCACAATGGTTTCAAACTACAAAATTCTAAAAAATTTCCTTTTCTCTACTTAATGCTCCTTTTCGGTAGATTTATTCATAGTGGTTGGATCTAAAAATAGCCTATGAGGGAAAGGGTTAATATATAGGTTATCACAAAATCACCATCGGCCTGCTGACGTCAATATGTTGAATTTTGTTAACAGTGGAGCTTGCATTTTATGTATTTATTTGGTGATTCATAAAATCTGGTACCATAGTTTTACAATAGATTATTATAACCATTTACTGAACAGTCCTAAAACATCAAGATCTTGTCTTCAGAGTCTAATTTTAAAACATTAAGATCTTGTCTTCAGTCTTATTTTTAGCTCACCAGAGCACAAAGTGCTCAGGGTGAGCTTTTGTGATCGCCTGATGTCCGTCGTCTGTCGGCGTTTGTCGTGCGTCGTGCGTCGTGTGTCGTGCGTCGTCAACAATTTGAACTTTAAAAGTCTTCTCCTCTGAATCTACAGGGTTCTCAGCTTTCATCTTTGGCACATAGCATCACCTATAGGTCCTCTACAAAAGTTATATAAATTATGTCCCTGGAGTCAAAATTGGCCCCGCCACGGTCCCAGGGGTGGCCAGTTTTTTCTAGCTGACTGTTGTTTTCTGTACAAGTAGCAGAATGCTGGGCTCACTTAGGTTTGGCATGGGGAAAACTTCAAAAATCTTCTAGTCAAAAACTACATGTCACAGAGCTTAGATATTTGGTGTATAGATTCACTTAGTATACCTTATTGACATTGGTAAATATCATAGTTCTGAGGTTAAAATTGGCCCTGCCCTGTTGGTTATACTTTAAAATATTATTTTACACTATAAAGGTTCCTCTGAACTAGAGGGATTAAGGTCACTCCATCTGTGTTGCATAATCACTGAATAGGTCAAGTTCCTGGTCAAAATTCTATCATGTTGTCTGCTTCAGAATTAGTCTGTTTGTTCACACTGTTTCAACCCATTCCCTCATAGGATATTTTCAGAATCTGCCTCTTGAAAAATTTCAGAATTGTGTAGATTTGAAACCATTGTGATAAATAGAGCATTTACTCCTATGGAGAAAATGCTCTATTTATCACAATGGTTTCATAAAGTGACTATTATACCTCTTTGAATAGATCTACTGATAAGGAGCATAAATTAGAGAAAAGGAAAATTTCAGAATTGTGTAGATTTGAAACCATGGTGATAAATAGAGCATTTAAGCCTATGGAGCAAATGTTCTATTTATCACAAAGCCTTTTTTCAGATCCTACCTCTTTGAATAAATCTACTGATAAGGAGCATTAATTATAGAAAAGGAAAATTTCAGAATTGTGTAGATTTGACACCATTGTGAAAAATAGAACATTTACTCCTATGGAGCTTTTGCTCTATTTATCACAATGGTTAGCAAATGCTCTATTTATCACAAAGGCTTTTTTCAGATCCTACCTCTTTGAATAAATCTACTGATAAGGAAAATTTCAGAATTGTATAGATTTCAAACCATTGTGATAAATAGAGCATTTGCTCTATAGGAGTAAATTAACTCATATACAAACCACATATAAAGTTACATACCGATCTGTGTCAGATCAGAATCCAAACTGTGTGCTAATTTTGGTCAAGTCATGCTAAGCAGTGATAGGGTTGTCATCTGTTAGAAATGTTGTCTGCTTATTCAAAGAGGTAAATCTGGGTCTACTCTATTTTGCAAATGCGTGAAAACATGTTTATATGAGGAAAAGGGTTAATTAGAGAAAAGGAAAATTTCAGAATTGTTCAGATTTGAAACCATTGTGATAAATAGTGCATTTACTCCTATGGAGCAAATGCTCTATTTATCACAAAGGCAAATGCTCTATTTATCTCAATGGTTTCATAAAGTGACTATTATACCTCTTTGAATAAATCTACTGATAAGGAGCATTAATTAGAGAAAAGGAAAATTTCAGAATTGTGTAGATTTGAAACCATTGTGATAAATAGAGCATTTACTCCTATGGAGCAAATGCTCTATCAATCACAAAGGCTTTTTTCAGATCCTACCGCTTTGAATAAATCTACTGATAAGGAGCATTAATTATAGAAAAGGAAAATTTCAGAATTGTGTAGATTTGAAACCTTTATGATAAATAGAACATTTACTCCTATGGAGCTTTTGCTCTATTTATCACAATGGTTAGCAAATGCTCTATTTATCACAAAGGCCTTTTTCAGATCCTACCTCTTTGAATAAATCTACTGATAAGGAGCATTAATTAGAGAAGATGAAAATTTCAGAATTGTGTAGATTTAAAACCATTGTGATAAATAGAGCATTTGCTCCATAGGAGTAAATTAACTCATATACAAACCACATATAAAGTTACATACCGGTCTGTGTCAGATCTGAGTTCAAAGTGTGTGCTAATTTTGGTTAAGTCCTGCTAAGCTGTGATAGGGTTGTCATCTGTTAGAAATGTTGTCTGCTTATTCAAAGAGGTAAATCTGGGTCTACTCTGTTTGCAAATACGTGAAAACATGTTTATATCAGGAAAAGGGTTAATTAGAGAAAAGGAAAATTTCAGAATTGTGTAGATTTGAAACCATTGTGATAAATAGTGCATTTACTCTTATGGAGCAAATGCTCTATTTATCACTAAGGCAAATGCTCTATTTATCACAATGGTTATTATCACCAGTTATTGTTAACAAGTTTTACTTTTCCATTTCCATAACAATTCCATTTGTATAAATTATTGAAATCGCGATTTTTATACAATTTCTGCTTTGAAACAATCATCAGTACTCTAATTCTGAAGGGGTTCGAAACGTTCAGGTGTGAACTGGTTTTGTTACGAAACGTGCTCTACAAGAGTTGTCGTTCGTTTCTAAATACGCAATATATCAAGGAGTTGTTAGGTTATGCGTAGTAATATGTAATGGAAAATGAAACTTTTCCACATAATTTTTGTGCGATATATTATGCTTTCCAAGTTAACGGTCGGTAAATGTTCGGTATTGGACTTAGAAAATATTTATAATAAAGCAAATCATCCCAGAAAGCTTGCCATTATAATTAAACAGAGAAAGGGTCAAATAACACCCCACAAAACAGGTGTCCAGTTTTGTTTAGAAACATACATGTAGTTGAAACTTTAAAAATCTTTCCCTCTGGTGAGCGATTTCAGGGCCATCATGGCCCTCTTGTTAAACATTAAGATCTTGTCTTCGGTCTAATTACTTTAGAAATGGTATTGGATGTTGTGAATCACATGTGCCTGTATGACTTGTCAGCTATGATCTGTCCATTATCCCTTTACTCCATGAATATGCCTTTCTACACCATGCAAACAGAGTAGACCCAGATTGGACAGCTCTTGGAGGAGCTGTCTGATCAGGGTCTGCTCTGTTTGCTGGTGACATAATATAAATGATTCTTTAGTTTCTGCCACTGATAAGTATTCCTTTTGTTCATAGTGCCTTTACAAAAATACAGTTAATTGATATTCATATATGCACTATTTCTCAATAAATATTCATGGAGTAAATGGATAATATATCATTGTCATAAAAAATTAAAAATACACAAAAAAAATTAAAAAATAAAACCAAATAAAAACGTGCAAAATAGAAAAAATACAATAATAAATCACAAAAAATAGAAAAACACAAAAAATTAGTTCATGATCATTGTCATTTCATTCATTGAACATCTTCATCTCCATCTTCATGTCCATATTTTATGCTCCCCAACAACGGTGTTGGGGGAGTTTATAGTCGCCGCTTTGTCTGTCCGTTCGTCCGTCCGAACTTTGTCCAGAGCATTACACAAAAACTGTAATAGATATCAACATGAGAAGTGCATTGCACAAGAACATCACTCTCTTTTGCATAATTCAGGAGTTACTGCCCTTTGTTATTTTTTCATACATAAACTTTGTCCGGAGCATAACACAACAACTATTACAGATATCAACATGAAACTTCATAAGTAGATCTTGAGTGCAGTGCACAAGAATCATCACTCCCTTTTGCATAATGTAAGAGTTATTGCCTTCTGTTATTTTCCGTACTTAAAATGTGTCTGCAGTTGGGGAGTATCCATCTCTTGTATCAAGATGCGGGTGCCCTATAGTAGTAGTTATAGTAGCCAGCTTCAATCTGATTATTGTTTCCACGCAATATCTTTTGCTCAGTTTACAAATGATATCCAAGTACCTCATATGGAGTTATTGCCCTTTGTAATTCTTCATACGTAAAAAATTGTCTGCAGTTTGGGAGCATCCTTCGGTTCTACTGATTCTCTTAATTAAACAGGTATGGTCAAAAATATCCTATGAGGGACTGGGTTACTGGAGATGGCAGCCGGAGGAAGTCAAGTACTTACCCTATTTGGCCATCACTTAAGCCACTCCCGCATAGGCTGTTTTTAGATCCTTCCTCTTTGAATAAGTCTACTAAAAAGGAGCATTTACAAGAGAAAAGGAAAACTTTAGAATTGTGTAGTTTTGAAACCATTGTGATAAAGTGACCTTTACAGAGGCGTCAAAAGGTGCCATTAAGTGGGAATGGGTTAAGATGAAAAACACAAATCTGCACCGTTTTTTTGTTAAATTTTCATGAACCTTATGGAATTAAAAAAAATAGGGTAGACATTGATCAAACGTTTCTTGAGTAGCAGTGTGATCTGGATCTACACTATTTGCTTAAGTTTGTCTGGCAAAATAGTTTTGTAAATTACAGTATACACCGACATACTGTGTAACACAAATCTAGTCTGTTATGGTAGGCACTCTATTAACCCTTTCTCTGTTGAATATTCATGTAAGAAATAATGACATCATGAATATTTATCAGCTGATTTTTTTGTAATGGCATGTTCAAATTGTTACATGGTGAAGATGTGACTCGACTGGGATTCGAACACATGGCCTCTTGCTTACCATGCCAACACTCTATCAACTGAGCTACCAGGCCACACAGTAAAGCCTCTCAACTAACTTCGCCACAATGTCTACCCGGCTACATTATTTTTTGGTACTTATAGAAACTGTAGAGTCAAATGTACAGGAGCGGTCTGAACTGGATATGCTGTTTGCAAAGGCATAAAAGAGAGTTTACATGTATGGAGGAAGGGGTTAAGTATTGGTACACTGGCAGTGAATTGTTATAACTAGTGCAAACAGTTTGGATCCAGATTGAACGAGTTAATCGTAATCCTGCTGATCTCGACTTAACCCTTCGCTTGCTGAATTTTAAAATACATTTCTCCTTCTGTACCCATGCACTGTTGTAAAATTACATATATCGTCACTGTGTATAAGTATTGCGCTGTGCAATCACTGCTGTGGAGTGCACTGGTTGCACAATCTACTTGTAAATAGTGAAGACCCAGATGAGACAGCTCCTGTAGGAGCCGTCTCATCAGGGTCTTCATTATTTACAGGTAGATATATTGACGTGAATAGCAAGCGAAGGGTTAACCGTCAACTGCAAACAGCTTGGATCCACAGGAGATGCCAAGTAACTCAGTATCCATGCTATATGACACTCGTTCAGTAGTTTTTAATGAATTACAAGTTAATCTTGCTTCACATCACAGTTTGAGCGCACACTAGTTTTTCGACAGAAAGAGTTGATGTCCCGATTCTGCCTCATCTCCTGGATACATTACTGACTTAGTAACCATTCTACATTGTCTTGTGATCTTACTCTTTCATGTTCCTTTCTTCACTTTGACGATATATAGATGTCTTACACATCCCATTAAGACTTTGTCTGTTTTTCAAAGAATATTGTCATAACTCTATTGTCCACATTGTTGTCGTTGTCATTCTTGTTTTTGGGAAACTTCAATGTTGACTAATAATTCTTGAATATTCATGCACATGTTATAAAACTTCACACACATGTTCAGGTTGTGTGCCTTTGGTGGGGTAGGGGGGGAGGGGTGGGGCTGTATGTGTGTGATTGTGATTGCTTCTGATACTTGTCTGCTTTTCATTTACTCTTTTTTCCTATGTTGCAGGTTGACAGCTCCAGGACTTGCAGTGTTTTCAGTAATCCTCAAGTAAGTTGTACTGCAAACCTTTTCCTGTGGAAATATTTTCAAATTATCTGCATTTTTATGCCCCCATTGACGATAGTCGGGGGGCATATTGTTTTTGCCCTGTCTGTTTGTTTGTTTGTCTGTTTGTCTGTTTGTTTGTCAGCAACTTTAACATTGGTCATAACTTTTGAGCCAGTATAGATAGAGACTTGATATTTGGCATACATATGTATCTCATAAAGCCGCACGTTTTGAGGGGTGACACGTCAAGGTCAAGGTCATCCTTCAGGGTCAGAGGTCAAATATATGGGTCAAATCACCGACTTTAACATTGGCCATAACTTTTGGACCAGTAGAGATAGAGACTTGATATTTGGCATGCTTGTGTATCTCATGAGGCTGCACATTTTGAGGGGTGACATGTCAAGGTCAAGGTCATCCTTCAAGGTCAAAGGTCAAATATATGAGGGGGCATAGTGTTTAACAAACACATCTTGTTTAGAAATGAAAACTTCTTGATAGATGTTTTTAACCCGTTACTCTTTAATCTTGCATTTTTATGTCTTTGTAAACTGGGTAGACCCAGATCTGGGAGTTCCAGTATTTACTGTCACATCTGGGTCTGCAATGTTTGCATACATGTTACAGAATCTTATTCTCAGTTGCCATAGCAATTAAAATTCTTATACATGGTTTTTACCCTTTACTCCATGAATATTCATGTAAGAAATAATGACATCATGAATATTGATTAGATTATTAGCTCATCGGTTTCGAAGAAAAGTCGAGCAATCGTGATCACCGGGTCGTAGGCGGCGTCGTCGTCGACGGCATCGTCCTGCAAAAACTTTAATGCAGCTCATTATCTATAGCAGCCATCTGATCTGGGTCTACTCTGTTTTCAAAGGCGTAGAAAAGCGTATTTATGGAGTAAAGGGTTAATACAAGACCCTAGTATTCAGAATAGATTGAATAGTCATGAAATGTAGGGTTAAGAACAAGTTTCATTCTGTTAGAGATAAAACGTGTTTGTGTTCTTTTCTATCATAATTCATTACTCCATAACTACTCCATTCTAATAGCTAGACTATGCTTTGGGAGACGGAGTAGACTCCGATCAGATGACTCCTGTATGAGCCATCTGATCAATATCCATTCTGTTTGCTTATGAATAATATAGATATGACTACAGTTCCAGCCTTAGCAAACATCTGTTCATAAGCAATTTTAAAAATGGATCTAAATTAATATTCATGATATCATTATATCTTATATCAATATTCATGGAGTAAAGGATTAAAACTGTAATTTCCAAATTGGAGACTTTCCACAGGATAAGGTTGAATGCTTTTGCACGCCAGTGACATAACTTTTGCAAACAGTTTAGATTCAGATAACTTGTCATCTAATCTGGATCCTAACTGTTTGACACATACCGTACTATAGTTTGGAAAAGAATTCAACAGAAAAAAAACTAACTCGTATTAGCAAGCAGCTTGGATTCTGATGAGACGCAGAGCAACATTGTTTCTTGAGGATCCAAACTGTTAGACACTCAATTTTCTAACTCTTTTATCTCCTAGGATGTTTTTAGACATTTTGAATTAATCTACCGAAAAGGAGCATAAGCTAGAGAAAAGGAAAACTTTCGAATTTTGTAGTTTGAAACCATTGTGATAAATAGAGCATTTGCCCATATAGGAGCAAATGCTCTATTTATCACAATATATTCACAGTGTGAATTTTATAGAGGCACAAAAATGTGTCACCAGGGGGTAATGTGTTAAAAACTTGATAGAATCTAAAAACTTGATCGAATCTGATGTTAACTTTGCACCAAATTCAAATTTAGAACTGACATTGTTTCACAGCATAAGCGTTAATTCAGATGACAATTGTCTAGGCGTGCAAAGCGTTAATTCAGATGATGATTGTCTAGGTGTGCAAATCGTTAATTGCAGGGGACATTTGTCTAGGCGTGCAAAGTGGTAATTTAGGTCCTGACATTCCCTAACTATTGACTGAAGAATATTCTCAAAAAGTGTTTACTTGATTCTAAGTTTCCACCATTCTGGTGAAAGCTGGATACCAAGTAACATTTTCGAGAATGATTTTGAGTCCGAGAATCCGATCAGGCCCTGGTCCCAATGTTATAAAACGTTTTGCTTGAGTCTCAGATCATTCTCAAGCATCTGAGAAATCGGATACTTGAGAATGATCTCAGACTCAGATGTTTCATGCTCTTGGACCGAGATCTTACCTTTAGAATGCTGGGAAAAGTTGGTGAAGGCAAATGTGCAAACAGGCTTGATAAAAAAACATTAGTATAAGGTTCTCTTCAAGAAAAATCTAAACTTTTGGACTTTATTTCACCTCCAGCTATCAGCGACCTTATGACAACCTTTGCAAACAGTCAGGATCCACACTGTTTGTCACGCTGACACTGGTTTATGGAAGAAATAGAATTTAACCCATTACCTCATAGACTATTTTTAGATACAACCTTTTTGAATAAACTACCCCAAAGGAGCATTTACTGGAGAAAAGTAAACTTTTAGAATTTGGTAGTTTGAAACCATTGTGGTAAATAGAGTATTTACTCCTATAGGAGCAAATGCTCCATTTATCGCAATGATTTCAAGTGGTTATTACAGAGGCTTAGAAATGCTTATTTATGGAGGAAAGGTTTAAGCAGAGTAGGGTTGCTCAGAATACAGAAGCTTGATTCATTTATTAGCTTGTCTGTTTTGAAGAAACGTCGAGCTATTGTGATCACTAGGTCGTAGTTGTAGTTGTCGTCGTCGTTGGGGGTGTGCAAAAACTTTTATGTAGCTAATTTAAGAGGTATCAACATGGATCTTCATGGTGGGTAGATCTCATTATGGAGAATGTCCCTACATAAGAATCATAACTTGATTTCAAACTTTTGGAGTTACTGTCCTTTTTTTCAAAAAGTTTTAATTTAGCTGGACAGAGATCTGATCAGATGGCTCCAATAGGAGCCATTTGACCAATCTCCCGTTTGTGGGATCCAATCTGTAGCATGTCATGATCAAATGACAGTCCTTGATCAGATAGCTCTAAACAAAAATTTTGGAATCAGATCTATATCATGTCATAAGCAGTTTGTGTCGAAGCAAAAAATTTCCTTGAAAATTTTATGTTATAGAAATTCAGCTAATAAATACTCATGATGATCAAGGAAATGTTTTTGCTTTGACAAAACATGTATGATCAGATCTACATCGTGTTATAAGCAAACGGAGCAGACCCTGATCAAATAACTCCTACATGAGTTGTCTGATATGGTTATGTTTTGTTTGCAAAGGTGTCAAATCGTTTATATGAAAGAAACGGTTACAAATGGGTAATATTGAAATGGGAATATTTTAATGTAATGTGGCAGACAGAAGTTTTTGTAATTCTGATTTCACGGATTTTAAGTCGATTTATCCATTGCTGATGAAACCAGGTAATCTGGTCTACCGTATATTTAGAATGGAGTCGTTCTTTGTGACAGTTTACACGAATCTGTCAATTCTGTCCGGTGATGTAATTTTCTGATTGCTGTTTGAATTGATTCGGATGGTTTGGGTTTTCGCAGGGTTTCTAGTCTCCGTGGTCACTTGCTTGGTCGCTCTTTGGTTATCGTCGTTTGGGAATGGTCGAGAGTCTTCTTGAGTTTGATAATTGTGGTGGTATAAAGAAGGAAGGTATGGCTGGGAGATTGGCTTTATCATTGCAAGCTGATGTCTATTTCTGCTGACATTGATTGTGAATTATGTTTCATTCGTTCATTATTGCCGAGTCATTTCGGTCTCGTGTCGGTTCGACCTACTGTACGCGTTTGACATAACTTTATATTTTGGACGAAACAGGACTGAGTTATCTAATTACTTTAACCCCTTGCAAATTGTATTTGGTGAATGGTTCTTCTTTTACAGCTAATACTAACCTTAATTTGGTGAATGGTTCTTCTTTTACAGCTACTACTAACCTTAATTTGGTGAATGGTTCTTCTTTTACAGATAATAATAACCTTAATTTGGTGAATGGTTCTTCTTTTACAGCTACTACTAACCTTAATTTGGTGAATGGTACCAGGGAGAGAGAGAGAGATATATCGAGGGGGAGCTTGTAATTCTGGACAGGTTCACAAATGCTGCATATGTATAAAGTGGATTAATAGCTCTAAGACATTTTCATATTGTTCAGGTCCTGTATATTATAAGTTATGACCAAAAAGTCTGTCAAAGTATTTGTTAGATATTTCTATTACAGCACTCCATGGATATGCATGTATTTACCTGTTTATAACTATGTTCTTTATTGTACCTGTACCTGTTTTATATGCATTGATGGTAATTCTGGCAATGTATTATTTCAGCCCAGCATATAATGGGCTGTATGTAATATTGGTACCAGTGCCAATATATTCAACACCCTGGACCAGCTTTTCATGACACGAATAACACGAAACAAAACTAATTTTTCTGCTCAATAATCTTCAAGAAGCTTATAATAAGTTATTCTGTTAAGTGCTTGATCTATTGACATGGTATAAAAATGTTCAAATTGTTTTTAACCCTTTCCTTCATATAAACTTGTTTTCATGCATTTGCAAACAGAGTAGACCCATATCAGATGGCTCCTATAGGGGCCAACTGATCAGGGTCTGCTCTGTTTGCTAATAGAATTCCATAGTTCATTGTAACTTATTTTTCAATAATTATTCAGTAAGTATTGGAATTGGAATAAATGTAGGACAAGGAAAGGGTTAATTGTATCATTTTTTTTATGACTGACAAAATAATTCACCATGTTCATATACTTTTCAGAGACAGAGACATTCCATGGACCCAGTGCATTGGATTCGCCAGCGACAACTGTAATGTAATGATTGGGAAACACAACAGTGTTTTGACACGTGTTCAAGAGAAGAATCAGAACATATTTGACATGGGATGCGTCTGTCATCTGGCCAACCTGTGCGTGGCAAAGGCAGTGAAAGGACTCCCATTGCCTGTAGAAGATCTCCTTATTGATGTCTTCTTCTACTTCCATCATAGGTAAATTCATATATTGATTTTAAGAAGATATAATTATAGAGATTACCGTAAATAGTTATAATGAAAAATAGAAGAAACATCTGTTTTAATTAACCCTTTCCCTTATATAAACATGTTTTCGTGTATTTTCAAACAGAGTAGACCCAGATCAGACTGCTCCTATAGCAGCCGTCTGACAAGTGTCTGCTCTGTTTGCTAATGGAATTTGAAAGAGGTGCTTCTTTTCTTTCTAAAATGGCTACAATGTTTCTCCTTTCATATTTCGTTATAATTATTTTTTCATGAATATTCAATAGGTATTGAAATTTGAAATAAACATAGAACAGGGAAAGGGTTAAAATTCATCAGCAAACAGAGCAGACCCAGATCAGAAGACTCCTATATGACTTCTCTCTTTGCAAATGCGTGAAAAGGGGTTTACATGAAGAAAAGGGTTGAAAGAGTTCTTATAGACTAAATGGCATGTCTGAGGAGAATATACTGACAGCTAGATAACACAGTTGTTTGCATATTAGAGATATTAACCGAGGTCCTATATATCAGTGCTTTACACTGGGCATCTAAAAGAACCAGAGAAACTCAGTCAATGATAAGCATAGGTCATCACGCCCGGGTTTCTCTGTATCCTCTCCCCTCTCTCTCTGGGGCGTCCAATTAGCCCATAGTGAGCTGAAATGGACTTTAATCAACACAAACAAACAAATAATTCTTTTATATCAATTGCTTGAACATACACAAAACTTTCAGTCTTGGATAGCCTAGCCTTAGGTTTTGAATGCTTCAGGTTTTATGCAACTTAATGCTTCTTTCCTCTAGTGCCAAGCGCAAAGAAGAATTGAAATTTCGAGTTTCAGGAATTCACAGACACTGAGCCAATGAAGCTTCTGAAGCACTGCAGTACAAGGTGGCTATCTCTGGAACGCTGTGTTAAACGTTTGCTGCAACAATGGCCAGCATTGAAGTCCTACTTCCAGAGCCATGAAGATAATGAGAAGGCTGGACGAGTTGAGAGATGTTCACATTGGCTATCAAGTGACTTGATGAAGTTGTTCTTCTCCTTTCTTGAGTTTGTCCTGCCAATCCTGAATGACTTCAATACAATGTTTCAGGTTATTATTTAATCCTTTCTCTCATAGAAACACCTTGTTACACCTTTGCAAACATAGTAGGCATAGATCAGACAGTTCCTGTCCGAGCCATCTGATCGTGGTACTCCGACTTAAAATAATTTTGATTCTACAGTTTCTGCCAATATCAAAACATACTGTCTACATAAGCCTTATAAAATGTTCAGCTAATAAATATTCATTATGCCATCTTTGGCATGAATAGTTAAAAGAGGGAAGGGTTATTTAAATAAACAAGGTGTGAATGGTTAATTTCATTTAAATAAAGAAAGATTATGAAGGTTGATTTCTGTTGCAGGTGAATTTGTTTATGCATTACTAATCTAATCATACAATTATGTTAAATAGTATATATTTTTCATTTTGTTATATTAGTATATTACTTTATTGTGTCACCTTCCGAGAGGCAGTTTGTCACTTAGTAAGGGATCACTTTTCCATGGTCTGTCTGTCTGTCAGTCACACTTCTTTGAGCAGGCGACACATGTGTTCCTTTGAGCGTCCTTGTTGTAATATACTTGACCAGGTTGATTGATAATTATATTCAATGCATTTCAGGCAGGCGAGTCCATCATAGGAGTCGTGGATTTGGAAATGACCCGTCTTTTAAGGAAACTGCTGGGGCGTTTCATCACCACAAAGGTCATCTCAGCATATCCTGATATTACCAAGGTTCCATATCAGAAAACAGAAAACTAACATGGGGACGACTTCATTGCTGTGGGATGGAGGGCCAGAGGTTTCATGGAAAACAATGAAATCCCACAAGAGACAACCAGGAAATTCTTCAGGTACTAACCCTTTACTCCATAATTACACCTTTCTGCAGCTTTGCAAAAAGAATAGACCCAGATCAGACAGCTCCAATAAGAGTCCTCTGGTCAGGATCTGCTCAGTTTGCTCGTGAAATAATGTAAAAATCAATCTGATTAGGGTTGCTCTGTTTGCTCATGAAATAGTGTAAATATCAATCTGATCAGAGTCTGCACTGTTTTCTCAATAAATAATGTAAATATCAATCTAATCAGGGTCTACTCTGTTTGCCCATGAAATAATGTAACTATGATTATGCAGTGCCTGCCATTGTCATTTTTTTATATTAAATTTCCTGTGTTCAAGTGCCATTATAAGAATAAACCAACCAGTATTCATGATGTCATTATTTCTAAGATGAATATTCATGAAGTAAAGTGTTTGAAACATTTTGAAATTGCATTGTTTAGCAACATATCATGTTAAACTGCATATCCCAATTCACAACCTAATGTGTATGTGAAAATGCTTCACTGATGAGGAAATTAACAAAAAACCTAAACCAATAGAAGAATGTAATTATAAATTGATTGTATAACAATGTGTCAAATATATGTGTCTTTACCTCATTTAGTTTTATTTTCCATTTTCAGTTCAGTGAGAAATTTCTACGTCACTATAGTAAAAGTCATGGTCTCAAAGTTTCCGTTTAATGAGCCTTCCCTCAAGACCATGGCATACATAAACCCAGAAACAAAGACCAAGGTCACCCCCTTTCAAGGTAAACTATAATTAGTAATCTCCTATGGCTTTTTATGCCCCCAAAGCTAGGCTTTGGCGGCATATAGTGATCGCACCGTGCGTGTGTGTGTGGGTGGGTGGGTGTGTGTGTGTGTGTGTGTGTGTGGGGGGGGGGGGGGGGGGTACCTTTTGTCTGGAGTATATTTCCTTTGTCACATCAGCTACGGATACCAAATTTGGTGTGTGAGTTCATCTTGGGATGGGGGAGTGTCGCGTACCATTTTCATGTCACTGTGACCTTGACCTTGACCTTTGACCTTGATTTTACAAAAAGCTTGTCCGGAGCATATCTCCTTTACCTTACCAGCTACAGATTCCAAATTTGGTGTGTGAGTTCATCTTGGGATGGCGGAGTGTCGCGTATCATTTCCAGGTCACTGTGACCTTGACCTTTGACCTCGATTTTAAAAAAAGCTTATGCCTTACCAGCTACAAAAAGCTTGTCCGGAGTATATCTCCTATACCTTACCAGCTAAGGATTCCAAATTTGGTGTGTGAGTTCATCTTGGGATGGAGGAGTGTCGCGTACCATTTTCAGATCACTGTGACCTTGACCATGACCTTTGACCGATTTTACAAAAAGCTTGTCCGGAGCATATCTCCTTTACCTTACCAGCTACAGATTCCAAATTTGGTGTGTGAGTTCATCTTGGGATGGCAGAGTGTCGCGTACCATTTCCAGGTCACTGTGACCTTGACCTTAACCTTGACCTTTGACCTCGATTTTAAAAACAGCTTATACCTTACCAGCTACAAAAAGCTTGTCCGGAGTATATCTCCTATTCCTTACCAGCTAAGGATTCCAAATTTGGTGTGTGAGTTCATCTTGGGATGGAGGAGTGTCGCGTACCATTTTCAGATCACTGTGACCTTGACCATGACCTTTGACCGATTTTACAAAAAGCTTGTCCGGAGCATATCTCCTTTACCTTACCAGCTACAGATTCCAAATTTGGTGTGTGAGTTCATCTTGGGATGGCAGAGTGTCGCGTACCATTTTCAGATCACTGTGACCTTGACCATGACCTTTGACCGATTTTACAAAAAGCTTGTCCGGAGCATATCTCCTTTACCTTACCAGCTACAGATTCCAAATTTGGTGTGTGAGTTCATCTTGGGAAGGCGGAGTGTCATGTACCATTTCCAAGTCACTATAACCTTAACCTTGACCTTTGACCTCGATTTAAAAAAAAAGCTTATACCTTACCAGCTACAAAAAGCTTGTCCAGAGTATATCAACTATACCTTACCAGCTAAGGATTCCAAATTTGGTGTGTGAGTTCATATTGGGATGGAGGAGTGTCGCGTACCATTTTCAGATCACTGTGACCTTGACCTTGACCTTTGACCGATTTTACAAAAAGCTTGTCCAGAGCATATCTCCTATACCTTACCAGATACGGATTCCAAATTTGGTGTGTGAGATCACCTTCAGATGGCAGAGTGTGGCGTACCATTTTCAGGTCACTGTGACCTTGACCTTTGACCTCGATTTTACAAAAAGCTTATACCTTACCAGCTCCAAAAAGCTTGTCCGGAGTATATCTCCTATACTTTTCCAGCTACGGATTCCAAATTTGGTGTGTGAGTTCATCTTGGGATGGAGGAATGTCGCGTACCATTTTCAGGTCACTGTGACCTTGACCTTGACCTTCGACCTCGATTGTACAGAAAAGGTTGTCCAGAGAATATCTCCTATACCTTACCAGCTACGGATTCCAAATTTAATGTGTGAGTTTATCTTGGGATGGCGGTGTGTCGCGTACCATTTTCAGGTCACTGTGACCTTGACCTTTGACCTAGATTTTACACAAAGCTTGTCCGGAGCATATCTCCTATACCTTACCAGCTACGGATTCCAAATTTGGTTTGTGAGTTCATCTTGGGATGGCGGAGAGTCGTGTACCATTTTCAGATCACTGACCTTGACCTTTGACCTCAATTTTACAGTCCGGAGCATATCTCCTATATCTTACCAGATACAAAAAGCTTGTCCAGAGCATATCTCCTATACCTTAAACGTTGACAATCAACCCAGGGTCCTTTTTAACGTTGAGAATGACTTAGGGTCCTTTTTTAACTAAGTTTTGACGCTTGGCTCTTTTCTTAGCTATCATAATCGTCAAAGATTCTGTTTCTAATTTTAAGAACTGACTCCTGTGTCATTTTTAACAGCATCAAAATTTCATGTTACACCTGCATTACATTGTATTGTTTTTCCGCCAAAATGCATTTCGGTGTCAAACACTTTGGGGGCATTTGTCACCCGTGACGACTCTCTTGTTAAATATAAGTTTGTTAACCCATTCCCTGTTGATCTGTATGTATTCCAGAGGAGGCCCAAGATTATAACAAAATAGAAAGTGAAGAAACATCTTTTAAATTCCATAAACAAACAGACCCTGATTAGACAGCTCCTATAAGGAGATGTCTGATCTGGATCCACTCTATTTGCAGATGTGTGAAAACATGATTATAAATAGGAAAGGGTTAAAACATGCTATATGAAGATGAAAACTCTTTATCAAAATTAGGGAGTTGGATAAAGTCTTAAAAGGGATATACCTATAAGATATATTCATTACAGTCTAAAAGCTAAAACCAATAATGGGAGCCTGATGGAGGACTTATAATAATGAAAGAAAATCAAAACTGAAGCTGAGATAATTGTTTCGAATAAAAAACAAATATGAATTCAATTAGAAAGTGTCTATGGGATATTGGTGCCCCTGTTATACAACTATAGGCTGAAAAAATTGTATCAAAAAACATCATAATTCAAAGAAACATTTTGAGTACTGAATGCTATTGATTTTATTTATAGTTCAGCAGCTGGGATCCAGATTCCTGAGCCAGGACCAACAAATATTAGAAGCACTGGAAGAGGAGGCCCAAGATTATATTGTAACACCAGCTGAGGAATTTCAAAGTGATCTTGGGTTTTCAGAGTTTTGGGACAAATTGAGTTCAATGAAAGTGTTCTCTGGTGCCCCTAGATTCGGCCTGCTGTGTGACCTCAGCAAGGCAATCCTTGCCCTCCCACATTCCAATGCTGATACAGAAAGGACTTTTTCAATCCTCAGGAAAATCCAACAGGACAGCCGAGGCAACTTGTGCAACAGATTATCAATGCTCTTTTGAGTACAAAACTAAACAACAGTGATACCTGCACAAGTTTCACTCCTTCAAGAGAGCTCATTTGTGCAGCAAAAGGTGCATGCACCAGTTATTTAAAAAAATAATGTATGTGTGTGTGTGTGTATTAAGACTCTATACTAAGTATAGTCATATAGTTCAAAATAAGAAGTGACACTGATTCAGCCAAAATTGTCATTGGTTACTAAACATTCTGTTTTGTTTAAAGATGTGACTTTTCTTAACCCTTTCTCTATATTAGGATGTTTTTCTGCAAACGTAGAAGACCCAAATCAGATTGCTCCTGATCAGGTTCTGCACTGTTTGCTTAAGTGGAATTTGAAAGATGTTTCTTTGATTTCTAAAATGACAAGAATGTTCCACCTGCCATATTTCAATATTACATTTTTTTCCATGATTATTCAGTAGGTATTGAAAGTTGAAATAAACAGAACAGAGAAAGGGTTAAATTCAAGAAAGATAATTGAAAATGAGATCTCACCTTATGATTCTTACTGTATTATATTGGGCTACTACTATTTCAACTAGTTACACCTGCACATGTTTCACTCTGATGTGTGTATGTTATGTATGTAATGTATGATCTGTAATGGTATAGATTGATTGTTATATTCGCAAATGGACATTGGGTTTGTTTTACCAAGCCAGAAAGTTTAGAGTCATATCTGTATTATATCATAAGCAAACTGAGTAGATCCTGATCAGACAGCTCCTGTAGGAGTCATCTGATCTGGGTCTACTGTTCGCAAAGGCATGAAAAGCGTTTTCATGAGGGAAAGGTTTAAGTGTGTGAATGTTGTGTATGTAATGTATGGTATATATAATGGTATGGTATGCATGTAATAGTATTTATGGTAAGGTATGTGTGATAATTAGAAAAAGTATAATAAACATAAATATCCTGCAGAATTTCTTTTCTTCACCTCCTTATGTTTCGTCGCGTCGGTAAAATCTACCTGACAAAAGTCAAATCTACCTGACAAATTTCCTAAATCTACCTGACATGCCTTGGCAGGTTATCACATGTATGGATATTGAACATGTAGAATAGTATAGCATAGATTGGACAAATAAAGGATAAAAGATACGAGCTAGTTGTTTTGTGCAGCTTTCCATTGCTCTACAGTAGTACAACGATCAGATGGCATTGTTTCCAAAACGTGTGTATGTAAACACAGACAATTAACGATAAGTACAACTGTGGCATGTATATTAGGATAGGAAGCAGTGGTGTAGTGGTTATGCTGTTAGACCTGGATTAACCAATACAACATGTTGCAGTTTAATTTATCGTCAATTTTTTGTGTTTACATACGTACTGTCTTGTAAACAACGCCATCTGATCGTTGTACTACTGTACCATAGTATATACATATATAGATAAAGGAACTAAACCCCCCCCCCCACCCCCCAAGGCTGTAACAGTAAATTGAGTAAAACCTCTCTAAACCGGAATTTTGATAATGAAGAATCAGATCTTTTTAATCCTTTAGTCCATGCATATTCATGAAGAAGTAATGACATAATGAATTTAGCTCTCAGTTCCGAAGAAAAGTCGAGCTATTGTAATCACTGGGTCGTAGGCGTTTTAGCTTATTACTCGAAATGTATAAGAGGTATCAATATGAAAGCTTCATAGGTTAAATACCTCTCATTGAGGGGAATGCTGGATAAGCACCATATTGGAAGAGCGTTGGCACCGCATGCAGCTCTTGTTAAAATGACATATCACCACATGAAATTTTTGCTGTAGAATCATATCTATATTACATGATAAGCAAAAAGAGCATACCCTGATCAGGGTCCATGCTTATAAAACTTTTAGCTGAGTCTGAGTTCGTTCTCAAGTTTTTGATTGGTCAGATTTGAGCCTTTGGCTCAAATCTGACCAATCAAAAGCTTGAGAACTCAAATCTGACCAATCAAAAGCTTGAGAACAAAACTCAGACTCAACTAAAAGCTTTATAAGCATGGACCCAGATGATGCCTGATCTGATCTAGGTCTTTATAGTTTACAAAGGTGTAGAAAAGCGTATTTATGGAGGAAAGGGTTAAGAATCTGGCTGCATAATGCAGCTAATTTGGGAACCACCTGCAATAAGCCAGCATTAAGCAGCCACCAGTCCAATCTTACAAACTGACATTGATTTGAACACACTGACACTTGATCGAAAAAGACTATAGTTTATTTATAGCAACTAGTACATTAAAACATTACCCCCTAGTGACACATTTTTGAGCCTCTTTAAAATTCACATTGTGAAACCATCGTGATAAATAGAGCATTTCAAACTACAGAATTCTAAAGTTTTCCTTTTCTCTAGTTAATGCTCCTTTGGTAGATTTATTCAAAGAGGTTGGATCTAAAAATAGCCTATGAGGGAATGGGTTAAGACCGGATCAAGTGCCAGTGTTTAGGGAAGGTGGCTGCTTAAAGCAAGATGAAAGTAAAACAACGCTCCTATAGGAGCATTCTGTTTTACTTTCACCTTGCTTTAACCTTGTCTTTAACAAAATACTTGATGTGATTAAGTGGCCGTTTTAGAGAAGTTTTACTGTACTTATGTGATTAAGTGGCCGTTTTAGAGAGGTTTTACTGTACTTATGTGATTAAGTGGTCATTTTAGAGAAGTTTTACTGTACTGATGTGATTAAGTGGCCGTTTTAGAGAGGTTTTACTCTACTGATGTGATTAAGTGGCCGTTTTACAGAGGGTTTACTGTACTGATGTGATTCAGTGGCCGTTTTATAGAGGGTTTACTGTACTGATGTGATTAAGTGGCCGTTTTAGAGAGGTTTTACTGTACTGATGTGATTCAGTGGCCGTTTTATAGAGGTTTTACTGTACTGATGTGATTAAGTGGCCGTTTTACAGAGGGTTTACTCTACTGATGTGATTCAGTGGCCGTTTTACAGAGGGTTTACTGTACTGATGTGATTAAGTGGCCGTTTTATAGAGGTTTTACTGTACTGATGTGATTAAGTGGCCGTTTTAGAGAGGTTTTACTGTACTGATGTGATTCAGTGGCCGTTTTAGAGAGGTTTTACTGTACTTCTCTGTATACTAACGGTGTAACCCTTTCCTTGCTTTATGTTTATTCAAAATTTTAATACCTACTTTTAATATAGTGGTCGTTATAGAGGTTTTCCTATATTTGCAAACAGGAGAGGTGCAGCAACTTGTTCAGTATTTTCTCAAAAGCTTTATCGAGTCAGAATATACAGGAGAATCTCTCTATAACTGCCACTAACATGTGTTAATTACTTGGTATTTAGGGGCAGGTTGCTGCTTAAAGCAAGTAGGAAGTAAAACAACGATCACCTTGCTTTAAGCATCCACCTGTCTTTAAAACAAAATACTTCATGTAATTTAGTGGCGGTTATAGAGAGGTTTTACTGTAGATGAAATATTTTTTTGCACAGTTGAATAAGGGTTAACCCTTCGCTTGCTAATCACGTCAATATACATACCTGTAAATAGTGAAGACCCAGACTCATCAAGGTCTGCACTATTTACAAGTCGATTGTGCAACTTGTGCACTCCACAGCAGTGATTGCACAGCTAAATACTTGTACACAGTGAAGATATATGTAATTATACAACAGGGCATGGGTAAAGAAGGAGAAATATATTTTAAAATTCAGCAAGCGAAGGGTTAATTGCTAGCGGCCATTTTCTAGGCTGAACTATTGACTTAACCCCTTTACTCCATAAATAACGCCTTTTTAGCTCACCAGAGCACAAAGTGCTCCGGGTGAGCTTTTGTGATCGCCTGATGTCTGTCGGCGTTCGTCGTGCGTCATTTGTCGTACGCCGTTTAAAGTTATATAAATTATGCCCCTGGGGTCAAACTTGGTCCCGCCCCAGTGGTGCCTTGTTTTCAATAGAATCATATAGTAAAACTTTGAAAATATTCTTCTCTGAAACTTGAAGGTTCTCAGCTTTCATATTTGGCACATAGCATCATGTTCAGGTCCTCTACAAAAGTTCTATAAATTATGCCGCTGGGGTTAAAATTGGCCCTGCCCCAGGGGTGGCCAGTGTTTTTAATAGCGACATAAGTGAAAACATTGAAAATCTTCTCCTGAAACTGAAAGGTTCTCAGCTTTCATTTGCACTTAGCATCATGTTCAGGTCCTCTGCAAAAGTTATATAAATAATGCCCCTGGGGTCAAAATTGGCCCCACCCCAGGGGTGGCCAGTTTTTTTATAGAAACATATACTTTGAAAGTCTTCTCCTCTGATTGTCTGGTGAGAGCTTCAGGGCCATTCTATCCATCTTGTTTGTCTTTGCAAACAGATTAGACCCAGATCAGATGGCTCCTCTATAGGATCAGTGTGATCTGGGTCTGCTCTATTTGCTTTTGATATACAGTAAAACCCCACTAATGTGACCATCTAACAGAGGAATAATTCTGGGTGCTTGTTGCAGTTGGTAGCTTAAAGTAATGCAGAAAGTAATGCAGAAAGCTCCCAGATTTGATTCTACAGTTTCTGTCACGATAAAACACTTCTGTTCCTAGTACCATTATAAAACTTATGTGAATTAATATTAATGAGAGCATTATATCTTGCCTGAATATTCATTAATTGATAGGTTAACCCTTTCCCTGTTCTGTATTTAGGCCAAATTTCAATACCTACTGAATATTCATTAACAAAATAGTTATAAAGAAAGACGGAATGTGTTGCATTATAGACATTTTATACAGCAAAGAAACGGAGCTATCAAATTCTATTAGCAACCAGAGCAGACCCTGATCAGACGGCTCCTCTAGGGGCCGTCTGATCAGGGTCTATTCTATTTGCAAATGCGTGAAAACACGTTTATATGAGGGAAAGGGTTAAGAATATCCTCAAAATATATTTACTTGATTCTGAGCTGGAATCCAAGCAACAATTTTGAGTATTCATAACTTTTAGTCGAATGTGTTTGTGAAATCGAGGTTATAAAAAGGTTTTGAGTCTGAGATAAGTCTCATGCATCTGACCATTCGGACACTGATACATGTAAATGAACTCGGACTCGATGAGTTTTATCACCACATATTCTCGGCACTCTAAAGCTAAGACCAGGCCAAACACAGTTGCAAACAGTAGGAGTAAACCATTCATCTGGATCTAAACGATTTTTCAGACTAAGCGTCCAAACTATTATCTGGATCCAAACTATTTTATGCCCCAAAAGGCGGGCATACAGTAATCGCATTGTCCGTCATTTCGTCTGTCCGTCCGTCTGTTCTTCCATCCGTCCCAAATTCGTGTCCGGTCTTTAACTATTTCATCTATCAATGGATTTCAATATAATTGCCACAAATGTTCACGGACGATGTGTCGCGTTCAACTCCCTGGTCGATGGGTCAAAGGTCAAGGTCACAGGGTAAATTTTTTGGGGCATTTGTCACGTGACTGTGACATCTCTTGTTTACCCTACGTATTCAGACAGACATAGACAAATAGTGCAGAACCTGATAAGATTTTCTCTTTCACAAACTGTTTGATCTGAGTCTGCACTATTTGCTGTTCTGCTCTCTCAAATTTTAACCCTTTGCTTGCTATTCACGTCAATAAACGTACCTGTAAATAGTGAAAACCCAGATGAGACAGCTCCTGCACTATTTACAAGTAGAATATGCAACCAGTGCACTCCACATCAGTGATTGCGCAGTGAAATACTTGTACACAGTGAATATATATGTAATTATGCAACAGGGCATGGCAAAAGAAGGAGAAATGTATTTTAAAAGTCAGCAAGCGAAGGGTTAATTATTCAGCTTAACCCTATCCTTCACATCAACACATTTTGCAAACAGAGTAGACTCAGATCAGACACACTTTATTATATCTCTTTTGTCCATGAATATTCAGTTGGTATTGAAATTTGGAATTAATATTGTTCAAACAAATTTTGCAACATCAAAACCCAACATCTGTCTTTAACCCTTTCCTTCATATAACCACCTTGTCATGCCTTTGCAAACAGAAGAAACCCAGATCAGATGACTCCTGTACGAGCTTTCTATTCGGGGTCTGTTCCATTTACTTATGTTATTCTGTTACATCAGACACTGTGTTATTCTGTTACATCAGACACTGTAGTTTCTAACAATATCAAACATCATGAGTGCATATTTCAGCTAACAAATACTGCATTCATGACCTCGTAATTTCTTACGTGAATGTTACAATAGGGAAAGGATTAACCCTTTACTCCATTAATATATACACCTTTCTACGCATTTGCAAACAGCGTAGATCCAGATCAAACAGCTCATGTAGGATCTACTCTGGTTGGTGATGACTCGTAGATATGACTTGTAGATATGATTCTTCAGTTTCTGTCATCGCCATAAAATATTGTCCAAGTGACATGTGCTATCAAAACAATTGATCCAAGTACTATTCATGATGTCACTATTAGCTCATCTGTTTTGAAGAAACTCCGAGCTATTGTGATCCCTGAGTCGTAGTTGTAAGTGTTGGAATCATCGTCGGCAGCGCCATCTAAAAATTGTTGTAACTCATTACTCAAACGTATGAGGTACCTACGTGGATAATTCTCATTGAGGGGGAAGGGTCCTACATAAGAACCATAACTCTTGATTTCAAAACTTTGGAGTTATGGCCTTTTATTTTTTCAAGTTTTTTTAATTTAGTTCAACAAACACCAAATCCGACGAGCGTTGGCACTGCACCCTTGTCTAGTAAAGGGTTAGGTGTGTGGTGAGGATTTGCTAATGCTTATACTGCTCCTTTTTATCCCCAAACTAGTTTTGACTGTTCTTTATTAACCCTTTCCTTCACAAATGCTTTTTCATGCTTTGCAAATAGTAGACCCAGATCAAATTGCTCGTACATGTAGAAGTCAATTCTCACTGCATCATGCACAGAACATCCAGGGTCCATGCTTATAAAACTTTTTAGTTGAGTCTGAGTTCGTTCTCAAGCTTTTGATTGGTCAAATTTGAGTTCTCAAGCTTTTGATTGGTCAAATTTGAGCCAAAGGCTCAAGCCAAAGAGCCAAAGGCTCAAGCTTTTGATTGGTCAGATTTGAGCCAAAGGCTTGAGAACGAACTCAGACTCAACTAAAAGTTTTATAAGCACGGACCCAAGTAGAACCATCAAACTCAAGCTGGCTTGCAGTAGGTCGGTGGTTCTACCTGAATGTTCTTCTGTACACGAAACGGTGCGAATTGTTCCGTTCACAGAACCACCTCTGCGGTCTTCCTCTACCTGTAATTAGCTGAAATACAGTAAAATCTCGATTATTTGAACACTAAAATACATATCATTATCTATCTTTTAGACAGATGGCAGCTTAACCCTTCGCTTGCTGAATTTAAAAAAAATATATCTCCTTCTTAACCCATGCCCTGTTGTAGAATTACATATATCTTCACTGTGTACAGGTATTTCGCTGTACAATCACTGCTGTGGAATGCACTGGTTGCACAATCAATTTGTAGTGCAGACTGCTGGAGCTGTCTCATCTGGGTCTTTACTATTTACAGGTAGGAATATTGACGTGAGTAGCAAGCGTAGGGTTAATGCAGGTTGAAAGTCATGTAAACAGCTCCTCTAAGCGCTTTCTGCACGAATTTCATCATTCATTAAGCAGCCACCTGCCTAAGAGGGTGTTAACTTTTCCATACAAAAATATTGAATAATACAGATTTTACTGTACTGTTAAAACGACTTAAAACCAAACCAATCCTAGAGGAGCCATCTGATCAGTCTGTCTGTTTGCTAATGGAAGTTACTTCTAAAATAAAATGGCTATACTGTTCCACTTTCCGTATTTAATTATAACTATTTTGTCCATGAATATTCAATAGGTATTGAACATTGGAATAAATATGAAACGGGGAGAGAGTTTAGGTGTGATGGGGATTACTGGTAATCTAGTTTTGATTGTTCTTTATTAGCCCATATCCCGCTGTTAACTCTTTACTGCATGAATATTCATGTGAGAAATGATGACGTCATGCATATTGATTGGATTGTTGTAATAGTACACGGACACGGGAAGTTTTGGCCATGACAGAAAATGTAGAACGAGGGTTTGGTGCAAAACTATTGTAACTCCTTTCCCTCGATATTATATAACATGATGAATATTTATTAAGGTGACGTATACACAGGACATTTGTCTAGGTCAGACACTGTAGAATCGGATCTATAGGAGCTTTCTGCGTGACTTTCACCATGCATTAAGCAGCCACCTGCCTAAAAGGGAAGGGGTCTAATTTCTCCTAAACAGAAAATTCGAATAATCGAGATTTTACTGTATTTCATCAATGTTTTCTCTGCACAATTTGTATTCTGCATCAGTTTAGCCTTTACCCTGCTGTAAAAATGTTTGCTCAAATTGGATCTGATACAAGTTTGACAAACCTTCAATAGTTTCTGAAAGGCTTGAACGAAACTTACGGAAACCGCATGTATCTTGCCAAGATTCTGAAAATCTGGCCCGAGGTTATAAAACGTTTTGCTGGAGTCCGAGATCATTCTCGAGGATTTGATTGGTTAAAATCTGTGTAAACTCAGATACTTGAGAATGACCTGACTGAGAACTTTATGACCCTTCTCGTCTCAAGTTATTTGCAAACGCAAGGCAGTTCATGACTAGCGGGATAAAGGGTTAAACTTTTGCAAGCACAGCAGATCCAGATCAAATACCTCCTGTAGAAAAAAAGTGTGACCAGGCACTGCTGTTTGCTTATGATATACAGTAAAACCTCTCTAAACCGGAATTCTAGTAGAGAAAAATTTAGATACTCTAAAGCAGATGGTTGCTTAATGCAGGGTTAAAGTCATGCAGAAAGCTCCTAGAGGAGCTTTCTGCATCATTTTCACCCTGCATTAAGCTGCCACCTGGCTCCAAGACCGATCTTTATACTGAATTTAACGTCCGGTTTAGAGAGGTTCAACTGCAGATGTAATTTGAAAGGTTTCTGCTGTGGATAAAGTCAGGTCATGTTTCCTTCCATTTCCTTTCAGCAAATAGTGTCAAGAGTGCAGACCATGTTGTATTTATTTGTTAGCTGGATGTCTTTATACTGACACGTCATGCCACAAGAAACAGACACAGCATCTGTTTAGGGTCTGCTCTGCCGTTACCTGAACTATTGCCATGAAAGGAAGTATAATGACATTATAATCTAGATGTTTATATGAAAATGGAGATTTTCTCTTGGCAGAAATTTCAGAATCTGACCTACAGTAAAATCTCGATTATTCAAACATTAAAATATGTATCATTATAGACATTTAAGACGGGTAGCAGCTTAATGCAGGGTGAAAGTCTAGGAGCTTTTTGCATGACTTTCACCCTGCATTAAGCAGCCACCTGCCTAAAAATTTCTCAATTCTTCATTACTAATATTCTAAGTATCGAGTTTTAACTGTTATCAAATTGAACAGACCTAGAAGCAGGTTAAGGGTCAATATAATAACCCATTTATATTCCAACAGATGTTTTGAAGAGAACCTAGAAGGTATGAGAAATCGCAGTGGAGCAGCCAAGACTACTTTAATGATGCAGCTCTTTCAACACAATGGACTAATATGTGATTACCTTTGCAAACATCTCATCAGAATCCAAACATCTCATCTGGATCCAAACATCTCATTAAGATCCAAACTGTTTGACGTTGAAAGAAGAATGTACAGTGAAACCCCGCTAATGCGACCACTTAATAAACAACCACTGATGTCGTCTAAAGCAGGTGGTTGCTTAATGCAGGACGAATGTTATGCAGAAAGCTCCTATAGGAGCTTTCTGCATAACTTTCGTCCTGCATTTAGCACCCACCTGCCTCTGCCACCCAGAATTATGCCGTTTTGTGGTGGTCGCATTAGCGGGGTTTTACTGTATCTTGATTCTCGAGCATAGTAGCGGATAACAAGTCTTGCATATGAAAGTTGCTAAGTGATAAAATAGTACAGTAATAAGTTGATACTGCGGACACTCAAATATGTATCATTGGTGATCTTTAATACAGGTGGCAGCTTAATACAGGGTGAAAGTCATGCTGTAAGCTCCTCTAGGTGTGACTTTCATCCTGTATTAAACTGTCACCAGCCTAAAAGACATAAATTCCTTCTTGCTTAAATTTCATAGTATCGATTTTTTACTGTAAGATTCAGTGATGGACTTTTATGAGGGTTTGCCTTCCTTTTGCTCTATATCGAGAGCTTGGTGCAAAACTATTCTAACTCCTTCACAAAGTGAAGGAGTTAGAATAGTTTTGCACCAAGCCCTCGATATGACTTCCTACGCCTTTGCAAAAAGAGTAGACCCAGATCAGAGTCTGCATTGTTTGCTTAAGAAGTAATATAGTTATGGCCAAAAAATATTGTGTTCATATGCCATTATAAAAATGAATCTAACATTCATGACGTCATTATATATTCATGGGGTAAAGGGTTGAACAGTACGTTTCTATAGCAACCACTTAACCCTTTCTCTGTTGAATATTCATATGCAAGAAATAATGTGAATGTTTATTGCCTGAATCTTTGACACATGTATACTGGAGTCAGATATATAATTTCTTAACCCTTTCGCTGCCAATGCCGGATCTGTGATTACCTATGCAAACAGTTTGGATCCAGATGAGACGCCGAGTAACTCGGCGTCTCATCAGGATCCAAACTGTTTGTTGCTGTTACTATGTTTTTGAAACAAATTAAGAAAATCAAGAGAATGAAATTTTGTAGCAGACGACAAAGTTAGCAGACGACAGAGTTTGGCAAACCAAGCAGGCCCTAATTGGACAGCAGACGACAGAGTTTGGCAAACCAAGCAGGCCCTAATTGGACAGCAGACGACAGAGTTTGGCAAACCAAGCAGGCCCTAATTGGACAGCAGACGACAGAGTTTGGCAAACCAAGCAGGCCCTAATTGGACAGCAGACGACAGAGTTTGGCAAACCAAGCAGGGCCTAATTGGACAGCAGACGACAGAGTTTGGCAAACCAAGCAGGCCCTAATTGGACAGCAGACGACAGAGTTTGGCAAACCAAGCAGGCCCTAATTGGACAGCTTCTACGGGAAGCCTCTGATTTGTGTCTACCCTGTTCGGGAAGCCTCTGATTTGTGTCTACCCTGTTTGGGAAGCCTCTGATTTGTGTCTACCCTGTTTGGGAAGCCTCTGATTTGTGTCTACCCTGTTTGGGAAGCCTCTGATTTGTGTCTACCCTGTTTGGGAAGCCTCTGATTTGTGTCTACCCTGTTTGCAAATGCATGGAAAAACTAGAGAGAGAGAGAGTTAATGGATAAAAGGTTGTGATTGCATAATGTACATGTAGAAAGCAGCTATGAAGGTTTTCTGCCTTCCATCTTAAATTAAACTACTACCGCCTGTCTTATGAACTCATTTGTATAGGGAATTTATCCCTGTTCAGTATTCATATGAGAAATATTGACATGAATATTTTAGCTCACCTTTTAAAGGTACTAATATGTGATTACCTTTGCAAACATCTCAACAGGATCCAAACTGTTTGACGTTGAAAGAAGAATGTATCTTGATTCTCGAGCATAGTAGCGGATAACAAGTTTTGCATATGAAAGTTGCTAAGTGATAAAATAGGACGAGAGTTAATGAATAAACTACTACTGCCTGTCTTATAAAACAAGAACTCATTTGTATAGGGCATTTATCCCTGTTCAGTATTCATATGAGAAATATTGACATGAATATTTATAAGCTCACTTTTTCAAATGTAAACTTTTCAAGGACTTTTTTGCATTGACAAACTGTAGAAACAGATCTATATCATGTCAAAAGCAAACAGGCAGACACTGACCAGATGACTCCTATAGGAGCTTTCTTTTGTTTGCAAAGGCGTTTATATGAGGGAAGATCCTAAGAATAATCTTTCAAAAGTGACCACATAGACATATTTTTGGGTCTTAATCTTTCATATATACACATTTAACAATTTTCAAAACAGTGTAGACCTAACATTGACGGCTCCTGTAATAGCAGTCTTATCGGGTTTGGTAAAAAAATTGTTTTATCGGCCAAAATTAATGGTCATATGCCATTTTAATTGCCAATTAATATCAATACAATACACTATTTCTTGCATGAATATTTATGGAGTGAAGGGCTAAAGGCTTCATAAGCAAGATGAGGCTTAACCCTTTTACTCCATGTGCCAAAGATGAAAGCTGAGAACCCTGTAGATTCAGAGGAGAAGACGTTTCAAATTGTTAACGACGCACACCACACGACGCACAACAAACGCTGACAGACGACAGACATCAGGCAATCACAAAAGCTCACCCTGAGCACTTTGTGCTCTGGTGAGCTAAAAATCTTAACAGGTAAGTGCAATTTAATAGAAATAATCCCTTGTGACTTGTGAGAGCCTCCATATAGCAAGCTGTAAAACCTCTAAATAGCAAGCTGGAGAGCCTCCATGTAGCCACCGGTAGAACCTCTATATAGCAAGCTGTAGAACCTCTATATAGCAAGTTGTAGAGCAGCTATACAGCAAGCTGTGTTAACTTCTATATAGTAAGCTGTAGAACCATTATATAGCAAGCCGTAGAACATCTATAAAGCAGGCTATAGAGCCTCTATACAGCAAGCTGCAGAACCTCCATATAGCAAGATTAACAAGTTGTCACCCTTCCTTCATATTTTTTGCTCATTTCAAAGGTACGTAACTCCCATAATACATGCATGAACCCAGTTAAAGGGACACACCAGGAATTTTGTTCGTCCATCAATCATCAATAACATTTTTATCTGGCGTGATAACTCAATTCTGACTTCAGATCTGTACTCAGCATGCCGAAATACATTAAATATGTGAATTTGAACAAAATCTAAGAAAATAAATTAAAAAACTTTTTTTTCGTCCATTAATCATCAATCGCTTTTTTTTCTGGTATGATAACTCAATTCTGACCTCAGATCTGCACTCATCATACCAAAATACATAACATATGCGAATTTGAACAAAATCGGAGACAAAAAATATTTTTTCGGAAAAAACGGTCGAACTAACCCCTTAGCGTTTTTTTTTCGAAAAAACACTTTTTGTCTCCGATTTTGTTCAAAATCATATATGTTATGTATTTTGGTATGCTGAGTGCAGATCTGAAGTCAGAATTGAGTTATCACGCCGGATAAAAAAGTTATTAATGATTTTTGGACGATTTTTAAAAAATAATAATTGTCTCCGATTTGGTTCAAATTCACATATAGTATGTATTTCGGTATGCTGAGTGCAAATCTGAAGTCAGAATTGAGTTATCACATCAGATAAAAAAAGTTATTGATGATTAATGGACGAAAATATTTCCAACTGAAAAATATGTTTTTCGGTGTGTCCCTTTAACTGGATCTCAGCATACAGAGTAATTGGGAACGAACATGACAATTTTTTTTATATAAAAAGAAGGTTTCTGAGCTCGCACGGACACACGAACACCGCAGAACCTTTGTGACACTCATAATTAATGACGCAGATAATTAGTGAATACCATGCGTTTCTGATTTTTTATAAATTAAATATATACAGCCATATGCGCTAGTAAAAGACGACAATACAAAGAATGTTTGAACACCCCTCCTCATCCGGTACACATAGAAGGCTGAAAATGTGCACAAACCTAGAATTATTTCTTACATGAATATTGAACAGTTAAAAGGTTTACTGAATCAATGGCATCGTGAATATTAGATTTATTGTTATAATAATACATAGATACAGGGATATTGGCCATGGCAGGAAATGTGGGAGCATATCTATACTATATCATAAGCAAACGGGGTATTTGGATCATTTGGCTTCTACAGGATCTGCGTATACTCTGTTTGCAAAGGCAGAGAAAGGCGTATTTATGAAGAGAAGAGTTAACCCATTCCCTCATATTGACACCTCTGTAAAAGTCACTTTTTGAAACCATTTTTGATGAATATTTATCACAATTTATCACAATTGTATCAACACTACACAATGTTAAAATGTTCATTTTCTTTAGTAAATGCTCCTTTCCGGTAGATTTATTCAGAGGCTGGATCTAAAAAAAAATCCTATGAGGTAATGGGAAAATACTGTGTTGGCTGTTATTTGCAAACAGTGATGACCAGCTCACATGGTTCATAGAGGAGCACTCTGATCAGGATATGTACTGTTTGTCATTCAAAACCCCTCTCCCAAAATACACTTTCATCCAAATGAACTTTACTTTTAAACAAGAGGGCCAGAATGGCCCTGAAGCGCTCACCAGACAATCAGAGTAGAAGATTTTCAAAGTTTTCACTATATATTTCTATAGAAAACTAGCCTGTCCTGGGGCGGGACAGTTTTGCCCCCAGGGGCATAATTTAGAAAACTTTTGTAGAGGACCTGAACATGAAGCTATGAGCTATATATGAAAGCTAAGAACCTCCCAGTTTCAGGAGAAGATTTTCAAAGTTTTCTCTATGTTTCTATTAAAAACTACCCACCCCTGGGGTAGGGCCAATTTTGACCCCAGGGCCATAATTTATAAAAAAAAATAAAAATTGTAGAGGACCTTAACATGATGCTATGTGCCAAATATGAAAGCTGAGAACCTTCCAGTTTCAGAGAAGAAGCTTTTCAAAGATTTCACTATTTGTTTCTTTTCAAAACTGCCAACCCCTGGGGCGGGGCCAATTTTGACCCCAGGGCCATAATTTATAAAAAAAATTGTAGAGGACCTGAACATGATGCTCTGTGCTAATTATGAAAGCTGTGAACCTTCCAGTTTCAGAGCAGAAGATTTTCAAAGATTTCACTATTTGTTTCTTTTCAAAACTGACCACCCCTGGGGCGGGGCCAATTTTGACCCCAGGGCCATAATTTATATAACTTTTGTAGAGGATCTGAACATGATGCTCTGTGCCAAATATGAAAACTGTGAGCCTTCCAGTTTCAGAGGAGAAGATTTTCAAAGATTTCAATATTTGTTTCTATTGAAAACTGCTCACCCCTGGGGCGGGTCCAATTTTAACCTCAGGGCCATAATTTATATAACTTTTGTAGAGGACTTGAACATGATGCTATATGCCAAATATGAAAGCTGAGAACCTTCCAGTTTCAGAGCAGAAGATTTTCAAAGTTTTCACTATTTGTTTCTATTGAAAACTGCCAACCCCTGGGGCGGGGCCAATTTTGACCCCAGGGCCATTATTTATATAACTTTTGTAGAGGACCTGAACATGATGCTATGTGCCAAATATGAAAGCTGAGAGCCTTCCAGTTTCAGAGGAGAAGATTTTCAAAGTTTTACTATATGTTTCTATTGAAAACTTCCCACCCCTGGGGCGGGGCCAATTTTGACCCCAGGAGCATAATTTATATAACTTTTGTAGAGGACCTAAGGGTGATGCTATGTGCCAAAGATGAAAGCTGAGAGCCTTCCAGTTTCAGAGCAGAAGATTTTCAAAGATTTCACTATTGGTTTCTATTCAAAACTGCCCACCCCTGGGGCGGGGCCAATTTTGACCCTAGTGCCATAATTTATATAACTTTTGTAGAGGACCTGAACATGATGCTCTGTGCCAAATATGAAAGCTGAGAGCCTTCCAGTTTCAGAGGAGAAGATTTTCAAAGATTTCACAATTAGTTTCTACAGAAAACTGCCCACCCCTGGGGCGGGGCCAATTTTGACCCCAGGGCCATAATTTATATAACTTTTGTAGAGGATCTGAACATGATGCTCTGTGCCAAATATGAAAACTGTGAGCCTTCCAGTTTCAGAGGAGAAGATTTTCAAAGATTTCAATATTTGTTTCTATTGAAAACTGCTCACCCCTGGGGCGGGTCCAATTTTAACCTCAGGGCCATAATTTATATAACTTTTGTAGAGGACTTGAACATGATGCTATATGCCAAATATGAAAGCTGAGAACCTTCCAGTTTCAGAGCAGAAGATTTTCAAAGTTTTCACTATTTGTTTCTATTGAAAACTGCCAACCCCTGGGGCGGGGCCAATTTTGACCCCAGGGCCATTATTTATATAACTTTTGTAGAGGACCTGAACATGATGCTATGTGCCAAATATGAAAGCTGAGAGCCTTCCAGTTTCAGAGGAGAAGATTTTCAAAGTTTTACTATATGTTTCTATTGAAAACTTCCCACCCCTGGGGCGGGGCCAATTTTGACCCCAGGAGCATAATTTATATAACTTTTGTAGAGGACCTAAGGGTGATGCTATGTGCCAAAGATGAAAGCTGAGAGCCTTCCAGTTTCAGAGCAGAAGATTTTCAAAGATTTCACTATTGGTTTCTATTCAAAACTGCCCACCCCTGGGGCGGGGCCAATTTTGACCCTAGTGCCATAATTTATATAACTTTTGTAGAGGACCTGAACATGATGCTCTGTGCCAAATATGAAAGCTGAGAGCCTTCCAGTTTCAGAGGAGAAGATTTTCAAAGATTTCACAATTAGTTTCTACAGAAAACTGCCCACCCCTGGGGCGGGGCCAATTTTAACCCCAGGGCCATAATTTATATAACTTTTGTAGAGGACCTGAACATGATGCTATATGCCAAATATGAAAGCTGAGAACCTTCTAGTTTCAGAGGAGAAGATTTTCAAAGTTTTCACTATTTGTTTCTATTGAAAACTTCCCACCCCTGGGGCGGGGCCAATTTTGACCCCAGGGCCATAATTTATATAACTTTTGTAGAGGACCTGAACATGATGCTATGTGCCAAATATGAAAGCTGAGAGCCTTCCAGTTTCAGAGGAGAAGATTTTCAAAGTTTTACTATATGTTTTTATTGAAAACTTCCCACCCCTGGGGCGTGGCCAATTTTGACCCCAGGGGCATAATTTATATAACTTTAGTAGAGGACCTAAGGGTGATGCTATGTGCCAAAGATGAAAGCTGAGTACCCTGTAGATTCAGAGGAGAAGATTTTTAAAGGTTCAAATTGTTGACGACGAACGACGCACGACGGACGACGCAATACGCACGCCGACGGACGACGGACATCAGGCGATCACAAAAGCTCACCCTGAGCACTTTGTGCTCTGGTGAGCTAAAAAGATGGACTATCCGCTTCGAACATTCAGCAAGGAACGGGCTAAGCATGTACATTCGCTGAATTGATATCCCCCGCCAAACTAGTGCTGGCTTCAGTAGTTAACTGTCTTATTGACCAGAGGGACGAAAAAGTGTTGTTCTTCCACAAAAAAGTCTGGTCTTCCAATACTCCAGATATAGTTTCCATACGTTTGGCTCCAAGAAGACAAAAATGTTATATTTTTCGCAAACAAAGAGCCATAATTCTGGTGTTCCAGAGCCAATTTGAATAATGTTTGCAGAGCCGCATGTCCTTATGCTACTTAACATTTGCAAAGTTTGAAAGAAAAACTCCGTACAATTTTTGAAAAATGTCTCCGGACACGCACAAACGTTACTTTTTGGAAAACAAAGGGCTATAAGTTTGGTGTTCCAATGTCAATGTGCAGTCGAACATTCTGTTATGGTACTTAACATTTACACAACGTTTCTGATATATCGTTCCGGGGTGCAAGGACGAACGGACGCATGGACGGTCGAAAACACCAAAACTAAACATTGCTCAATGCAGAATGAAAGCAATGCACAATAATCTAAAAATCAACAAAACACAGTTTAGGTTAATATCATTCTCACCTTTTAGTTTTACAAACATTATCCTTAACAAACATGGGTCAAACATGAGGGAAAATAGTGTTTTGATCCAATTTATTTACCATATACATGTCTGTAACAGCTTATCCAGAACGACAAAGATGGTCAAACAGAGTAGACCCAGATCAAATAACTGCTGAAGGAGCAGTTTGATATGGGTTTTCACTATTTGTATCCCTTTCCTTTAACAAATGCTTTTTCGTTCATTTCAAAACAGAGCAGACCCAGATCAGATGGCTCCTGTAGGAGCCATCTGATCAAGGTCTACTCTGTTTGCTTAAGGAAGTATATAGATCTGATTTTACAGGTCCCACCTTAGTGACAAAATGAACCTTTCCATTTTTCATTTTATTGATTTTGTGCAATAGTTTTCACAGTGTATCTCTCTTCAGACTGGATGAGTTCAACACGTTTTTCAGACTGGATGAGTTCAACACGTTTTTCAGACTGGATGAGTTCAACACGTTTTTCAGACTGGATGAGTTCAACACGTTTTTCAGACTGGATGAGTTCAACACGTTTTTCAGACTGAGTACAATTAGTGTTCAGACTGGATGAGTTCAACACGTTTTTCAGACTGAGTACAATTAGTGTTCAGTACATACTGGAAAAGATTTGTGACATCCGTTGGCAAGATCATGTTTCTAGAATAGCCTGTAGACAATGAACTTGTAACATTTCCAAATACCTCTGGAAGACCAGGTTTTGATATTCTTATCAAGTTATGGCACATGGCAAGTCTAGATAAGTATTCAGCTATATCTGATAGATTTGGTGTTAGTGAATCTAATGATGATGATATGTGCCAAAGATGAAAGCTGAGAACCCTGTAGATTTAGAGGAGAAGATTTTTAAAGGTTCAAATTGTTGACAACTGGAAGACGCATGCCGATGGACATAAAGTGATCACAAAAGCTCACCCTGAGCACAAGCTGGTGAGCTAAAACTGTAAACTCTAAAACAGAATTTGAACTAACAGTTGGTTGCTTTTAAATTTCTCAACCCAACCCTCAGTAAGATAATTGATAATGTCTTGTTATTGAAACATTGATTATGGATCTATTAATGGTTAACAAAGTTATGCTAATAATGTTTTACATATTTCTCCATATTAAAAAAAATAAGGATTAAAAATATTTATAATTTAAGATATTTGAATTTAGAAATAAAAAACTTCATGCATCAATTCTTTTCAGGGCAAACAGTATTTTAAAGCTTTGGGCACTTTTCAAAACTGATATCACTAATCTGAAGCAGATTCAAGAGAGCTTAATAATTTTATATTCATAGAGTCTAAAAGCCTTCATGAATATTCATTTAGTACAGGTTTAGTTGTTTCACATTATCTCAAAATAGCCATGTATTAAACATATTATTCCTCTAGGTTTAAGCCAAGAGACTTCACTTTACCATTATTTTACACTGAAAATACAGAAACTGGTCCTCTAGTACTGCTTGTATACCTCAAGTCCTTGGATTACTTTACTTTCCAGTCTTCTTTCTCTAGAAATACAAACTATCAACCCTTTATGCCGGGAATATTCATGTAAGAAAAAATGACATGTTGAAAAGTGACAGAATTTTGAAAAAAAAATTTAATGGCACATGAACTCAAGAAATTTTGGCTGTGGCAGCAACTGTAGAATCATATCTGTATTATGTCATAAGTATAAACAGCACACCATAATCAGATGGCTCCTACATGAGCTTTTGATCTGGGTCTACTCCATTTGCAAAGGTTAGAAAGACATATTTATGGAGTAAAGGGTTAAAGAACCAAATTCTTAAATTTATTTTACTAAGCAATATGCACAGTATGAAGTTATTTCCTTACAATTCTGTAAGTTCTGTTTAACCCTTTCCCTCATACAAACATGTTTTCACCCATTTGCAAATAGAGTTGACCCAGATCAGATGGAGGGGTCTGCTAGCTCTGTTTGCTAATGGAATTTGATAAATCTGTTTCTTTACTTTCTGAAATGGCTACAATGTTCCACCTTCCATATCTCATTGCAACTATTGTGTCCATGAATATTCAGTAGGTATTGAAATTGACATAAATATAGGACAGGGAAAGGGTTAATTAAATAAAATAATAAGTAATTCATCTCAAACCTTCTTCAATAGCCAGTGCTGGGATTTGAACCCAGACTTCCTTCTCATGCCTAGGCAAGAAGGTGTTCTACCATTAAACTACACTGACTGAATTGAACTTGACTGTCTGAGTCTTTATTCATCAAGAGTTCCTACATTCAGGATGTTCTAAGAGGGTTAAGTAACATATAATTATTTACTCTCACAACTTTTTTCTCCATCTCTGTTTACATATAAACTCATTATACAGTGAAGTTTCTCTACAAAAGCCACTTAAAAGAAATCTAATTGTGGACATTCAAGTCAAGGGCTAACTTGACCCTTTCCTTTTTCTCATGTATATTCAATAATTTATTTTATAATATTTTCAAGAGACATTTTGACTGAGATAAAACTGTATGGTCATATCTGTATAATTTAACCCTTTCCCTCATATAAACGTGTTTTCACACATGTGCAAACAGAGTACATCCAGATCAGACGGCTCCATGAGCAGCTCTGTTTGTTAGCAGAATTTGATAGTTCTGTTTCTTTGCTTTCTAACATGTCTACAATGTTCCACCTTCCATAATTCTTTATTACTATTTTGTTAATGAATATTCAGTACGTATTGAAATTTGGAATTAACATAGAACAGGGAAAAGGTTAAATTATGTAGCCAGGTAGAGATTGTGGTGAAACAGTTGATATGATTTACTGTGCGGCTTAGTAGCTCAGTCGGTAGAATGTTGGCATTCACAACACAACTTTTTCACCATGTTACATTTGGCGCCCAGCGTAAATAACCCACAGGGTGATTTATATTAAGATTATTTCATTCATTTGTAATAATAAGAAACTTGTGGAGTGATATTTCAGTAAGAATTTGGGACAAATGTGTGTGTAGTCAGGTAGAGATTGTGTTGAAACAGTTGATAGGCTTTACTGGGTAGCTTGGTGTTACTCTCCCAATTTGATCTGAGACTGGTGCATATTCCGTTTATTATTTCGGTAATCATCGGATACATTTACGAAGGTATATGAATTCGCCACAAGAATACAATCCTCGTGGAACATGATTATTACTCGCTTTTGTTTTGCTAATTTTTGCCATAGATTATTACAAACAATCCCGATAAAAAAGGCAGAAGATTAATCGAGTCTCAGGTCAAATTGGGAGAGTTCAGTCGGTACAGTGTTGAATAAATGATCAAATAAAGAATAAAGAATCAATATGAGTTTGTGTTTAAAATGATAACCTTATAAGGTGAATACATATACATACGATTGTCAGATGATGGATTACGGTGGTTTCGTCAATTTACTGTAGTACAAAACCGGTAGTGGTTTCGTCAAACTTAATTTATTGTCTCAATGCTATATAAGTTAAGTTTGACCAAAGCATGTATATAAATTAAGTTTGACAGACCGGTCAATTGACGAAAACAAGTTTATATGTGTGTCTCTGTTTGTATGCCTAATTGTATACGTCTCTTTTCTCTTACATCTGTCTGTATGTCTATCTGTATAATTGTCTATAGAATATATGTAGCCTATAGGCTGACATATACTGACTAATAGACAAGTTAAAGTCAAGGAAAAGTAATCTTTCAGACTCTATTTAATTTTAACCCTATTTAATAATTCACTCCATAAATATTATATACATCTTCGCAAACAGAAAAGACCCAGATCAGACGACTCTTAAAGGAGCTGTCTGATCAGGGTCATTGTCACTGATATAATATGGGAGATCACTGTGTTAAAGGGTGCATATCGACATGTCCTGGGAGGCAGTGGATGGATTGAAAATATTGGAAACAAAAGGAATTTAAATAAATAAAAAACAACCTCAAACACATTATGTAAAACAAGAGGGCCAGAATGGCCCTGAAGCGCTCACCAGACAATCAGAGGAGAAGATTTTCAAAGTTTTCACTTTATGTTTCTATTGAAAGCTGGCTACTCCTGGGGCAGGGCCAATTTTGACCACAGGGGCATAACTTATATAACATTTGTAGAGGACCTGAACATGAAGCTATGTGCCAAATATGAAAGTTATGAACCTTCCAGTTTCAGAGAAGATTTTCAATGTTTTTACTATATATTTTTATTGAAAACTGACCACCCCTCGGGTGGGGCCAATTTTAATCCCAGGGGCATAATTTAAACAAGGCCATACAAAGTTCTGACTAAAGGCGATCAACTGTTCTTCTGAACGGGTATGTCCCAGCCAACATTCTATATCGGGCCGATGTCGGTAAGATATCGCTCTCTATATCGGGCCGATGTCGGGTCCAATATCAGCTGCAAACGCAAAAGATGTCGGCCCGATGTCGGCTGTGTATATCGGCCCAACATCGGTTCGACGTCGGCCCGATGTCTGCTGTGTATATCGGCCCAGCATCGGTTTGATGTCGGCCCGATGTCGGCTGTGTATATCGGCCCAGCATTGGTTCGATGTCGGCCCGATGTCTGCTGTGTATATCGGCCCAGCATCGGTTTGATGTCGGCCCGATGTCGGCTGTGTATATCGGCCCAGCATCGGTTTGATGTCGGCCCGATGTCAGCTGTGTATATCGGCCCAGCATCGGTTTGATGCCAGCTGTGTATATCGGCCCAGCATCGGTTTGATGTCGGCCCGATGTCTGCTGTGTATATCGGCCCAACATCGGTTCGATGTCAATCCGATGTCGGCTGTGTATATCGGTGTGACATCATATAGATGTAGGCCCGATGTCAAATCGTATATCAGTATGATATCATGCTGATATCGGCCCAATGTTGGCTATTTATATCTGCATGACACCGTCCCGAAATAGGCTCATGTGCAATCGGCCCTACACCATAACCACATCAGCCACCTATTCCTTCTTGTTAAACATTATCCTGCAGCGAGCCCATCCTCAATATCTTGTGTGCTTCATTATTTAAACTTCAGCCATTTTTTTTTTATTCAGATGAGATGTCAAGTTACTCGGCATGTCATCTGGGGCCAAGCATTTTCCATTAGACAATGTAGGCATAAATGGTAGGATAAGGTTTGAAGGTTTGACAACTTTCCAACATCAGACCAAAATAACACTAATTACAATCAAGGTTTACAAATAATGCAGCCAACATGAGAAAAAGGACCTTCAGGCTTAACTAACAATGAAATGAACAGAACTGTCATTGATATATTCAATCAGTCAACACTGCAATTGTTCCCTATTCATTTCTTAGCACATAATGATAAAAAAAAAAAAAAAATTACTCAAAGTATATATCCTGTTAGATAAACCCCAAAGTCCTTTTTATTATGATGTCAGATGTATTACATCCATCCAAGGTTTTTCTACAACCAACACCATGTTATAATCAATTTTATTTTATTTGTTAATACAAAGCATTAATAACAAGTAAAGTAAAAAAAAACATTAACTCATTCCCTCATACTGGAGTGGCGTCTTTCGGCGCATATGTACAAGTCACTTTTTGAAACCATTGCGATAAATAGAGCATTTGCTCATTTGAAACAATTGCTCTATTTATCAAAATGGTTTCAAATCTACAAAACTCTGAAATTTTCTTTTTTCTAATAAATGCTCCTTTTTAGTACTAGTAGAGATGTTCATATAGGTTGATTCTAAAAATAGCATACTAAAGTAAAAACCTCTCTATTACGACCACTAAATAGCATTAATTATTTGATGTTACGGCAGGTCACTGCTTAAAGAACGGTGAAAAAACAACAGATAGCTCCTTTAGAAACTTTCTGTTTTACTTTACATTGCTTTTAACCCTTTCCCTGATATAAATGCATTTTCACGCATCTGCAAACCGAGTAGACCCAGATAAGACAGCCCCTAGATGAGCCGTCTGATCAGGGTCTGCTCTGTTTGCTAATTGAATTTGATAGATCTGCTTCTTTAATCTTTACGTTCTAAAATGGCAAATTTTCCACCTTCCATATTTCATTATAACTAATCTGTCCATGAATATTGAGTAGGTGTTAAAATTAGGAATTAACATAGAACAGGAAAAGGGTTAAGCTGCTACCTGTCTTTCATACACTCAATTAGCTTTCTTTTTAGTGGTTGTAATAGAGAGGATTTACTGTATAAGGAAATAGGTTAACATGAATGAAAAAGGTCAGGTTCAAATCTTAAAAAACATGCAGATATGTCAGTGACTCGCCCAATATATATATAACTTTAAGCAAATAGGTGAAATTTTAAATTAATGCAGATTGGAAAACAATGTAAACCCAGATTAGAAGCTCCTGTATACATTTAGCCTTAAACCGTTAGGTATGAAAATGACATTTGCAAACAGTTTGGATCCAGATATGATGCCGAATAACTTGGCGTCTCATCTGAAATCCTAATTGCTTGTCACTCGCAAGACTCTGCCCCCTCCCCCAAAACACACACAGACACAAATTCTTTTTTCAGGACATCAAACAGCAGACTACAATATTTGTACCAGACGAAAAATCAAAGCGTCAAATTTAATAATTACAGCATGTTTACCTTTCGGAACATTTTTTTTAACCACAACTTACTCAACCCTTCCCACATGAATATTTATTCTACACCCCATCAATCACAAATACTTAATGAGATAAAATTTATAGTAGCACATGATACAAGCAGTTTTAGAGTCAACATCCAAAAGCGTAGAATCGAATCAATATTTTATAAGCAAACAAAGTAGGCCATAGTAAGGGAGCTGTCTCATTATGGTCTACTCTGTTTGCAAATTGCATTAAATGGTGTCAATATGAGGAAAAGCGTTCAGAAAATAGCATTTGAATGCTGCTATATGAAATCCAACATTAGGATTCTGACATTGCAAGCAATGCCGACCCAGATTAGCTGCAGTGTATAATCTGCTATTTAAGTGCACAGTGGCAAATGTGCTTATATTGATGTCCTGGGTCGACACTGTTTGCAATGCATTAGGGTTGGCTTAGCAGCCTTCATGAGTTTACAATCATAAACTGTCATAAATATGATCACTATTGATCAGCCTTGATATTGTTCATTTGGTTGGTAAATCCAATTTGAATTTATTATAATTATAGAGTTTTTATTACACTGCTTAAAGTCTCAATGACTGCTGTCACCATTCTCAAAGAACCAGCTTATTCTGCCAATCATCGGCTGTTTTTGCCAGCAGGTGCACATGAGCCGGCGAAATGGGTCCCAGATGTCACGTGCGAGAGCCTGTATAGCCCCTAGTCCCGGTTCATAGCTGATTTCCATTTTCTGATCTTGATGGCCTCCTTCATTTGTTTCTTATTGTCTCTGGTATACTCCTTTCTGCACCGGCCACTTATGTATTGGTCAAGTCATTGACTTTCTGGAGAATATTCCCCAGAATTTTCCTCTCATGCTGCTGTTCATTCGTGAATTTTCCTATCTAGGTGACGCCATGCGGATGTCTTGGCTGTGAATATAGTTAAGAAAAACACCACTGAAAATAATTATACAGTAAAACCACTATTGCAAACACTCAAAGGAAGTCTGGTGGCAGTTGAATTCAGGTAAAAAATAATATGCATAGCTTTAAACCTGCCACTGGTCATACAGACTTTTTCGAATATGAATATCGTAGAAAATGACTTGATCTTCAATCGGCTGCATCAATCGATAAATAAAAATTGGTCTGCTTCCCGACACTAGCTAAAGCATTTTTTTCTATCTATAGATTACATGTAGATATCCCAGCTTACATGTATTACCTGCTGTGCTCTGGAGGACTGCAGATAACCATAAACATATGTATGCATATGTCTCAGATAACAGGCAAACAATTAACATTTTCTGGCAAAATGTGCAGAACCAGATGAGGAAACTCCTATAGGAACTCATCTCCAGCTGATTCAAGAACTTCACAAGAACTATTACTGTACTCATCATTGTTACTAGTCAAAATTCTCGCCCTATGATGCCCTACATTGGCTTTAATTTGTCTATACTGTATCCAATAAGACATGTTTAATTTTTGTTCAAAATAGTAACAATCAATCGATATATACTCATATAAATGTGAAAAGCTGTCTTATCATCATTGTCTCAACTATTCATCTCCTAAACCTGTCTACTAATAGAAAAAAGCAGTAAAATCACAGCACTGTGACTTCAAACATTTCAAACAAATGTTCGCCCAAAATCGTGTCACGAAAATATGTTACAAACCTGTTTTCAATAACTTCTATGACAAAACTGACAATGATAAATACCTATATATATTCTAAACACTTGAAATAATTTGATAATTCATATATTACCTTAGTATCTATCTAGGCTGGGTGGTTAAATGTGCAAATTTCATTTCCCTTGAAACACAAAACATTTGAACCTGGAGAAAATGGCGGCAACTATACCGCAGTAAATTTAATCAAATAGTGAATATAAAACGGAATAATATTGGCAGGAAAATTATACTTACCAAAACTACACTGGAAGTTGTTGCCATACAAAATTTTACTTGCATTAAATCTATCATATTAACACATAAATCGAATTTTTCATATTTACTGCATGACTTAATAAGAGTTACCTTTTTATGTCAGCAATTCTCTCCCTTGAAAATAGGATTAAACATCGGCCCGACGTCAATCTGATATTGAAACTTACGCGGTAATATCGGCCCAATGTTGGCCCGATATAACAAAACCGATATACATATTAGTCGGACGAAATTAAACAGACAATGAAAATATTGTTTACAAAATGGTTTGTGCAGGCCAACTTCACCGTCTTATTGTTTAACACAAATTAACAAGAAACACACCAATATCGGCCCGACGTCAAACCGATATTGCACATAATAGGTAATATCGGCCCGATGTTGGCCCGATATTTCGAAAACGGGGTATAGAAAATAATAAAGTAGACCGATATCTGTTATTGTTAACTAATAAACTTATAATGTGATGCTGAAATTGTTTCATTATACTCTTTATGAAACATTTAAAACTTTACGCTATATGTCGGCCCTACATCGTGCCGACATCGGGGCAATGTCGGCAGGCTCTTCCGATATTCCGACCTTTTGCCGACATCGGCCCGATATTGGTGTGCTAGCTGGGGTGTACCCTAGCATTCCAAACTGATTTTTTGCATTTGAATATTATTATAAATTATTACATAATAATTGCATAATCATAAGTATAACTTAACAGTTTCAAGTAATACAATTTCATGTTAAAAAATATTTCATAATTTATTTGAAATCTTTAATTTGGCATTCTGGAGTCTTTACATGATTTACCCTTCTTCTGAACTGCAGGGCAGGTTATAATAATATCATAATGCCAATCACTATTATTAATTAACCCTTCCCTCATACAAACGTGTTTTCACATTTTTGAAAACAGAGTAGACCCAGATCGGATGCCTCCTATAGGAGCCATCTGATCAGGGCCTGCTCTGTTTGTAAATGGAATTTTATACAGCTGTTCCTTAAGTTTCTAAAATGGCTACAATGTTCCACCTACTATATTTCATTATAACTATTTTGTAGATGAATATTCAGTAGGTTGTGAAATTTGGAAAAAAAATGACTACAATGTTCCACCTTCCATACTTCATTTTAACTATTTTGTTCATGAATATGCAGTAGGCATTCAAATTAATAATAAACATAGAACAGGCAAAGGGTTAAGGCACACAGAGCTCCAGCACCAGATACAGGTGACCTAAAAATAGCCACTGGTCATCTATCCCACTGCTTGACTGGATGACCTATTTATGAGCAAAGAGAAGATGCTTAAAATCGCAGTCAGCTATAAGTTTGCTAGAAAACTGTCCACCATGCGGTATAGCCAATTTTGACCACAGGAGCATAATTTATATAACTTTTGTAGAGAACCTGAACATAATGCTATGTGCCAAATATGAAGGCTGAGAACCTTTCAGTTTCAGAGGAGATGATATTCAAAGTTTTCACTATATGTTTCTATAGAAAACAATGCACCCCTGGGGTGGGGCCAATTTTGACCCTAGGGACATAATTTATATAACTTTTGTAGAGGACCTAAAGATGATGCTATGTGCCAAAGATGAAAGCTGAGACCCCTGTAGATTCAGAGGAGAAGATTTTTAAAGCTTGAAATTGTTGACGCCCGACGACGGACGACGACGGACGACGGACATCAGGCGATCACAAAAGCTCACCCTGAGCACAAAAGTGCTCTGGTGAGCTAAAAATATGGTCTTATCCAGTCCGATTCGGTGATTTGTGACAGTTACCCTTAAATTGGCATTGTAAGCCAAAGGCCTTGGGCTCGAGTCCCATTTTTTCACCTGGTGACCATGATAAGCAAACTGAGTAGACCGTGATCAAACGAGTCCTACATGAGCTGTCTGAGTTCAATAAAACAACCCAATTATATCACCAATCTCCATTTGTTTTGTCCTCTTAATAAATAAGCAACTAGCAACAGCGGCCTTTCCGTCTGTCGGTATGTTTCTATTTCGGATGCTGCCATTTTGCAACAAATTTGAATGGAGCCATTTCATAAAATTTTGATGAGCGAAGGAAAAATTGGAAAATCCGTGATGTCATGTTTTTAAAATCATTCTTTTGATGCTGGGAACTAATAATTGGAGGCGGGTGTTAGAATGGCTTCGTTTTATTGACTCACGCCATTTTTAAAACTGCAAATTGCCAGGTAATTGCTGTGATATAGTGAAACCGGGGTGAACGAACGTTTGTCAATGATCCTAAAAACACATGAAATTTTGAGAAAATCATTGTTGGGTTGATACTTGTTCATAAGTTACCGCTATAAGATTATATTTATTTGATAGAGAAATATATTGGCTTTCAATAGCCTAAAGAATTACGAAATTATCATTTAAATTGCAAGAGTTACAGTCTTATTTGTACTCGTGGTACACGGATATCCGTTCTGCTAGTTGGAACCCTTGTTTTTATATAGTACATATAGACCCCAATGAAGCGGTCCAGACCCCTGTGGTATGTACAATAAATGAATGACCAGTTAAGATAGGATCTATTGTAATTCATCAAAACAGCAGGTTCTCCCCCGAAGTTTGATATCACGATTTACCATTTTCCTGATAAACAAGCCTTTTATCATAACTTTGTAAACAGATAAGACCCCGATAAAATTGGTCCTGTAAAGAAATAGTCTGATTAGGGTCTTTTCTGCTTATTGGATTATATAGATTTGAATATAGTTTCTGCCTTGGACAAATATACTATGTTCATATGTCATTATAAAAATACTAACCAATATTCATGACGTCATTACTTCTTACATGAGTTTTCATCAGATAAATGTTAACAATGATATTATCTACACATTTCTTGGAAACCTATTCCGGAAGTCACTTTCGGTTTGAATTAACCCATTTGTGCCTAGTGGATTCTTCCATGTTTATATATGTTTATGTTTATATGTTTATATGTTTATATATTGGATTATCTAAGGGATACCTGGCCTAAATTTTCAATTTCGGTTTTTATATTGAAATTCCTATCAGTAAACAGTGTAGACTAATCAGACGCCAAATTATGCGGCGTTTGATCAGAGTCTACACTGTTTGCATATGTCCCATATATGGGATTGTGGACACAAGTGGGTTAAGCTACCACATGTCAGGAATTAACCATTTACTCCATACATACACAAGTACACGCCTTTGTAAGCAGATAATACCTAAATCTGACATCTACTGCAGGAGATGTTGATCAGGGTATGCCACATTTCCTTATGGAATAAGATATATCAATATCCTATTCTAATTTGTCAGGACCAAAACATTTAACACAATAATCATTCACATTCAGTTAATATTAAGAACTTATTTCTTAAATGAATATTCATCAAATTAAGATTGAATGGTCATTTAAGACGGTGTTATCTGTACCATCCGTTCACTTGTCGAACAACCATATATTAACCCGTATATAAATTGACCATTTCCCTGCAAAATATTCATGTATGGAGTGAGCGAATGAGTTGGGTATGGAATAATCACATCACTGTTATTAATTAGCTGAGTTTTTATGGGTGGCATGTGCACCACAGGATGTTTTGGTATTGGAAGAAACTGTAGTGTCAGATCTAAAAATCATTTCACAAACAGACAGAAACGGTCAGACATAGGTCTACTCTGTTTGCAAATGCTTGAAGTGATTATATGGAGGAAAGGGTTAAACATAATCTTTATTAGTTTAACCCTTTCTCTGATGACTATTTATGTAAGAAATACATGTATGAATCTTCATTCATAATACAATTATTACAGAGGGTGGTTATTAGAGATTACATTCTGCTTTCAAATGTACACGCATTTGTTGAATCTGCCAATATACCTTCCTTTTAGTTCTTGCAAAAGGGAATACTTCTTGCTGAATAAACAATAATATCCCCGATTGCAATTAAGCCCCATAACCGCGTCAAGGTAGGAGGTAAATATGGGGTGGCCACTTTTCCTTTTTCCAAAAGGAATACACAAACAGAAAATTTACAGAATAAAAGTGTTGCCCGCAGGATAAAAAGATAGAAAGAACCCATTAAATGAGTAACTTGTCAAAACGCTTGATCCTCTCTGTAACTACATGTACATGTCTAAATGCCAAAACGTCTATCTAAAGCTGGGAGATCAAGCAATAGCTTTATGCATCTGTCCATTCATTAAAGAAGTTTTAAATACAGTCAAATAAAAATGCAAGCGCCCTGTGAGCTTGCTAGATCAGTCAATTGCCCTTAATATAAGCTCTCTGAGCATTTGACGGTTCAGAAAAGTATCCCCTGGCTGAGATCAAATTATGAAGTTGCTATCTACTAATAGAGGACTCAGTTCCAGGACAGGCTGTGGTGGTTGAAATCCTGGGATGCAGTTTGCTTCTTGCTCACAGACGGTTATATCACGACAGACCATTGTGTTTATAGTTCAGTTTGCTACTTAAGTAACGTAAGTGAAGTAAAATGAGGCAAAACGTACACCAGCAATATCGCAGTAATAGAAATTAATCCTAGTAGTCCCTAATGTCCTATATGTAATCCTAACGCTGAGCAAGCAACCTCAAAAGTGCTGGTACACGACTGCCTATAATACAGATAAGCTTTATTTATTTTATGTCAAAGATGCAGTTTCATTTGTACTGTAGACCCACCAAGACACCTGAAGAAAACTACCAAAGTACTAAACTATCAATACTACAAAACGATCTATGAAAGTCCGAACTAAAAATGTAACATCACTGACTTGTCTATGATGTCACATTGGACCGAGAAACGACCAAAACACATATAAGGTGCTTGGTGGGATATAAATATATACATGTATATATAAAAACAACGTTAAACTTTAAACCAGAACAAAACTACTGCACTATAATAACTATAGACTGCTGAAATTAAAACCGCCTATAACCAAGAAGTAGACTGCATCACAGGACATCAAACACTATAGCATGTCCGGAAATCGAACCCTCTGCCAGTAGATGTAAAAGACGGACGGCAGGCTGAAAATACTCATTGAGCTTTAACCTTAGCCCAATCTAAAAGTGTATGCAAGTAGGACGATATTAGAAACAGACATTTTATGATATATGCCACATCAGACCATACATGTAACACACACTGTACCCATAAAATATAAATCCCATTGACTGATCGGAATGAGAATAAAATAAATATGGACAGTTGCTTTCAATATCTCAAACCTTAGGGCAACATAATTAACGAAGTAGTTATAAACGTAAGTTTACTAGAAGAAAAAGGAAATTTGGCCATTAGAATGAACGTATCGTGCATTTCTAACTATCTGGTGACAACCCAGAACAAATTCCCCACTGTTCTAAGTGAGGCCTTTGGATTGGATCGCCACTCAAGCACTATTTATTCACATAAAGGGAAGGTTAAAATGTTAGTGAGTTAAAAGGGGAGGTTAACTAGTAAAATGAGGTAAGAGATGGTAAAAGGGGAAGTGAAAATGTTAAAGTGAGTTAAAAGGGGAGATTAAAAAGTAAGAGATGGTAAAAGGGGACGTTAAAATGTTAGCGAAGTGAAAGGGGAAGTTAAAATGTAAAATGAGGTAAAAGGGAAGGTTAAAAAGTAAGAGATGGTAAAAGGGGGGGGGGGGGGGGGTAAAATGTTAGCGAAGTAAATGGGGAAGTTAAAATATAAAATGAGGTAAAAGATGGTAAAAGGGGAAGTGAAAATGTTATAGTGAGTTAAAAGGGGAGATTAAAAAGTAAGAAATGGTAAAAGGGGACGTTAAAATGTTAGCGAAGTAAAAGGGGAAGTTAAAATGTAAAATGAGGTAAAAGGGAAGGTTTTAAAGTAAGAGATGGTAAAAGGGGGGGGGGGGTTAAAATGTTAGCGAAGTAAATGGGGAAGTTAAAATGTAAAATGAGGTAAAAGATGGTAAAAGGGGAAGTGAAAATGTTATAGTGAGTTAAAAGGGGAGATTAAAAAGTAAGAAATGGTAAAAGGGGACGTTAAAATGTTAGCGATGTAAAAGGGGAAGTTAAAATGTAAAATGAAGTAAAAGGTGGTAAAAGGGGGGGTTAGAATGTTAGTGAGTTAAAAGGGGAGTTAAAAAAGATGGTAAAAGGGGAAGTGAAAATGTTATAGTGAGTTAAAAGGGGAGATTAAAAAGTAAGAAATGGTAAAAGGGGACGTTAAAATGTTAGCGAAGTAAAAGGGGAAGTTAAAATGTAAAATGAAGTAAAAGGTGGTAAAAGGGGGGGTTAGAATGTTAGTGAGTTAAAAGGGGAGTTAAAAAAGATGGTAAAAGGGGAAGTGAAAATGTTATAGTGAGTTAAAAGGGGAGATTAAAAAGTAAGAAATGGTAAAAGGGGACGTTAAAATGTTAGCGAAGTAAAAGGGGAAGTCAAAATGTAAAATGAAGTAAAAGATGGTAAAAGGGGACGTTAAAATGTTAGCAAAGTAAAAGGAGAAGTTAAAATGTAAAATGAAGTAAAAGGGGGGGTTAGAATGTTAGTGAGTTAAAAGGGGAGTTAAAAAAGATGGTAAAAGGGGAAGTGAAAATGTTATAGTGAGTTAAAAGGGGAGATTAAAAAGTAAGAAATGGTAAAAGGGGACGTTAAAATGGTAGCGAAGTAAAAGGGGAAGTTAAAATGTAAAATGAAGTAAAAGGTGGTAAAAGGGGGGGTTAGAATGTTAGTGAGTTAAAAGGGGAGTTAAAAAAGATGGTAAAAGGGGAAGTGAAAATGTTATAGTGAGTTAAAAGGGGAGATTAAAAAGTAAGAAATGGTAAAAGGGGACGTTAAAATGTTAGCGAAGTAAAAGGGGAAGTTAAAATATAAAATGAAGTAAAAGGTGGTAAAAGGGGGGGGGGGGTTAGAATGTTAGTGAGTTAAAAGGGGAGTTAAAAAAGATGGTAAAAGGGGAAGTGAAAATGTTATAGTGAGTTAAAAGGGGAGATTAAAAAGTAAGAAATGGTAAAAGGGGACGTTAAAATGTTAGCGAAGTAAAAGGGGAAGTTAAAATGTAAAATGAAGTAAAAGGTGGTAAAAGGGGGGGTTAGAATGTTAGTGAGTTAAAAGGGGAGTTAAAAAAGATGGTAAAAGGGGAAGTGAAAATGTTATAGTGAGTTAAAAGGGGAGATTAAAAAGTAAGAAATGGTAAAAGGGGACGTTAAAATGTTAGCGAAGTAAAAGGGGAAGTTAAAATGTAAAATGAAGTAAAAGGTGGTAAAAGGGGGGGTTAGAATGTTAGTGAGTTAAAAGGGGAGTTAAAAAAGATGGTAAAAGGGGAAGTGAAAATGTTATAGTGAGTTAAAAGGGGAGATTAAAAAGTAAGAAATGGTAAAAGGGGACGTTAAAATGTTAGCGAAGTAAAAGGGGAAGTTAAAATGTAAAATGAAGTAAAAGGTGGTAAAAGGGGGGGGGGTTAGAATGTTAGTGAGTTAAAAGGGGAGTTAAAAAAGATGGTAAAAGGGGAAGTGAAAATGTTATAGTGAGTTAAAAGGGGAGATTAAAAAGTAAGAAATGGTAAAAGGGGACGTTAAAATGTTAGCGAAGTAAAAGGGGAAGTTAAAATGTAAAATGAAGTAAAAGGTGGTAAAAGGGGGGGTTAGAATGTTAGTGAGTTAAAAGGGGAGTTAAAAAAGATGGTAAAAGGGGAAGTGAAAATGTTATAGTGAGTTAAAAGGGGAGATTAAAAAGTAAGAAATGGTAAAAGGGGACGTTAAAATGTTAGCGAAGTAAAAGGGGAAGTTAAAATGTAAAATGAAGTAAAAGGTGGTAAAAGGGGGGGTTAGAATGTTAGTGAGTTAAAAGGGGAGTTAAAAAAGATGGTAAAAGGGGAAGTGAAAATGTTATAGTGAGTTAAAAGGGGAGATTAAAAAGTAAGAAATGGTAAAAGGGGACGTTAAAATGTTAGCGAAGTAAAAGGGGAAGTTAAAATGTAAAATGAAGTAAAAGGTGGTAAAAGGGGGGGGGGGGTTAGAATGTTAGTGAGTTAAAAGGGGAGTTAAAAAAGATGGTAAAAGGGGAAGTGAAAATGTTATAGTGAGTTAAAAGGGGAGATTAAAAAGTAAGAAATGGTAAAAGGGGACGTTAAAATGTTAGCGAAGTAAAAGGGGAAGTTAAAATGTAAAATGAAGTAAAAGGTGGTAAAAGGGGGGGGGGGGGTTAGAATGTTAGTGAGTTAAAAGGGGAGTTAAAAAAGATGGTAAAAGGGGAAGTGAAAATGTTATACTGAGTTAAAAGGGGAGATTAAAAAGTAAGAAATGGTAAAAGGGGATGTTAAAATGTTAGCGAAGTAAAAGGGGAAGTTAAAATATAAAATGAAGTTAAAGGTGGTAAAAGGGGGGGGTTAGAATGTTAGTGAGTTAAAAGGGGAGTTAAAAAAGATGGTAAAAGGGGAAGTGAAAATGTTATAGTGAGTTAAAAGGGGAGATTAAAAAGTAAGAAATGGTAAAAGGGGACGTTAAAATGTTAGCGAAGTAAAAGGGGAAGTTAAAATATAAAATGAAGTAAAAGGTGGTAAAAGGGGGGGGGGGGTTAGAATGTTAGTGAGTTAAAAGGGGAGTTAAAAAAGATGGTAAAAGGGGAAGTGAAAATGTTATAGTGAGTTAAAAGGGGAGATTAAAAAGTAAGAAATGGTAAAAGGGGACGTTAAAATGTTAGCGAAGTAAAAGGGGAAGTTAAAATATAAAATGAAGTAAAAGGTGGTAAAAGGGGGGGTTAGAATGTTAGTGAGTTAAAAGGGGAGTTAAAAAAGATGGTAAAAGGGGAAGTGAAAATGTTATAGTGAGTTAAAAGGGGAGATTAAAAAGTAAGAAATGGTAAAAGGGGACGTTAAAATGTTAGCGAAGTAAAAGGGGAAGTTAAAATATAAAATGAAGTAAAAGGTGGTAAAAGGGGGGGGGGGTTAGAATGTTAGTGAGTTAAAAGGGGAGTTAAAAAAGATGGTAAAAGGGGAAGTGAAAATGTTATAGTGAGTTAAAAGGGGAGATTAAAAAGTAAGAAATGGTAAAAGGGGACGTTAAAATGTTAGCGAAGTAAAAGGGGAAGTTAAAATGTAAAATGAAGTAGAAGGTGGTAAAAGGGGGGGTTAGAATGTTAGTGAGTTTAAAGGGGAGTTAAAAAAGATGGTAAAAGGGGAAGTGAAAATGTTATAGTGAGTTAAAAGGGGAGATTAAAAAGTAAGAAATGGTAAAAGGGGACGTTAAAATGTTAGCGAAGTAAAAGGGGAAGTTAAAATGTAAAATGAAGTAAAAGGTGGTAAAAGGGGGGGTTAGAATGTTAGTGAGTTAAAAGGGGAGTTAAAAAAGATGGTAAAAGGGGAAGTGAAAATGTTATAGTGAGTTAAAAGGGGAGATTAAAAAGTAAGAAATGGTAAAAGGGGACGTTAAAATGTTAGCGAAGTAAAAGGGGAAGTTAAAATGTAAAATGAAGTAAAAGGTGGTAAAAGGGGGGGTTAGAATGTTAGTGAGTTAAAAGGGGAGTTAAAAAAGATGGTAAAAGGGGAAGTGAAAATGTTATAGTGAGTTAAAAGGGGAGATTAAAAAGTAAGAAATGGTAAAAGGGGACGTTAAAATGTTAGCGAAGTAAAAGGGGAAGTTAAAATGTAAAATGAAGTAAAAGGTGGTAAAAGGGGGGGTTAGAATGTTAGTGAGTTAAAAGGGGAGTTAAAAAAGATGGTAAAAGGGGAAGTGAAAATGTTATAGTGAGTTAAAAGGGGAGATTAAAAAGTAAGAAATGGTAAAAGGGGACGTTAAAATGTTAGCGAAGTAAAAGGGGAAGTTAAAATGTAAAATGAAGTAAAAGGTGGTAAAAGGGGGGGTTAGAATGTTAGTGAGTTAAAAGGGGAGTTAAAAAAGATGGTAAAAGGGGAAGTGAAAATGTTATAGTGAGTTAAAAGGGGAGATTAAAAAGTAAGAAATGGTAAAAGGGGACGTTAAAATGTTAGCGAAGTAAAAGGGGAAGTTAAAATGTAAAATGAAGTAAAAGGTGGTAAAAGGGGGGGGTTAGAATGTTAGTGAGTTAAAAGGGGAGTTAAAAAAGATGGTAAAAGGGGAAGTGAAAATGTTATAGTGAGTTGAAAGGGGAGATTAAAAAGTAAGAAATGGTAAAAGGGGACGTTAAAATGTTAGCGAAGTAAAAGGGGAAGTTAAAATGTAAAATGAAGTAAAAGGTGGTAAAAGGGGGGGTTAGAATGTTAGTGAGTTAAAAGGGGAGTTAAAAAAGATGGTAAAAGGGGAAGTGAAAATGTTATAGTGAGTTAAAAGGGGAGATTAAAAAGTAAGAAATGGTAAAAGGGGACGTTAAAATGTTAGCGAAGTAAAAGGGGAAGTTAAAATGTAAAATGAAGTAAAAGGTGGTAAAAGGGGGGGGGGTTAGAATGTTAGTGAGTTAAAAGGGGAGTTAAAAAAGATGGTAAAAGGGGAAGTGAAAATGTTATAGTGAGTTAAAAGGGGAGATTAAAAAGTAAGAAATGGTAAAAGGGGACGTTAAAATGTTAGCGAAGTAAAAGGGGAAGTTAAAATGTAAAATGAAGTAAAAGGTGGTAAAAGGGGGGGGGGGGTTAGAATGTTAGTGAGTTAAAAGGGGAGTTAAAAAAGATGGTAAAAGGGGAAGTGAAAATGTTATAGTGAGTTAAAAGGGGAGATTAAAAAGTAAGAAATGGTAAAAGGGGACGTTAAAATGTTAGCGAAGTAAAAGGGGAAGTTAAAATATAAAATGAAGTTAAAGGTGGTAAAAGGGGGGGGTTAGAATGTTAGTGAGTTAAAAGGGGAGTTAAAAAAGATGGTAAAAGGGGAAGTGAAAATGTTATAGTGAGTTAAAAGGGGAGATTAAAAAGTAAGAAATGGTAAAAGGGGACGTTAAAATGTTAGCGAAGTAAAAGGGGAAGTTAAAATATAAAATGAAGTAAAAGGTGGTAAAAGGGGGGGGGTTAGAATGTTAGTGAGTTAAAAGGGGAGTTAAAAAAGATGGTAAAAGGGGAAGTGAAAATGTTATAGTGAGTTAAAAGGGGAGATTAAAAAGTAAGAAATGGTAAAAGGGGACGTTAAAATGTTAGCGAAGTAAAAGAGGAAGTTAAAATATAAAATGAAGTAAAAGGTGGTAAAAGGGGGGGTTAGAATGTTAGTGAGTTAAAAGGGGAGTTAAAAAAGATGGTAAAAGGGGAAGTGAAAATGTTATAGTGAGTTAAAAGGGGAGATTAAAAAGTAAGAAATGGTAAAAGGGGACGTTAAAATGTTAGCGAAGTAAAAGGGGAAGTTAAAATATAAAATGAAGTAAAAGGTGGTAAAAGGGGGGGGGGTTAGAATGTTAGTGAGTTAAAAGGGGAGTTAAAAAAGATGGTAAAAGGGGAAGTGAAAATGTTATAGTGAGTTAAAAGGGGAGATTAAAAAGTAAGAAATGGTAAAAGGGGACGTTAAAATGTTAGCGAAGTAAAAGGGGAAGTTAAAATGTAAAATGAAGTAGAAGGTGGTAAAAGGGGGGGTTAGAATGTTAGTGAGTTAAAAGGGGAGTTAAAAAAGATGGTAAAAGGGGAAGTGAAAATGTTAAAGTGAGTTAAAAGGGGAGATTAAAAAGTAAGAAATGGTAAAAGGGGACGTTAAAATGTTAGCGAAGTAAAAGGGGAAGTTAAAATATAAAATGAAGTTAAAGGTGGTAAAAGGGGGGGGTTAGAATGTTAGTGAGTTAAAAGGGGAGTTAAAAAAGATGGTAAAAGGGGAAGTGAAAATGTTATAGTGAGTTAAAAGGGGAGATTAAAAAGTAAGAAATGGTAAAAGGGGACGTTAAAATGTTAGCGAAGTAAAAGGGGAAGTTAAAATATAAAATGAAGTAAAAGGTGGTAAAAGGGGGGGGGGGGGGGTTAGAATGTTAGTGAGTTAAAAGGGGAGTTAAAAAAGATGGTAAAAGGGGAAGTGAAAATGTTATAAGTTAAAAGGGGAGATTAAAAAGTAAGAAATGGTAAAAGGGGACGTTAAAATGTTAGCGAAGTAAAAGGGGAAGTTAAAATATAAAATGAAGTAAAAGGTGGTAAAAGGGGGGGGTTAGAATGTTAGTGAGTTAAAAGGGGAGTTAAAAAAGATGGTAAAAGGGGAAGTGAAAATGTTATAGTGAGTTAAAAGGGGAGATTAAAAAGTAAGAAATGGTAAAAGGGGACGTTAAAATGTTAGCGAAGTAAAAGGGAAGTTAAAATATAAAATGAAGTAAAAGGTGGTAAAAGGGGGGGGGGTTAGAATGTTAGTGAGTTAAAAGGGGAGTTAAAAAAGATGGTAAAAGGGGAAGTGAAAATGTTATAGTGAGTTAAAAGGGGAGATTAAAAGTAAGAAATGGTAAAAGGGGACGTTAAAATGTTAGCGAAGTAAAAGGGGAAGTTAAAATGTAAAATGAAGTAAAAGGTGGTAAAAGGGGGGGGTTAGAATGTTAGTGAGTTAAAAGGGGAGTTAAAAAAGATGGTAAAAGGGGAAGTGAAAATGTTATAGTGAGTTAAAAGGGGAGATTAAAAAGTAAGAAATGGTAAAAGGGGACGTTAAAATGTTAGCGAAGTAAAAGGGGAAGTTAAAATGTAAAATGAAGTAAAGGTGGTAAAAGGGGGGGTTAGAATGTTAGTGAGTTAAAAGGGGAGTTAAAAAAGATGGTAAAAGGGGAAGTGAAAATGTTATAGTGAGTTAAAAGGGGAGATTAAAAAGTAAGAAATGGTAAAAGGGGACGTTAAAATGTTAGCGAAGTAAAGGGGAAGTTAAAATGTAAAATGAAGTAAAAGGTGGTAAAAGGGGGGGGGTTAGAATGTTAGTGAGTTAAAAGGGGAGTTAAAAAAGATGGTAAAAGGGAAGTGAAAATGTTATAGTGAGTTAAAAGGGGAGATTAAAAAGTAAGAAATGGTAAAAGGGGACGTTAAAATGTTAGCGAAGTAAAAGGGGAAGTTAAAATGTAAAATGAAGTAAAAGGTGGTAAAAGGGGGGGGGGGTTAGAATGTTAGTGAGTTAAAAGGGGAGTTAAAAAAGATGGTAAAAGGGGAAGTGAAAATGTTATAGTGAGTTAAAAGGGGAGATTAAAAAGTAAGAAATGGTAAAAGGGGACGTTAAAATGTTAGCGAAGTAAAAGGGGAAGTTAAATGTAAAATGAAGTAAAAGGTGGTAAAAGGGGGGGGGGGGGTTAGAATGTTAGTGAGTTAAAAGGGGAGTTAAAAAAGATGGTAAAAGGGGAAGTGAAAATGTTATAGTGAGTTAAAAGGGGAGATTAAAAAGTAAGAAATGGTAAAAGGGGACGTTAAAATGTTAGCGAAGTAAAAGGGAAGTTAAATGTAAAATGAAGTAAAAGGTGGTAAAAGGGGGGGGGTTAGAATGTTAGTGAGTTAAAA